>CM076577.1:900061127-900229324 GCA_034641835.2 Pinus albicaulis | reverse complement strand
CTCCAGATAGTGATAAGGTGTAGGGGCAGGTGGTGCCCCCTGTTTTGAGATTTGCAACATGCTATGGGCATGTCATATGTATCAGAGTTGATGGACTCTAAAACATATTATATGAAGCATATTATGGATATGCATCATTTCGATGGTTTATGTTATGTTATTGTCTTGTGTTAAATGCATGTGCTAAATGCCAATCTAGAATATTGTTTGCAATGCTATCTACATAGTGATTTTGTGCTATAGGTACATGACTAAATGTAATGATTTCAAATTTACGCATCAAAAGCTTCACTCGTAAATATCTTCTAAAAAGGATAGGATTATGCACAAGATAGACACCATTCAATTGCATGACAAGAATTAGGGAATCTAAATGAACATGGAGGTGGAGGATGCGATGGGAAAGGGCATCGACTAATAAACCTCGTACTTCATCATATTCATCCTGATTATTGGTAGCAGTACCAATGCATACACCATTCGAGAGAACAAGCGAATGCAAGGGGGTGAAATTGGCCCAACCTGCCAAGGCTATATTCTGGGAGTAGCGACTTGCACCATCGGCCTAACTGATATAAGGTGTGGACAGGAGGTCCATATGAATAGTGCCAGAAGACAAAAAATGGGAGGATGATGAACAATGCTGGAAACCTGAGCACAAAGTAGAGACCAAACAAACACTGCGAGAGGGAGTGATCTCGGTATGATGTCTACTACTCACACGTCAATGAGTAGGTGGGGTGTGAGAGCTACCAGAGGTGTAGCTTATGCTCAGGCCATGAAAGTCACCATAGACACGGATGGTGCCATCCTGCTTATGGGCAGGAAATATGAAGTCAGGGGTGGACAAGGCTTCCATGATGTCATCATCACAATAGAAGATGGAGTGACGGGAGGAAGGGAGACCACATGACGCGACAACGCTACATGACTCATCATCATGAGAAGAGAGGTTCACATGCACATCTTCATAGGGGATGATGGAAGAAAAAGCAGATAAGGGATCTACTAATGTTGAGCCCAGGGTGATCGTTGAAGGAAGGTCGAGCGAAACAACAGGGGAAGGTTCAGAGGGAGCTTCTACCAAGGGTCTCATGGATGATGAAAGGTAGAGGATAGTGGCCGCAGGATCCGACATCTTGACATTAGGAGGGGGAATGTCAATGGGAGTAGGTAAATCCTCAGGTTGGCCAACAACATATTGCGCAAGTACAGGAGAGGAGTATTGGTTCTGTTCAACTTTGTACTCCTGAACTACCTCGAGATAGGTGCGGTAATGTGTAAGGCAGGGACAATGGTGAGAGTAATGGCCATGGAGATCACACAAAGCACAAGGCTGGTTGGTGTGAATATTCTTGGTGTTCTTGGCTGCAATCAAAGAAGAAGTAGAGGCTTCAGGGACCGTAGACTCAGGGAACACAACTTTAACCATGGGCTTGATGCACGGAAACTCAGGATAGGTATGGGTGGCATGACCAATGACATCACACAAATCACAGGGCTTTGGGGGCAGAGGAGGTGCAGGGTCAGTTGAGGCGTCCTTGTCCTTTGAGGCCCTCTTACAAGCTTTTCCCTTCTTACCTGAAGCAGTCGCAACAAGAGGTGGTTCCTGTTGAGGTGGCTGAGGCACTCTAACAGCGGGAGAAGTCATAGGGACTGGTTGAACTGGGGTCAAAGAAAGATAAGGTTTGGGTTGACCAGGCGGGGTAGCGGCTGGGGGATCAAGGTACCAGACGGGAATCCCCAGGGTCAGGTTAGGAAGATAGAGGGTAGCCATAACAGGTGCCGTGTAGACTCTGGGATGAGGAGCTAGGAACATTATCTGACCAGAGGGGTAATGGCCAGGCGGGATGGATCCAAGATGGTTAAGGCCTATAGGAACCTTTTCAGGAGGATAAAGAGGCTCATGAATACCAGTTGAAGGTGAAGGGCCAAGAGGAGGAGGTCCAGAAGGCTGAATCAAAGGGCTAGGAGCAGGTTGTGGAGGGCGAGGAGGTCGCTGACTAGTTGAAGCGGGTCGCTTGAGGGTAGCCCAAGACGATTGCATCATGCAAACATTTGATGAGCTAGGATCAGAGACAAGAGGAGGGAGGCCAGGGAATGTACCAAGCAAAGAGAAGTCTTTGTAAACTCCGGGTGAGACACTGGTCAAAGGATCGACGGTTTGCTTATTGGACACCAAAGAGATGATGGACTCAGGGGAGGTATGAGACTTCGGTTCATAATGTGTCAACTAGTCAATGGTGGCTATCTTTCCATTATGAGGGAAGGACATCTTGCGGTGAACCGCATATGGGACAGCAGACATCGCATAGGTGTAGCTACGACCCAATAGAATGTTGTAACCTAAGGGGGCATTAATGAATTCTACATCAACGAAAATAGTCTTGCTCGCAAGAGTAATAGGACAATCGCGAAACAAGGCAATGGGCTGGGAGGCGTGGCCATCCCACACTCGGAGAGTGATCATGGAAGGAGCCAACTCAATTGATCCGAGTTTCTTCCAAAGAGAAGTGGACATCACATAGGTGCATGCCCCCTCATCAATGATACACTGGGAAACGTTGGCGTTCTGTATTTTGACTGGGATTTGGAAGGCGACGGAAGCAGGAAGAGGAGGATGTTCTGACCGATCAGCATCGAAAACAATCAAGAAATCATCGGTAGGTTCTACATCACCCATGGCAAATAGTAGAGCTTTTCGTTGTGAAGGGCATGACTGGAGGAGTTCCAGCATTGAGATGCAAGCAGGAGATTTCACCAAATCATCTACTATACTATACGAATGGGCAGCTTTGCCAAAAGCATCATTTCGGCATAGTGGTCCCTTATGGATCTTGGTATGAACCTCTACCTTCAGCTGAGGGATCTGCAAGGGACCATTAGGTGTCGAAAGAGGCTTTATAGTACCTGAAGAAGGTGGCTCGGGGATAGACGTAACGAGAGGCTTGGTGTATAGACAGGACCGAGTCTGAAGGTTGAGGTCAATGATAATAGGTTGGTTAGAGTTCATCATGAGGATCTGGTAGTTGGAGGTAATATATGGAAGAGGTTGAGTGGCCGCTTGACCTTCAGGTGGTTGGGTAGCCACAAATCCTTGCTGAGGGAAAGGATTAGTAAGCACAACCAGCTAACTAGGCACAACACTGGGAGAGACGGAAGGGGAGGCTTGTTGTCCTCACAATGTTGCTTGAGACTCCCACATCTGCTTCATCTGTGGTAAGAGAGGACAATAATGTGTGTAATTACCATAAACACCACAACAAGAACAAGGCTTATTCGTACGAACAGGCCTGTCCTACTTGGGTTGAGTGCCCTATTGTTGGTTAGTAGTGTTAGGGGCATTAGTTTGCAGATTAGGTCTAGAATTACCAGAGGCAGATTGACTTTGAGTTCCTTTCCTCTTCTTTTTGGAAGGAGGAGGATTAGTCGCGCCCTACTATGCATACACCTGGCCCTGAGGGGGTGGTGGCTACTGTTGCAGGGGTTGAGAAGGAAAGGGAGATGGAGGTGCTAATGCTGGAGGAGCTGGAGCACCAGACTGTGGATGTGGATAATAAGGAGGTTGGGTAATAGTGTGGTAAACAGGAGGTTGGGAAAAAAGAGGAGGCATGTTATATCCTGGATACATGCTACTGGGAGGGGGAAAAGTGCAGGAGGTGTTGGCCCCCACCCGAGGAAAACCATAGCCCATGGGAGGCTAAGCGTATGGATTAGAGAGAGCTCCAATGATACCGTCGGTGACGTGAGATGCCCTTGGTGCGTTGGCACCACCGGGTCTGGGAAGATCAAGTAGAATGGTATAAACATAACTCGACTGAGCATAGATCAGGTCATATTTTAATGCAATTTGGAGAGCGGCTTCTTCGGTTTGAGGGAAATGCGATGCGACATCTTTGCCGATAGCAGGCAAGAGAGATCTAAGGAACCAGTCCATGTAGACACGGTCTTCAAAGGTAGGGGCTCAACATAGGCTCTTTCTTCTCTGTCATTCCTGGACATGATCGGATAGGCGGGTCGTAGACGATTGATGAAAAGTAGTCAAAATTTCGGTACCAATGTCATAACGAAGGGGAAGCTGAAAGTAAGACATAAAATCCCAGGTAAGTTTCGCAAAGGTGGTATGAGAGGAAGGGACCTGATCAACATACCATTTAGAAGCTTCACCAGTAAGCGTACGTTGGAACAACCAAAGACAGACAGAGTCATCGGTAATGGAGTTGGAAGAACACCACATGTGGAAAGATCGAACATGATTTGTAGGATCTTCGCCAAAAAGACCTTCGAACTTGGGGATGTCAGAGGGGAGCTTGGTTGGCATTGGAGGCCAACCAACATCATGATGTATAGGGTCATTTATCAACTGGTATAAATCGGGAATACTGAGGCCTGCCATATAGGGGATCAAGGGAGAAGCCAGGGTAGTGTCTGTTGCAATCCCACTAGTAGTATTCCCAGTGTTAGGTCCTGAACCAGACATGGTGAAGGTGACAGGAGGAGAATTGGGGGTGGAACGAGAAGGAGAACCCAATCAACCAGAAGAAGAGTCGGATTGCAGACTCGGTGGAGGGCTAACTCGAATCCTACGTGGAGGAGTAAGTATTCCAACCAAAAATTGAGGATGAAGGCCAAGAAGTCTCTGGGATAAATGCCTTGGTGGCGAAATGATGACAACACAAACATGGCACAAAGGAAAAAGAGACCAACAAGGGCATGGAGGTGTAAGATCAACTTATTACAATGTCAAAACAAGGGCAGAGAGGTGTAGGATCAATTCATTTCAATGTTTTAGAGTCTTTGCTTGGCGGTGTTAACCAAGCCCTTTTTCGCTTAGGGTGTGTGTGTAAAGGGTGTAAGTTTTAAATTTTTAAACCCAAACATTTTTACAGAAAAAATAAAAAGTGTGATGTAGAGCTATAAATAAACTTGCAGATAACAGTATATGAAACTGAAATAACATAAAATAAACAGTTGATTATGCAATAATCTAAACCAAATGAGGCGGGCCTCTCAACAAATAGTCTGCAAGTGGGTGAAAAATAATCAAAACACACTAAAATAGCCAATATATCTAAGGTCGGGAGGGACAGGGATCTAAAGGTCAGATCTGCTAGAAAGTGGTGCAGAAAATAGCAACAAATCAGAGGAAAGATTAATGTAAATGAGGTGGCAAAAAGCTATATCCTGGAGGGAAGCGGAGGGGACCCTAGAGGAAAACCAAAACAAAACTAAATGAGGTGTTTTGGATGGATAAATAGTCAATCTGAAGTGGATCTGAAAGTGAGGTATTGGATCTGAAAAATGGCTGAAGACTCTGAAATTTCAGACAACCTGCAATAGCAAAAACTCTTCCACAAAAAGTGGAGGGTGCTGAAGCCCTAGGGGGCTAGATTCCCATTTATTTGATTTAAAAAAAATAAGTACAGGTCCAAAATGGGCAGAGACGGAGGTCAGAAAACCCTGAACAGAGGCTCAGACAAACCCATAAAAATTTCAGAAAAATTCCCGCAAAAAGTCCACATCGCAGTTTCTAACCTGTTTTCTGCAGAGGTCACAGATTTTGTGCTGAAAGGTGCATCCTGAAGGTCCATCTCACAGGTTTGGGGCCAAAAAGTGCGACCTACACTTCTGACACTCTCGACGGTAGATTTGGGTAAAAAATTTCGTCTCAATTGCGGTTGATGTATGTCACCTGCGCAATAGGTCCGAAAACACATGGAAGTTAGAATTTTTAATGTTTTATGGTTTTATAGGTTAAAAAAAACATCAAGAAAAGGAAAACAAGAGGCTGAAGAGAAATCCTAGGGTTTGGAGCTACTGCATATGCAAGGATTTAAAAAACGACAGCAGTCGTAATCATAAACCCGTGTGGAGTCGCCAGTTGTTAGTATGAATCTTAATTCCAAGTGTACAAAAAAATACCACTTTAGCCGTGCATAAAAAACAACCCTAACAACAAAGATGGTTGCCAATATCCTCAGATCTGTAGTTAGGTGATCAAGATAAATGCCGCAAAAGTCTAGATCTATGCATCAAAAGGCATTAGGTAGTAATAAAAACAAGATTTACTCCATGCATCCAATAGACAAGACAAGAATATGTTGAATGAATTTTGTATTAATGGCACCTGGGAGGAAAACATAGAAGGATGTTTCCAGTTCTCCTCAATGGGATGGATTCTTGTACGTCCTCAGCACTTCAAATCTAAAATCCCTCTCTCTTGATGGTGTAGAAAACCCAGACAAAAATGGTAGCAAAATATGACTATGATGGTGGATCAAAGTGAGACCAAAAGTATAGATCCAGAGTGATCTTTAGGCAACAAAAGGTAGTGAATGAATGAAAAACCCTTCTATTTATAACAAAATATTGAGTTAGTCTAGATATTGGTGCATAATTAAAATATTATTAACCAATTCAAGATCCAACTTTTATGGAATATTTTATTATATTTGTTGGAGGGAAAAGGAATTTGACTTGGGTCAAATCCCTTTATTTGTAAATAATAAATAAATAAATGATTTATTTATCATTTTAAGTATGTGGTTGAGTAATAATCAAATAAATAATGATTTATTTAAATAATTTATGGGTGATTTAGTCATATTCAACAAAGAATATTATTTAAATAAGGTTTAAATAATTATTCTTAGGGAATAATAAGATAAATTATGATTTATCTAATTAATTTCCCTCGTTTTGGGTTAAATATAACCAGGAATATTAATTAAACTGTTGTTTAACTAATTATTCCTTGAGGAAAATCAAAGAAATGTAGATTTATTTAATATTTCCTCATGGGGTTTCCTGTTTAGACCATAAGCAACTTAATAAAGGTGGTTTACTAAGTTATTTTTCATAGTGAATGCAATTTTACTTAGGGTAAAATTGGTCTTACATGGTGTACTTGGGTCCATCTAATAACAATAGGTTAGATGAAAAAAAAATGGTGTAACACTTAGCTCTCGTGGGTTTTCTTAGAATCAAATGCCAATGTGGCTCATTATTCAAACTCCCTCATTCTTTGTTCATTGATTCAAGTTCGTATCAAGTGGAACATAAAGATCTGCAGGCGGAGAATGATAATCCAATGGGTGGTCAATATCAATCCTCTACAGTTGCTACATTGCTCAAGGGATCCACGGGCATACAGAAAATTGGGACTAAAAGCGATAGCGGACCTAAACGAGAGCAACGTCTTCTCATGGTTTATACATTGGTGGACCCAAGTTTAGAACTGTGAATATGGATTCTTACAGACAGCCTTTGTCGATGGTGGAGTCAAATGTTAAAAAGATAAGTAATTTTGTTTTATGGATTTTAGTAGCTGCAACAAAGTTAATTTTAAAACTTGAAATGTGCGTCCGTGAAGGAAGGCAACGCGTCTCTAATCTAGGTTGAACAATGAGTTTCACGAGAGAAGTATTATTATCTCATTTTCTTGAAACAATAGTTATTGCATTTATGGAAAATAGAATGCGTACAAATTAAATAACAGTTAAGTTAGAGTTTCTTTAAAAAGGATATGTATTTTCCATGTATGTAAAAATTCCATTGTTGTGTTGAAGTTTCCTTGAAAGGAGATAGGAATTTTCTTTCTTAAAAAAAAAACATGTGCATGCATACTTGAAAACTTAACTAATATACATTTGATTTTTCTTAGAGAGAAATATGTATATTTTGAAATAATTCTTGCATGTGAATCTTGCAACTAAAAGAGACAAATATAGAGTAAAACGTGGTTTTACTTAATATGTAAGATTGTGTATTTTCATACCAATAGTCCTTGTGCCATGATATGTAGGCATGCATAGGAATTTTTATGTAAAAAAATAATTAACCACGTGATTTTTTCTTGAAAGAGAGTATGTGGTTATTTAGCTAAAGTTTCTTGAAAAGAATAATCTCTAGAAAAGATTGGTATTATGCTAATCTCTTCGAAAGTTATTATGCTAATCTCTTAGAAAGATATTGATCTTAGTGAATTACCATGGTAAAATACCAAAGGAAAGTTACTATGTTAATTTTCTTAAAAAGAATAATCTCTTGAAAAGATTGGTATTATGTTAATCTTTTGCCTTAAAATAGTATTTCATGATGATAGAATTCTAAGAAGAGCATATGTGTTGCCTACATTAAAGGAAAAACTATCTTAATCCTTAGGAAAATATGTGGGTACCTTTAGCCATTGTGTTATAAAGGTATGTTCTTTGCATGGATCAAAGAAATAAGGAGCTATCTTAATCCTTAGGAAAATATGTGAGTACCTTTATGCGAATAGAACTATTATGTTAGTTTATGTTAGTTTCTTTTGAAATAAGATAATGTATATTCATGCAATGTTTGTATTAGATTCCATTGGAAAGAATATACATTTGTATGTGGGAAATGATGACATTTTTTGTTATCCTACATTGGAAAAGATTCTTTGTCAAATAAGAGGAATTACATATACAAAAACTAAAGTACTGTTTTGGTTTCCTTGAAATATATATATATGGGTAATGTTGGTATAATATTTGGATAATAAGACATGTATTCTTATGCTTTATTCCATTAGTTTTATGAAAATGAAACCATGTCTTTGCATGCCTATTATGTTATATTTCCTGGAAAAGGAAATATGTGTTTACAGTTCTCTTGTGTTAAGCACTCCTTTGGGAAGACTCATGAGGGAAGCTATGTGCTTTGTTGTCTAAGCATTCCTTTGGGAAGACTCTTTTGGAATCTATATGCATTTGCATGCATGGGAGAAATATTTGTTATGTTAGCTTTCATTCCATGCACCAAAAATTAATAGCTTAAGGGTTAGTTATTTTGATTAAATTTATGTAAATCACATGCACAAATATCGTAACTGATGTGACAGTTTCTTTTAAAGACAAGATTGGGAGATGTAGCTATTGTCTTGCAGGAATGTTTGCTTATGTGAGGGAAACATAAGTTAATGTGATGACTTATAACTAGCACATATGCATTATGTGTTGTTAAAGGGAGAATGTCAAGGTATTTTACTTTCATGTAGTGAATATACATTAGTAGAGGAAGAAGCTTCTCTAGTATAGATTTATGAAATGGTTGATTAATACTTTATGAATCTTGACATCAATGTATGTTGAAGGCATCATGGTGACATGTACAAAGGAAATATTACGCTTAACCTGGTGGAAGGTAAATTATTATGGTTCATGTAGATGAGTGCGGGCCGCAGGATGATCTAATGCACAATGGTCCGTTGTAGGTACATCCATGCCACTAAGATATGAAGATACGAAGATTAGTGGGTAAATGTTATCATATTTATTGTAATGGCTTTATGCTAGATATTTGTAAATTTCCTTGTAATATTTATAAATGATGTTTACTGAATGGTCTCGCTTATAAGCCATCAAGTGAGGGCTGAACACCCTCAAGAGCGTTTAATAATAAAATTAAACGTTTGTTGGTTTTCACCCTATGGGGTTTCCAGGGTATATTGGTTTTCAATGATGTGATTGATTGTTGTGTCAAATTGATGATGTTTATTTCTTTCTTGTTGTGATGTTCATAATGTCAAGTTTGTGATGACTACAAAGATGATGAAATGAATGCAAGGTTACATCATATAGTTTTATGTTAATGTACTACAATAGAGGTGCTTAATGGTTAAGCAACTTACTATTCTTATACTAAGGTTTCACTATGAACTGGTGAACATTCTATGTAATGATGAGTAAGGAATATTTAATAGTGATTTGGATAGTTACCCGTGGGTAACTTGTAAAAAAATTGAACTCCTTGCATTTCCATGTGAAGTTATCGATGTATGTTACAACCGCTCATGGAAATGGTCAGAGATATGTAATGAGTCCTAAGTGGAATATTCAAAATTCATGAGAAATTACTCAGTTAGGACTACCTCTCATGGGAATGTTCATAGATGAATGACTTAGTTAACGTAGTTGAATCCCAAAAAATGATATCTAATATCTAAATAATATATATTTTATAAATATTTTTAAACTAATAAGATCAAATAAACAAGTAAGTTTGGGAATAGGAAATGATTAATTAGTTAATTATTAATTTCTATGGGTTTTTTTTTACATAATGACTTCTCATTAATTTTTTAAATTTTATGGAGGGAGTCAATTACTATCTTTGTTTATTTATTTGTTTTTTTAATAGTAAGGACCCGATGATCATGGATGGGCTTACTCCCTGAGCCTGATCAATAGAGGCTAAGCTAAGCATATCATTTCAGGGAATCAAACATGGGTTATGAGGGAGTTAGCAACCTACCTTAACCACTTGGTCTACCCTTACTTGAAATAACTTCTTTTCAACTTAAACCATATAAAATCTATGGAGATATGACATATTGACTTCATGGTGTTGATAGGATGTATTGACTTCAATGTTATACAGGGCATCATACAAATCACATGAGTTTTATTTCATAAACATCATACAAGTGTTATACATAGTAGCTCGTCCAAATCAAATCATTACATAACAAGTGCTATATACTAGTTAGTATCTACCGCTTACCGTGGAGAATCCAATCCTACCTAGCTACAATAATGTCTTAAAAGAAATATAGATATTAAAATAAAGTTGTTCTATTTACTTAGTTATTTTTTGTATGAATTGATAAACATTTTAACTTATTATTAATAATTTAATGGCCTACTAAGGGGTAAGGACTTGCATAAATATTGGTGGGTAGTACCACTAAAAAGTCTTCACATTTCCTACTTATTAAAGAGTTGAAGAAAACATAAAAATTGGTGGGCAATAAAAACTCCTCGTAAGTGTATTTATTGACATCTTATTCCCATCCATTAAATATGTTATTTACCTGAATATCAACTAATTTCAAATATTGTATGGTGGTTTTCTATGAATCTTAACAATGAAAAATCTAAAAATATATAAACAATTCAAGGCATAAATATTGAAATTGTATCAAAAAATTATGGTAGAAAAATATGAGGCAATTTTCAGCATGCCATTCTCTTGTGTAAAGACTACAACAACAATCGTTATAGAATAAGATCTAAACAAACCATATTACAAATAAATAATTTTAAATATTACTAAAAAATAATAAAATTCAATCCATAATGTTAAACTATGGAGAAACTCCAAAAAAATTTGGTCAAAAACAAAGTAATGTGAAAAATCTAATGCCTAATACCATGCTTATTGTAGGCTTAAAAGACTAATTTTTAGTCACCTGCCTTCTCGATGGTTCCCTAACCCATCAGGTTGACAAGAAAAAGACCCACATTGATCGTTATCTTCATGCCACCAACCTTCCCAAAAATATGGCATTCTTAAAACCCTCATCTCATGCACCCTTAAAATTTATGTTCTACAATTACTTCCCTCTGAGAAAACCCACATATTCCAAGCCTTAAAATCTCATGGTTATTCCTCTTATCGTATCAATAAATCTCTCAAGATCGTCTCTAATTCCAAATCCATTAACCCTCCTTCCTCTCCTCCACAAGGTCAAGTTTCTCTCCCTTACATAAAAGGGACTACTTACATTATAGAAAAAATCCTGTAGAAAAAGAACATTAGTATTGTTTTTAAACCCCATAAAACTTTGAAGTAGATGTTTCAAGCAACCAAAGATAATTTTGACCCCATGTTAAATTCATAGGTTTACTAGATCCCCTATTCATGTGGAAAATCATACATTTTCCAGACTGAGTGTCCCTTCAAAACTCAAATTAAAGAATATATTTTCGACACCAATCATCTCTGACTAATGAAGTTTTCCATAGCTAAGCACTCTTTCAATTCAAAACATCTAGTTTTCTTTAATCAAGCCAAAATTATCCTCTCTATTCCATTTTACAATGTAGGGACCATCCCTATACTATTTTTGTTTTAAAAAACGAAAATAAATTAGGAATACAACCATAAGCAGATAAATATTGGAGACTCAGAGATATTGAAGCATTTACATCAGCATTCATGAATTACTATATATTGCACATATCATGTGTTTTACATTCTATTAACTATAGGAACAACATAATCATATACTAAAATATCATAAATACCACATGTACCATTCATCAGAGAGGAGATTCGATCTTGGCCCTACCACTACTTGCATTCCCTTGTTGCCATCTGCCTCCAAGTGTGAATTTTGATGTGATCTAACCAAATGTAGTGACCCACCAATTGACCTCCTAGCCTACTCCTTGGGTACTCTTCTTCCCCGTGGACCCCTAAGCTGCAATCGGGTTGTACAATGGAGGATGTATGTTAGATGATAGAGGTGAGCACTCCTTGGCTCAAGAGTCCCATCTCTAAATTATTCTACCTCACCAAACTCATCTATATCTCATAGCCACTCACAATGACATAATCTCATCCATCCAACAATAGGGTAATCAAAGGTTCTTTCTCCCATGGCTTACCCCTTCTTTTATAAGATGCTTCATATGTGACACTTTCACTTCATGCATAATTAATTATTTTTATTAATCCAAAAGTTTGATTATTCACCCACTCATGTGTCATCCTCTCACCAAGATTCTGAAAAATTATTTACTTAAAATTTAATTCAAAAATAATATTATTCCTTGCCCTAACAAGACTCCCTATTTCTTCTCCTAGTTGTCTCTTAATCCCCCTTTATTACTCAATTTGTGTGAATTATTGAAGTCAACTAATAAGCATCATATTTGGTCCCCTAACTACCTCCTAATTTAACTCAATTTTCCTCTTAGATGGATATTCTTATGTTGGATCTTGCCAAATATGGTTCTCTAAATTTCTCTAATTTTAATTAATTTATATTATTTTAATTCTAACGCGCCTCCTCCAATATCTACCCACTTTAAAATGCCTTCTCGAGGCAAACATGAGTTGAGGGTCACTATGATAAGACTCAACCTCCTAGGCGACCTTAAGGAAATGGAGTCAACAACTTAAGACCTTACTGACTTTCCTTAGGTGCCAAAGGACCTCCAGGAGTAACCCAACCCCTCTAGGTGTCCAACCCCTGAGACAACTCACTTTTATCTTGATCGAGAGCCCCAATTGCCCCCTTTCCAAGGCCTCCACATGCTTATTGGTTCCCAGACACACTCATAAGTTTGCATCCATGCGACTATATTGGACTTTTCTACTCAGTTCTATGCCAGCGACTCTGAATTTTGTGCCACTTTTTTAGGGCCAGGACTCATGTCTCTTCCCGGAACTTAATGAAAATTCTAGAGAAGGTAAATAACATAGAAACAATGCTTCTAAGACAAAAACTGAAATCAGGACTTGACCTAACCATCCCCAACTGGGACTAACATTTTTTCAAACACTTGGTGGATATGCAACCTACAAGTCATGAATGCAAGTCTCAACATGAGGGACAACAAACTTATTTGAGGTTTAACAAGAAGGGTCATTTATTTCTCTCATTAGTTGTCATAACACGAATTATGTCTTGCATTCACTATTTATTTAGTTATGAGTCAAAACATTAAAATAGGCATGAATGATATCCGTCATAAAACCATGTTTATAACTAGCATATAACTAGATAAATAAAAATAAGAGAACAACCATTAAAGTCACATAATAACCATTATATTTCCTTATCCAAAGCAAGAGAAACTTAGCTTTATTGAACATAGTAAAATATCTACCAGGTTCGGGACTTCCACATTCCACCCAACCATAGATTGGCAGAGCCAAATATCTGTTGTGTAACCAACTCCAAAAATAGGAGAAAAGAGATATCAACGCCTTAGAAATAAGCCACTTCGAGGGGGAAACCTCCAATAACTTACATAAATGAACAATTCTTGGATGATTCAATTTACAAAACCTCCTTTCTATATATAGGAGTCCATGGGTCCACAATGTAATCCTATAATAATAACAATAAGGGGGTTACACTAACAATAATAAGGGACTATACTAGTGATATAGGGACCTAACATGCCCCTCTCCTTCAAAAATGTGTTGTCCTCAACGCTTGAGTAGCTCTGGGTGCTTCTGTATAAAATTCTCATCCTCCCATGTAGAATCTTCAGTGGGTAAGTTCTTCCACTTGATGAGATACTCTGAAATTGATCGATTCCGTAGTTGTCGAGTTCTCGTTTCCATGACCGCTTCTGGTTCCAATATGATTTTTCCTTCCTCATCAAGTTCTGGCAATATTGTTTGAACTGGAAGATTTTCACCTATAACCTTCTTTAAGCATGAAACATGGAAAACTGGATGTACTCGCGAAGAAGCAGGAAGCTCCAATTTGTATGCCATAGTACCAATCTTTTGCAACACCTTTTAAGGACCATAGTACTTTGGCGATAATTTATTATCCTTCTTAGCTTGCTTGAGGGACATTTTTTTATATGGTTGTAGCCGTAAAAATACCCAATCTCCTACATCAAAACTTCTCTCGCTGCGATGTTGATCCGCCTATTGTTTCATTCGATTTTGTGCCAAATTTAGGTTATCCTTTAAGAGTTGGAGAACTTCTTGCTGATGCTCGATGTGATCTTCCACTGCTTGAACCTTCGAATTTTCCCTTAAAGATGATGTGATCGATGGTGGATGATACCCATAAAGTGCCATAAATGGGGTCATTTTTGCTGCAGTATGGAAGGAAGTGTTATACCACCATTCAGCGAGAGGTAACCACTTGACCCATTGTGTTTGTTTATCAGATACAAAACAAAAAAGATATCCTTCCAAACATTTATTTACTATCTCAGTTTGACCATCAGATTGAGGATGATAAGATGAGCTATGAGCTAATTGAGTACCCAAACAAGAAAATAACTTCGTCCAAAAATTTCCTGTAAAAATGGGATCTCTGTCGCTCACAATAACCCTTGGGCTTCCATGTAGCTTTTGAATTCTGTCCACAAATGTAGTAGCAACTGTACTTGCTTTAAACGGATGAGATAATGCACAAAAGTGTGCATACTTGGTAAGTCTATCAACTACCACCATGATGACATTCTTTCCTTCGGACTTAGGTAAACCTGTGATAAAATCCATTGAAATCTCCTCCCAATGTTGAATTGGAATGGATAAAGGTTGTAGAAGTCCCGGGGTCTTAATTGTCTCCACTTTATTCTGCTGGAAAACCAAACATTCCACCACAAACTTTTGAATATCAGATTTAAGTCCATCCCAAAGAAAATCTTTGTTCACCCTGTGGTAAGTTTTTAAAAATCCTCAGTGTCCTCCTAAAGGAGAAGTGTGCAATTCCAGAAGAATATTTTGTTTCAGTTGGGAATTCTTACAAAGATATAAGCGATCTTTGTACCATAAGGAATCATTTTTCCAACTAAATGTATCAGATGTACTAGGATCTTGCTGCAACTTTTGAATGAGTATCCATACATCTTTGTCCTTCTTCCATTCCTCTCTTGCTTCAGTTATCCAATCTGGTTGGATAATAGAAATGGCACAAAGCAATGCTTCCACCTCTTCATTCTTTCTTGAGAGTGCATCTGCAACAACATTAAGCCTTCCTTTTTTGTAGATTATTTCAAAGTCATAACCCAACATCTTTGTGACCCATTTTTGCTGCTCTTCTGAAGATAGTCTTTGTTCCAAAAAGTGTTTAAGACTATCATGATCAGCTTTTACCTTGAAGTGTCTTCCCATTAGGTAAGTTCGCCATTTCTTTAGTGCATGCAGTATTGCTAGCATTTCCTTCTCATAAATAGGTTTTTGTAAATACTTTCCTTTGATTGGACGACTTTCAAAAGCAATGGGTCTTCCTTCCTGCATTAAAACTGCACCAATTCCATTTCCTGAGGCATCACATTCCACAATAAAGGTTTTTGTGAAGTCTCGCGTAGCTAAGACCGGTGCTAGGCACATTGCCTCTTTAAGACGTTCAAAGGCCTTAGTTGCTTCAGGAGTCCATGAAAATGCATCTTTCTTCAATAATGTTGTTAGAGGTGCTGATATTCTCCCATAATTCTTAACAAACTTGCGATAATACCCTGTTAACCCGAGAAATCCTCGCAACTGCTTTATGGTTGTGGGGACTTTCCATTCCTTAATGGATTTAATTTTGTTAGGATCTACCTTAACACCCTCGTGAGATACAATATGACCCAGATATTCCACCTCTTGTACTCCAAAGAAAAATTTGGATGTTTTTGCATATAATTGTTTCTCCTGCAATAGCTTGAGCACCCTGTCAACATGTTCAACATGATCCTTCCAAGACCTGCTGTAGATTAGTATATCATCAAAAAATACTAGCACAAATTTTCTAAGGAAGGGTTTGAAAATGGAATTCATCAACCCTTGAAATGTAGAATGTGCATTGGTAAGGCCAAAAGGCATGACCAAAAATTCATAATGACCCTTATGAGTTCGAAATGATGTTTTTGGAATATCTTCAGTCTTCATTCTAATTTGATGATATCCTGAACGAAGATCCAACTTGGTAAAATAAATTGCTCCATGTAATTCATCCAATAATTCATCAATCACAGGAATGGGAAATTTGTCTTTAATGGTGAGCTTATTGAGCTCCCTATAATCCGAACACATTTTCCATGATCCATCCTTCTTGTGTACCAATACTACAGGAGCAGAGAAAGAAGTTTGACTAGGTTGAATTATACCCGCCTCTAACATTTCTGCAATCATACGTTCAATTTCGCTCTTTTGGAAGTAAGGATATCTATAAGGCCTGATGTTTGGAGGAACACTTCCTGAATCAAATGAATAGCATGATCATGATCACGAATAGGTGGGAGTCCTTTGGGAGTTTCAAACACCTTGGAATGATTGTCCAAGACTTGTTGGAGATCTGCAGAAATAGATGATTTTGATGTTGGAACTTCTAGTGAGCATAATTGTGCAATTACGCCTTGTTTTTCTTTCTTTAGAATATTTTTCATGACATTAGAGCTTATTATCCTTCCCGGCTTCCCCGCAATACCCCGTAATTCGACTTCCTTTCCTTCTGAAAAAAATTTCAAGAAAAGTTCTTGAAAATTAAAAGCTACCGTCTCCAAAGATTGTAACCATTGTACTCCTAGTACCACATCAGCACCTCCCATAGGAATGGAAAGCATTGGACTAGTCAATACATATTCCCCCATGGTTAGCTTGATATTATGGCATTTTCCAGAGCAATTTATAGTTCCTCCATTTGAAACCATTACTTGACATTCTGGTGCTGGGTATAGGAAACAATTTAATTCCTTGGCTACCTTACAATGAATAAAATTATGGGTGCTACCTGAATCAATCAACACTATTACCTTTTTCTTCTTGATATGTCCTTCTATCTTGAGAGTTTGAGGAGTGGTAATTCCCGCCAGTGCATTACACGATATGGTTGGATTCATTTCTTCCTCTTCTAAGGCTGGTTCCTGGTGTATATCCTCTTCTTGTTCATTTTCTTCTTCCTCTTCACAATCTATGTAAACTAATTTCTTCTCAGCACACTTATGACCTTTAGTGTATTTTCTATCACAACTGTAGCAAAGCCCTTTTGCTCTTTTTTCTTCCACTTTTTGTGGTGTCAACCTTGTGGGTTGTGGAAATGTAGGAATAGCAACACTTCCATCTTTATAGAAGTGAGTGGTAGGCTTCCTTGTCGCCATAATTTTACATTCAATTTTTCTTGCCAACCTGAATGCCTTCTCCAATGAATCAGGTTCCAAAATGTGAACTTCATGTTGGATGTTATCCTTTAAAATACCTATGAAGAGATCAATCCTGTGTTCCTCTGGAATATCAGTTACCCTTATATTCAATTTTTTGGAAGTCCTCAATGTGCTCCCCCATTAAACCCTTTTGTTTGAGATTTATCAATTGGCTAAAGAAGGTGTTGCTCTTTGTATCCTCATAATGTGCTATCATTTCCTCTGTAAAAATTTACCAAGTGACAATTTTTTTACCGGAGCAAAGCCATCGATACCATACAAATGTATTTTGTTCTAAATGTAAAGTTGCAATGCGTACCTTTTGTGTGTTTTGCACATTATGGAGATCAAAATATTGCTCCATCTGTAGTATCCATGTTACAGGATCCTTTCCATCAAACTTCCTCATATCCATTTTTGGAATATGGTGGTTCTTCCCGCTAACATTAGAGTTTATGAAATCACGATTAACATTTATTTTGTTCTCATCATGAGTTTCTTCTACTATATTTTCACCATTATGAAACATTTCTTGTATCAACTTTGTCAAACCTTCCATGTCTGCTTTTAGATCATTCTTCATGTTTTCCATGTTGTCTTTCATGTCATCCATATTAGCTTCCATGCCAGCTTCCATGCCATCCATCTTAGCTTCCACGCCTTTATTCAAACCGTCCATCTTCGCTTCCACGCCTTTCTTCAAAACTTCCATTTTATTTTTTGGTTTCTCTTTGCGAGAGTGAAATTTGGTGCACTTTCTCTTGTAATTTTGATAGATCATGTTGCAATTATTCATTTTCATGAGTCATCGTAGAGCCTTCTGAAGGCTTAATGGGTGTTGAATTATTTTTATGGAGCATATTTTAGAACCAAATACTGATATCTATTCTACAATATCCCTTTGGAATCAATTCAAATTGATTCTTCAAACAAGACTTATGCAATTTGGAAAAAAAAAACACACACCTTTTTCTTGCTTTTGAGGAGCTCGATATTGAAATTGGATTATCTCTGTGATTGCAGCACTTCAATATTTTAATTTTGGCACCGACGTAGCCCTATGAATTCTCTTTCGAATGCCACATTTCTGACCTAATTTTGATTCTCCAAGACAAATTTTTGTCCAATCTCCCACAATGACCTGATTATGGACTGGTTCAGTAGAGCGAACTTGTAGGACTTGCCACGTGTCATTGTTTCATCCTTCAGCTCTAAAATTGATAGAAAGAAACTACAGTTAGTGTGCTTGCAACTAATTTTTACGTCACTCCAATCCGATGCTCAGAGAGAGAGTTATGAATATTTTCCCACGATCACCTATTTGAGATGAAATTCGGGAGCCTGAAAAAGCACTACCTTCCACAAATCATATCTCCGAAAATATTGCGAACCAAGCTCTGAAATTTTTTGACGATTTTCCTCAGGATTTTGGCTTCACACCCTAAAAATTTCATATTCTGAACCTTCGTAGAAGAAACGTTATAGCGAAAATTCCACAATGACCTGTTTAGAGCAGCAAAACCCTAGAATCCAAAGATCTGATACCAAATGTTGTGTAACCGGCTCCAAAAATAGAAGAAAAGAGATATCAATGCCTTAGAAATAAGAAACTTCGAGGGAGAAACCTCCAATACATTACATAAATGAAAAATTCTTGGATGATTCAATTTACAAAACCTCCTTTCTATATATAGGAGTCCATGGGGCCACAATGTAATCCTAGTGGGGCCACAATGTAATCCTAGCCAACCTAACAATAATAATTTAAGGGCACAATAATAGCAAAATGAGGGTTACAAGGGTACAATAATAAAAATAAGGGGGTTACACTAACAAAAATAAGGGACTATACTAGTAATATAGGGACCTAACAATCTCTCTTCAGTCCATCTTCCCTGTGCCATATTCCAAGCATGAATGTGGGATCTTATGGGATAAACCAATCCAGAAACAACCAAGGGGATAAAGAGGTTAAACCACCTCCAACCTCCCCATGCCATGATCACACCTAAACTAGTGTCGAGATCACAAAACAAAACCAATCTTGGATACCTCAAAATTCATTCACTGTCCTTGAGGAATTTCTGTTGTCTCCACCCTCATGTTTTACCGTGTATCCTGCCATTACTGGTCAAGGGATTCCTAGGAATTTGAGAATTTTCCTAAGACCACCTCACCTAAGATTATCCAAAGCTCAAAACCCAGAGAAATCCCATCATACCATGGCTATCACGAAATGGTAATTCTAGGCTAAAATCCACTTTCGAAACCTAGCAAAATCCATGCCAATGATAGTAAAATAACCAAATACCAACATGCACATACCATGCATGTCAAAACTTGCTAGGAAATCATACATGCAACCTGTTACTTGCAAGCATTACTGTTGAAGCTTCTTGATCCTTGCCTTCCTTTGCTTTCCTTGTCCTCCTTTTCTTTCCTTGTACTTCTTTGCTTTTCCTTTCCTTTCCTTACTTGCTTTATTTCTCCTCTTGGTTCTTTCTCCTCTCTAAGACTAATTATAACACTGAACTGACAGAAGACTCCCAACTAATTCTTTGGGGTATTTTTATTGATGAGGCCTTTAATTTCTTCAATTTTCCATTATTTTCCTTCATTTTCCTCCTCACATGCAACATGTGACCTTTCACCTTCCTTTTCTCCTAATTTCCTTTATTTTCATAAATAAATGCCAAAAATACTCGTTTACCTTTCAAAAGCCTTAGTAATTTCCTTTTTCAATTTCCCTTAGCCATAAATACAATAAGTGATGCCAACTAGGATATTTTTCCCAACATTCAGCTTGGAATAAGTTTCCCTTGCCCATGGGCTTTCTTCACATTTATTAACTTTTAATACATGAAATTTTAACCCGGGGTTGTTACAGATCCCTCCCCTTTAGGGGATCACCATCCTCACTGTTAAACCACAACTATACCTAGAAAACTCATTGAAAATATGAAAAATACTGCCTATGGAGCTTTATAACCCAGCTCATTGCAGTATTTACTATAACATCCTGCTCAAAGAAAAACCATCATGAAAAAAATGACAATATGGAAACCATACTGCTTATTGGAGCTTTATAACTTAGCTCATTGCAATATTAACAATAGAAACGATACATAAATATATGCAAATACAAAATACCAAAATTCATTTTCCTTCACCGGAAAATAATGAATGATACATATTGCGCATTTTATCAGCCATCTCCCATGTAGCTTCATTGGGCCCAAAGTGCTTCCACAACACTTTAACCTGCTCTAGTGCTATGTTCCAAAGCACAAGATGTTTTCGCTACAATATGCAATGGGGTTTCAACTGGAATTCTCCTTATATTCCCACCTGTAATACAAACCAATCGATAATGTGATCAACATCCTTTACATATCTTTTAAGCAATGAAACATGAAAAACATCATGGACTTTCATTGTTAGAGGTATTGCAAGTATGTAGGCCACTGGTCTCATCCTCTCAAGGATATCAAAAGGCTTGCAATATCGTGGTGACAACTTGCCACATGATCCTATCCTCAAGGTGACCTTCTTGGGCTTGATGCATAAATACACATGCTCCACAACCTGAAACTCCTTAAATGCATTGTGTTGGTCTGCATAAATTTTTTTCATGTCATGTATTTCCTTTAGATTCTTCTTTATAACCTACATTTCTTGTTGCATGTTTGTAACATGTCCGGTCCAATAAGTACCTTGTTCACTAGATCACTCAATCTAATGGGAGTGTTATAAATCCGCCCATACAGAGCCTCAAACAGACTCATCCTCAATAACTCCTGATAACTGTTATTGTATGTAAACTCAACCAATGGAAGGTACTCCTACCATCTCCTCTATTGAATCTGCATGACATACATCCTCAACACATCCTCCAATATCCTATTGACCTTCTCCATCTATCTATATTTTTGTGGATGATAATTTGTGCTAAAGGCCAAATTTTTTCCCAATCCTGCAAACAACTCCTTCCAAAACTTAGAAGTGAACTCAACATCCTTTTCCAACACAATACTCTTTGGAACACCATGCAATCTCATGATCACATTGATGAATATTGGCGATACCTCACTGGCTGAATAAGTAGTCTTCACTTGAATAAAGTGAGCTACCTTACTCAACCTGTCTACCAAAACCATGATATAATCATGCTTCCTCAATTTTCTCGGAATACTTGTAATGAAATCCATGGAATGGCCTCCCATTTCCACTCTGGAATCAGAATAGGTCAAATCAACCCACTTGGAGGCTTACACTTTGCTTTGACCTGCTAACAACCCAAGCATCTCGCCACAAACTATGCAACTTCTTTCTTCAAGTTCGGATAGTAGTAGAACTTATTTACTATTGCTAATGTCTTCTGATATCTTGCGTGACCTAAAAATGATTTTACATGAAACTCCATCAATATAAAATTCTTGAGTTCACTTTCATCTGACACATAGATCATGTCCCTAAATATCACTAAGTCATCTTTCATGAGATGATAGTCCACAACCTTATCACACGTACCCTGTTGTAATATGAGCATAAGATCCATGTACCTATCATCCTGTTGTCCTACCTATAATATCCTATCTTGTAAATCCATCCCATATGAGATCACTGCCGCAACATGGTTCAACTGTACTTTCCTGCTGAGAGCATATGCAACCCTGTTCTCCTTTCTGTTAATGTACCTGATCTAAAATTCAAACTCACTAAGGGAATTCAACCATCCAGCTTGCCTGGAATTCAAATTTGGTTGGTCAAACATATATATTAATCCGTTGTGATCACTCATTAACACAAACCTCCTGCCAAGAAGATAATTTCTCCACATCTTCAAGGCATGAATAATAACTGCCAAATCAAGATCATGAGTCACATAGTTCTGCTTATGCCCATTCAGTTTCTTGGACTCATAGCATATCACCTATCCCTCCTACATAAGGACACCAACAAGGCCTCTCTTGCAATCACTTGTACATACTACGAACTCTTTATCCAGATCTACAATATTTAACACTGGAGCATTGGTCAACAATTGTTTCAACTTCTCAAAAGTGAATGCACATTCCTCTATCCATTCAAGATGTAATATGATAGGAAATGCATGATAAGTTCCTAGTGAACCTCATGCAGTAACCTGATAATCCCATGAATGATCTGACTTCCTCCACATTTCTAGGAGCTTCCCACTCCATGATAGCCTTTATCTTATTTGGATTTACTACTATTCCATTCTTGGAAACAAGGTGTCATAAGTAGCTACTTCTGTCTGAAAGAAACTGCACTTTCTAATATTATTATAAAAATGATGTTATCTTAGTAATCTCAATGCTGCTGCTAAAGGATCGACATTCTTTTACTCATTCTTAGAATATACTAAGATGTCATCAATGAATACAATAAAAAACTTTTCCAGATAAGGACACAACACACTATTCATCATACACATAAAAGTAGATGGAGCATTAGTCAAACCGAATGAAACTAGAACAAACTCATAATTCCCATATCTTTTCGTGAAGGTCGTATTGTAGATTTCCTCTTCTTTGATGTGTACCTGATGTTATCTTTATCTCAAATCAATCTTTGAGAACATTGTTGCTCACTTCAATTGATTGAAAAATTCTTCAATCCTCGATAATGGATACATGTTCTTGATCGTCACCTTGTTCAGTTGCCTGTAATCAATACACAATCTAAGAGTACCATCCATATTCTTCATGAACAACACTGGTGAACCCCAAGGAGATAGAATTGGCATAACGTATCCCTTATAAATAATTTCCTTCAACTGCAACTTCAACTCTACTAACTCTAGAGTTCTCATCATGTAAGGTGCCTTTGATGCTGGTGTTGCCCCTAGTACTAACTCAATAGAAAAGTATACTTCCTTGTGTAGAGGAAATTCTATAATCTCTGTTGGAAACACATCCTGAAACTACTGCAATACATGGTACCTCTTGAATATTTCTACATCATCAACATCCTTACCCTTTTCACTAGAAATATGAACTGCAAACATCACACACCCTTTTCTGCAACTACACTTAGCCTGCATAGTTGTGACCATCCTCACTGATGTAGACTTCTTCTTTCCCTGAAAAATTATCTTTTCTACATTATCATCCAAGCACTCAATAGCCTTGTCATAGCAATCTACTTTGGTCCTGTGAAGATATAACTAGTCCATACCCAAAATCACACTATACAATCCCAATCGCAATACATTCAAATGTGTTGTTGTAAGCATACCATTCAACTCAAATGCACAAGCTCTTACCCAATGATGAACTCTCTTCTTCGTACATGTATCCATATGCACTAACCAAGACTCTGCATGCACTTATTTTCTCAAGCCACACTTATCCACCAGGTCAAGGTTAACATAACTATAATTATATTCAAGATCAATCAAAATATAAATAACTTGATCATAAACCTTACCGTCCATCTCGATGATATATTATTGGTGATTCATCTACCTGTCATCCATAACCACATAAATTTTAGGAATATTATAACCAACATCCCTAACTGTCTATGCCTCCTACGCACTATATATCTTAGGCCTACCTCCCTGGTACAATGAAAAACCTTCTTATGATGATCTTTTCCACATATCTAGCACTACAACGGTGCTCTACTGGCAACTATAGTTTGATGCTCTCCAAGTTGTGCCACATTTCCCTTCTCAACTGCATTGAACTTATTGTAAGGAGAAAATTTTATTTCTCACCTACATCTTGAGGCATTCCTCGCTTTTGTGTCCATTTCCCTTTTACCTTCTCATTTCCTTTCAAGTCACATTCAGGCTTAGCTTTGTGCTTTGATTGATCGTAACAATGCTTCAGTTTTCAGATGGCTTCTTCTAATGACCTAGGATCATCAAACTCAATCTAGTCTCTATCTGTTGTTGGAAATCCACTAATGAATCTATGAATCTTAGCCTTATCCTCCTTGAGATATGACACATGCATAAACATCTCCAATAATATGCTATTTTTCTCATCATATGTCATAGAATCCATCTGTAGCTCATAAAAATCCTTAGATCTTTCATCATAGTACCTCTTCGATAGGTACTTATTCTTCAAGATCCTCTCAAATTCATCCCAAATCAAGTCTTCTTCCTGAATTCCCTTGACATTCTTCACATCTTCCCACTAGATGTCTAATTTCCCTTTAAGACTGAAGGTGGCTATCTTGAATTTCATGTTATTTGAATAGTTGTGCAATCTGAATAATTTATTTATTCCAAGAAACCATGCCTCTGCATATTTTGGCCTCTTCATCTCTCCATCAAATATAGGAGGCTTCACTTTATTTATTTCCTTAGGTAAATACCCCCTCTTCCTATAAATATGATGACGGTGAAGACTGTGGTGATGTATCCTCGATGAGGAACTAGAATGATACATATACATACCAATCCTCCTGCCAGATGTATTCAGTGATATTCCACCTCTGATTGTGTCCCATCTATCCAATCGGTACTCAAACTGATATCTTCTACCATAGGCTCCATATTTTTTCTCTTCCCGCTCTTGATTGATTCTCATATGTCTCTATTTGTACAACTTTGACAAGCTCTGAAGAATCGCTACATTAACCTCTACGTACATCTCCTGAACCATTGCAAGTCTTTCCTGGGCCTCAACCAACCTGTCATTGTATGCTTTGCAACTTCTGATCTCTTCCCTCGAGTTCCTCATTGTGTCTTCTATACCAGGAGAGTACTCTTCTCCTTGTTGCCCAACTAATCTGTAGGAAGTGTCATGGGAACTGTAGTCTACCATTTTTCTTCTCATCTTGAATTCTCTTCTTCCTACAAGTATACCATGTCAGATAAGCCAAATATATACAAAAATCAAATCCATACCTTAGTGATGTTCGGGGGGAGATTATCTCATCTACAATACCAATCCACATGAGCATGTACATGTATAATCATAACCATATCCATGTAGTAACATAACATCACAACAACATCATGCATTACCATACCATCTATATACCATGATCTCATGCATGACAACCATAACCTTCAAAACATCAAACTTCCCCAAAGAGAGCGAAACCACTCTAATACCACCCTGTAACATGCTTCCTCCCATATCTACCCACTTTAATCGCCCTGCCCGGGGTAAAAATGAGCTGAGGTTCACTATGATGAGACTCAACCTCATATATGACCTTAAGGAAATGGAGTCAACAACTTAAAACGTTACTAACTTCCCTTAGGTGCCACAGGAAATCGAGGAGTAACCCAACTCCTCCATGTATCCAACCCCTGAGGCAACTCAATGTTTCCCTGAACTAGAGTCCCGGTCACTCCCTTGTCAATGCCTCCATGCGACTGTGGGTTCCTAGTCACACTCATAAGCCTACCTCCGTGCGATTATGGAATTTTTTGCTCAGCTCTATGCGAGTGACTTTGAATTATGTGCTACTTGTTCAGGGCCAGGACTCAGGTCTCTGCCCAGAACTCAGTGAAACTTTTAAAGAAGGTAAATATCAAAGAAACGATGCTTGTAAACCAAAAACCGAAACTAGGAATTGACCAACCATCCCCAACCGAGACTGAAATTATGTCAAACACTTGGCAGATATGTAACCTACATGACATGAATGCAATTCTGAACATGAGGGACTAAAAACTAATTTTATGTTTAATAAGAAGGGTCACTTCCTTCTCTCATTAGCTGTCATAATTCCAATTAGGTATTGCAATTATTATTTATTCAGTTATGAATGAAAATATGAAAATAGCCATGACTAATATCTATCATAAAACCATGCTTATAACCAAAATATAACCAGATAAATAAAAATAAGAGAACAACCATTAAATCCACAAAATAACTAGTATATTTCCTTATCCAAAGGAAGAGAAGCTTAGCTTTTATTAAACATAGGAAAATATCAACTGAGTTCGGGACTTCCATGTTCCACCCGACCATAGATTGGCTGAGCTAAATCTCTCTTCATTCAATCACCCTCAAGTCATATTCCAAGCATGAATGTGGGATCTCATGGGATAAACCAATATAGACACAACCAAGGGAATCTAGAGGTTGAAACACCTCCACCCCCCCATACCATGATCACACCTAAACCAATGTCAAGATCGCAAAACCAAACCAAGCTTGGATGCCTCAAAATTCCTTCACCATCCTTGAGGAATTTTTCTTGTCTCCACCCTTAGGATTTACTCTATATCCCACCATTACCGATCAAGGGATTCCTAGGCCTTTTGGAATTTTCCGGAAACCACCTCACCTCGGATTCTGAAACCATCCAACAATCCAAAGCTCAAAACTTAGAACAATCCCATCACACCATGGCTATCTGGAAATGGAAAGGCTAGGCTAAAATACATTTTCAAACCTAGAAAAATCCATGCCAACAATAGTAAAATAACCAAATACCAACATTCACATACCATGCATGTCAAAACCAACTATGAGATCATACTTGCAACCTGTTACCTACAAGTGTTCTCGTTGAAGCTCGTTAATCCTTTCCTTCCTTTCTTTCATTGTCCTTCTTTGCTTTTACTTTCCTTTCCTTTCTTGATTTCTTTCTCCTCTTGGTTATTTCTCCTCTCTAAGACTAATTCTAGCACTAAACTGACAAAAGGATCCCAACTGATGCTCTGAGGTTTTTTTAGTGACGATGCCTCTCATTTCTTTAATTTTCCTTCATTTTCCTCCTCACATGCAACCTATGACCTTTCACCTTCCTTTTCTCCTAATTTACTTTATTTTCCTAAATAAATGCCAAAAATACCCTTTTGCCTTTCCAAAGCCTTAGCCAATTCCTTTTCCAATTTTCCTTATCCATAAACACAATAAGTGATGCCCACTAGGATATTTTTCCCAACATTCAACTTGGAATAAGTGTCCCTTTCCCGTGGTCGTATTTTACCTCTATTAACTTTTATTACATGAAATTTTAACTCAGGGTTGTTACATTAATTCACCACCCTCTTCTCTTAATGAAGTTTAACTATTTTAAGATTAATCTTTATAATTAACTCTATTTCCCTCTTCCCCTTTTACCTAATTAAAATACTTATGTACATTATCTACCTAATATTTTGTAACATGGGAAGGGTAAAGTTTTCAAGGTACAATATTTTTATTTCTTCATATTCTCCCTTTACCCCAAGTTTATTCTTGATTTAATTGCCTTGGTTCTAACCTCATTTACCACCTGATGTGAATTAGCAAGATTTTCATATCTTTATTAGATTTATTAGGGGTAAAAGTGTGGAGTTGAGCTACAATTTTCGGCCTAATGAGGGCACATTTTGTTTAAAAATGAATGCTCAATCAAGGAATTTTAAATGCTCTATCGAGAAATTTTTATGTGCTCGATCAAGCTATTGAGGCACTTAAAAATAGCTTGATCGAGTGTCTAAAGAAACTCTCAATTGAGTCATTTTCTAACCCGAGTTAAAAACTCAATCGAGAGTTATAGCTCGATCAAGTCGTTGATCCATATGGTTCACCATTAATATCATTAATAAAATTTGGTAATGGTTTTGGTGGGTTAGATTTTCAATGGCTCGATCGAGCTCTTAAAGTCCTAAAAATTACAGTTTCAACACCTCTTCCATAGATTTCTCTGCAACCCCATTTTGTACCCTATTGGATTTAGGGCAGAATTTGTCCTTAAGTGGCAAAGTTGATCATGTTGGCTTCGTGAAAGAATCATCTATCCAATGACATATGATTTTTACACTTTCAAATTCATATGATATTTCTCATCTAATTTCTTTTCAACATAATACTTGAATTTTTTTTGGATAGTTTGAAAGGGGCTAAATAAAAAATCAATAACATAAAATATACACAACGAAAAAAATTCAAAAAATACCACTATCTTCGTTTATGAGTTTTCTTCAAAAGAGTACACTTGGTTTTTCAATTTATTTAAGGAATTGAAAAATTTTTACGAGGTGTCCCCAAAATGAAATTGAAATATTACTTCACCAACTTCAAAAAATAATAAAAAATATAATTTTGCATAAAAAGTAAATTTTTAATATGAAAAAATTATTTCTCTCTGTGTAAATCGTGCTTATATATATGTGTGTGTGTGTGTGTGTGTGTGTGTGTGTGTGTGTGTGTGTGTATGTATATGTATATGTATATGTATATGTATATGTATATGTATATGTATGTATATATGTATATATGTATATATTTATTTATTTATTTATTTTAAAATTACACATTTTAGACTAAGTTTTGCTACATGAACACACACATGCCTCTTAATTTTAGCGAAAATTTGCAAGGACATATATTGCACTTAATGGAAAATTGAGAAATTATACGACACTAATTGTTTTTGCAAAAAATATCATTAGGACAACAACAGAATTCTCCACATATTGTATTCTTAATTCGAATCAAAATTCATTTCTTATATGATTTTGAGGGGTGCATTTTGATAAAAGAGGAAATACTTGAAACTTCATCGCCACATTTGGCCCAAAAGTGTAACCCAAGTTCATGCTTTCACCCTTAGTTTCTTTTTTATGCCAAAGGTTCCAAGTCAGTCGTGACCTCCAAGAACCTACTTTCAAAGTTCTAAGGTTGTCATGCCTAACCATTTATTTGTGATGCTAATGGTGGAAATTCAATCGTGCCCTTCAAGAACTTCCCTTGAAGTTCCAAGGGTGCCACGTCGCTTTCATTGCAAGCATCTAGTGGCTACAAGAGGAAAATTTAGGTGCAAAGACATAGACCGCTATAATCTCTTGTGTTGCCCACTATACTGAGACTAATGGTGGTGAGTATTAAGGAATCAACCTTGATTCATCCCCAAGTAAATCCTCATGAGCGACCCAAATCAGGACCTCCCCCACGACACGATGATCTTCAAGGCGAATGTGTCTCAACCCTTCCAGCCTAAGTCATGGTGAGAGTGCTAGTGGGTGAAATCAGGGAGTCATTCTCCCACCCCTCCCATGTAGTTTCATCCATTTGTATAGCCCCATCACCCATGTGTGAGTCATTCAACCAAGCAACTAACCTATATCTGTAGCCACTAACATGTCATTAAAATTTATAACAAGATTCAAACTTAACTTTAAAAATTTCAAAGACAAAATATTCATTTCCATCAAACTAGATGTTACTGACTCATCACATGCGAGTGCATCTGGTGATTTCTTGTCATACTCGATAATCATCAGTAACAAAGTTTCATAGTGTTAGTCATTGTCATAATAGCATCATCAACATGACATACTCATCGACATCGTTGTTCATCGTGAACCTGACTAATGTAAGTAGCCAACACAAGGAATGCATCCATCACAACTATGATCATCATAACATCAATAGAAAACATACATATACATCAAGGCTATCATCGTCATAACATCAATAGAAAGCATACATATATATCAAAGTTATCATCATCATAACATCAATAGAAAACATACGTATCCATCAAAGTTAGCATCATCCTAACACCGACTAGGTAATAAACACATCCATCACATCCACTAATAGTAGACTCAACTGTTCAGATCCTTAACCTAAAGTCCTCAAAGAATAATATGTGATCCTTAAGGCTAGATCAACGTTAATGTCATATCAGTGTCAATCAACTAGAGTGGGGCACTACATACAAATATAGAATAATTATAGAGGCCCTTGAAATTGAGAAGCACCTAGAAAACTTTAAGCGAGAAGATGGCTAATAAATTAAGCCATTCTTGGAAACCGGTTATCCACTATCTAGCTCATTAGTTTAATTTTATTTAGTTAAAATTATCATATATTTAATTTGTGCATTGCTTATTATAATTCATTCTAAAAACATTTTAAATTTTAAAATTTTCTACTTCTTCGCTTATTTACCTTCATTTTTGGCATCGTTGATTTGATTCTCTCTCGTCATGTTAATTAGTGTTATTATCCTCAATTTTTTTTTTAATTCGCGTATTCCCCTTTAATTAATTAATCATATATTTAATTATGTGGGATTAACTCTTGCTCTTAACTATTTTGTCTCAATATAGTCCTCATTTCCTTTTACTTATCTATTTCTTTAATTTTCTTTAGTAATTAATGTAAATATGTTAGGTTGACCCTTTCATTTAAAATCTAATTATTTCATTCTAATTTAATTTCACTAAATTAAAAATAATGACTATATTAATATTTTAATGTTATTCTCTAAAAATAAATTTATTATTTGAATATTATTCGTTAGCAGCTAATTCAAAACATGAAAAACTATTTATTTCGTTCTAATTTAATTTCACTAAATTATTTTATTTTCATTTGAATATTATTCGTGAGCAGCTAATTCAAAATAGGAAAAACTAATTATTTCATTCTAATTTAATTTCACTAAATTATTTTATTTTTTAATGACCACATTAGTATTTTAATGTTATTCTCTAAAAATAAATTTATTATTTAAATATTATTCGTTAACAGCTAATTCAAAACATAAAAAACTAATTATTTCATTCTAATTTAATTTTACTAAATTATTTTATATTTTAATAACTATATTAGTATTTTAATGTTATTCTCTGAAAATAAATTTATTATTTTGAATATTATTCGTTAGCAGCTAATTCAAAACTTCCCTAACCACTATGAGTTTTTAGGTTGAAGAAGTGGGAAAGAAAATGCAAACCCATACTCCCGTACTTGAGAAAAATAAATTATCATTCTCCCGTACTTGAGTAGTCCTATTTCTTATGCAATGTCATGTGTTATATTTTGGGCGACATTTCAGATGCTTGTGATGTCCGTGTTACAGTTTTCATTTCCATTTCAATCTCCACCCTTGGACACCTGTATTGTAAGATTTCCAGTGCAAAACGAGCACGATCCATCAAGTTTCTTTATCAGCTTGTACAAAGATGCTACCTTAGTATGGAGAGCTAAAAAAAAAATTATGACAGACAATTTTATTGACAGACAAATGGCATTTAAAGATATAATAATTTTATTTAATTAAATACATGTAATTTAATAATTTTAATTAAATTTAGATAAAAATTATCACTTTATTATATTTAGTCAATAAAAAAATAACTATATATATATATATATATATATATATACTATTTTACAAATTTTATATCATTATTAGGTGAGAGATACTCTCCAGCTTAATATGGAAGAAATGTTGTAATGTCATGTTATGTAAATATTTTGACTCAATCAAATAAAAATAAAAATAAAAAATATGAGTTGCTCTTCAACCAATATAGAAGAGATCTATCTTAACTTCAGATTTATCAAGACTCGACAGTCATCAATATTTTGAAGTGCAAACTTTTCCTCAAGTTTTGCACTTAAAAAAGAGGTTTGTACCTTGAGAGCTTTGATCTCTCTCAGAAATTGATAGATATGGAGTTAAGAGGATTCAATGCTAGTCAATAATTGATTTATCAAGCCTCGAGAGCGATCAAATATCTTGAGGTGCAAACATTTCCTCAAATTTTACACTCAAAAAAGAGGTTCGTACCTTGAGAGATTTGATCCGTCTTGGAAATTGATAGATGTGGAGGTAAGATGGATCAATGATGGTAAATAACTAATTGAAAATTAAGAAGAGTAATTAGAATATACACTAATCTAGGCTGCTAAGTAACTAATTGGAAATTAAGAGTAATCACAAAATTTGTTCTCTTTCAGGGGGCATAATAAAAGTAAAAATGTAATTGAGCCATGAGGCACTCTAGCCTTATATCGAAGAGATATTGGATCTTGTAATGTCATGTCCTGTTAAACATTTTGAATCGATAAAATTACATTAAAATAATAATAATAATAATAAAACTAGTATACATTTATCTTAAATTTGTATCTGCCAAGTAGTGAGAGGGATCAAATCTCTTTTCACTCTAAAAAAGGTTTGCATTTCACCAGATATGATACATTTTGGATCAATAAATTACATTAAAATAATAATAATAATAATAATAATAAAACTAGTATACATTTATCTTAAATTTGTATCTGCCAAGTAGTGAGAGGGATCAAATCTCTTTTCACTCTAAAAAAAGGTTTGCATTTCACGAGATATGATCCCTATAGACACTTGGTAGATCGAATTAAGATTAGCTAAATAAAATTGTATTGATTTTTTGGAGTAATGCACTTTTATTATTAAAAATGATATTAATGATGTTATTCCATATAAAAATATGAATTATGACTATGGTATAATATTTCATAAAGATAAAAATGTGATTATTATAGGTGAAATGTCCATGTTTTTTATATTGAAATGTTTAATTAATTAATATTATTTTATATAGAAAATGGTCATATAAATTGCAATAAAGGTAAAAATGTTTAGATTTTTCTAAAAAGAAATAGAGTGCATGGTAATCTAAATGGAATAATGAGTTGAGCATGTATGATAATATCTAAATGTAAAAGTAAGTAAAACATAAAAATATGTTAATTATTAAGTTACATACACTTAACTTATATGTATTTTGGATTGTTTTTTATAACACTAATGTAGATTTATCTTACGAAATATTTTGAGCTACACACTTATTTAGAAAAAGTTGAAGATGGATTATATGTGTGTTTGTGCCAATTCATTGTCAAGCATAAAAATAATTTCATATCGCTTTCATTTTGAGCAACACACTAGTAAAATGTTTTAACCATAAGAATTTTCTTATTTTTAATTACTTTATATAATATATACATAGTTGAAATTGAAATATTTTTAAAGAGAGTCTCTCTCATATTGGAATTTAGAAAGCATGGATTTATGGAATAGGATCTCTCTCTCTCTCTCTCTCTCTCTCTCTCTTAGTGTATGTGTGTATTTTTATTAATATTATTGTAAAATATGTCTTATTAACTCCATAGTAAGCATTGGGCATTAGAATATTTTATTTATGGTCAACATCAAAATATATATTTTGTAATTTACATTTATATATGTATGTATGAAGTCGATTCACAGAATGAATGTATGTTTATTTATTTTTAAGATAATTCACACATCCATTTAATTATCAACACGATTCATTAACTTGTGAGGCCTCTATGTTATATGCATAGTACCATAATTCTTATCAAGGGGGGTATGAATATGCATGAAACCTATAGGTCACGGAAATAGGTGATGAACCACACTGGTTGGTTCGAAACATGTCAACAATATTCGATTGCATGTGATTATTACCGAAAGAGATTTTATAATTTATAAGTCAAATTGTTATTATGGATCTAGTTATAAGTTTACCCAATCACTAGAGTAGAGGTCTTACAAACAAGATCATGAATTTGTGATGTTTTCCTATCCATGTATGATTCTACAACATTTTGTTACTTTCGTAGCGACTGTGCAACCACTTTTAAAACACACTCAAGGATAGAATATGGCCCAAAAGTAAAATAAAATTAAAATCACACCAACTATGCATAGGCACACCATTAAATATTATTCGGTCAATAACGAGTCTACTGAACTTTAACCAAATTAAGAATTGCAAGAAAAGACACATACATAGATAAATAACTAGAAAAGTAAACATGCGTAAGCCTTACCTCAAGCAGTGCCAAACTCGGTGGTCCATCCTATGCCCAAAGCTAATTTAAACATAGGAACTAAGTAAATAAAAGCATGCATCCACAAGAAAATATATTATCAAAATAGCAACAAAGTTGTTATAGGAATTTTTTTCACATCCATTCATTAAGCCTCCTAATTGGATCAATCAACATCCTATGCCCCCTTGTCAACATCATTTCACAAATCCCTAAGTGAACCTCCTTCATTTCCCAAAATTGTTGTATGAAACCAACTCATCTGAGCCATTTTGAGTACCAACGCTCCTTGGCCTTCCTCTAGACATCGTTCACCTACAGGTTGCTCCACTCTGGCCATGTTGATCACCTATAGGTTTGTCTCCTTTGCACCTATGTTAGTTCTATAATTTTGGGAAAAAGAGAGAATATATGGAAGCTTCCTCTTCTAGAAGCTTCCAGAATTTGTTACAACCATTTACCTTGGATAAAAATTTCGGATCCTATCCCATCCTACTTTGGAGTTTCCATCCCTTATCCTTTGATCCCATCCTCCCATCAAAGGTGGATCTAAAACCTTAGATTGGTAATTGGATGAGAACTCCCAACTTACCACACTCCTTTATATATTTACTGCCTTGCACATGCAAGGGGTTGGATTTTGGAGAGTGATTTTATGCTTATGTTGTTTAGGTGAGAGGTTAATATTCCATACATTTAGGGTGATTGGAGGTTCATATTGTGACAAGGGAAGGATAAGTTAACAGCTTGGAGGAGCTCTTCTACATGATGAACACCTATTTGTGGTTATAATATGCTTCCATTTATATTAATGAAAATAGTTCTCTATTTTCCTATATGTGATTTCATTATTTCATGTATTTTCAATACCATGTTGATCTATTGAATAAAGTACTTAGATCATACTTCATAGATCTCGTAGTTTCTTGGTTTTTGTTATCTGACTGTGCAAGTTCTAATTTTGGCAATCAGAGCTAGAATTGGAGCATTTAAGCTGAAGAATAAATGAAGGGTGCGACAAATTCTAGGTAGGATTAATTCCATCATCTATATACTTTAAGGAAAGAATTGGGTTCCTTGTCTCTCTGTTGCTCTAGGTTGGACATCGAACATAGGGGATATACTTTTGTCCGTAATCGTAAATCCCACATAATAAATTGGCGACCATATTAGGGAGTGGTGTATTCCCTCAGTGGTTTTCCTTTTCCATTGTGTTTTATTAGCTCTTTCATAGATATTTGTTGCTTTGATCAATCAAGAACAGACCTAGGAAGTCATTTCATTGAGTTTTTTTTGCAATTTTTGTGTCAGAATCATCCACCCTAGGACTAATGCTCCCCTAATGCCTCTGACATAAGATTGCACCTCACTCAGGCCCACTCTGTATCAACATTGTAGATCACCAGTGCCTCTTCTGCACCAGCATTAACCCATGTTTTTGCACAAAATTTTCCTTTGTTTCTAAGTGTCTCTTTGATCATCCTACTTCCAATTGACCTTCCCTGAGTCTTGAGTGTATTTTGGTATTCCTTAAGCCTTCATTTGGTTTGCATTTGAGTTTTATTCCCTTTGGTAAGAATTGGTTTTCATTTTTATTTTTTCTTATAAATTGGTCGCCTGCAAACTGACTTCGTTTTCTCATTGATCACTTGGATAAATTGGTGTTCTAGTCCTCATTCTAAAAGGTTCATTTGAATCAGTGATTAAAAATTTTCATCTTAGTTTTCTTCATTTCAAAAATTAAGTGTGTTGAAAATAAAAAAATTTCATCTGCCATTTAGGGTTTTGTATGTGCATCGATGTAAGAACAATTACATTGAAAGAGAAATTGCATCTTGAATCTTGATTGTTGCATGTTTCATGTTGCATATTGATTGTTTCTTCCCTTCCTTAGCTAGATTTTCATTGAAAGAGAAATATTTCCATTTTCTCATGCTATATTTTCATATTGGGATATTCAGGTGACATTCATGGTGAGCCCAAAACTGAAATTTAATCAAATATAAATAGTAAATTTCATTGAATCAACCTAAGGAGCATTTGTAACATTAACACAAACACACAGAGGTCTAGGGTAGAGACGTGTTCAGACATCATCAAACATAGGAGTTGTCGTTGATTTACATTGTTGCCTCCCGAGGGTGATATCCCGTTTCACATATGTGAGTGTATAGGGTCGTTCTCCACATACCTTTGGGTATATTAGATGGTGCTCCATGCACATAAATGATAAGGGAACACTCTGATCGAACAGTTATGCATTAGAAAACACTTCTACGGACTGCACTACCATGTACCATTGAGTATATTTTGGGAGTCCCCTATAGGTTTTTCTCCATCCATAGGTAGCCGATTATATCGCCTTGTATACCGTGATACACTGAACACAACATTCAGGGAGATTGGTTGTCTTACGTTAATTCCTTGGTTCACCAAGTTGTATATTGAAGTTCACGGTTGCCTAGTAATCCTTTATGCCTAGATTACACCCTTTTTTATTTTTTTATTTTTGTGTTAATAAAATTTGTTATCCAATGTGGAAGAAAAAAATACCCCACCCTGTCATTCGCTTAGAAGGAAAAATAAGCCTCCACTTCCACCAAAGGTTACTCCTGGACGTCATCAGAAGCATAAGAAGATGCAAACTATCAAATGAGGAACATCATGAACCACTTCTTTCCCTCCTCTTAATATTGATTTTCCAGAATCATCTGTTCCTTTGAGTTTCGAGCCCAAGATTACATCTACTCTTGAAGGAGACACTAACACAATTGAAATAGAAGCCCCTAAAACTTTGTTTCTTGGGGTTATTAAACCTGACTTTCCCAAGTCAGACAATTTGATTCCTGAGGTTGTTGAACCTGAGGAGCCTCAACCATCTTCGCTTGTCACTTCAGGACCTTCTTCTTCTCTTCCTTTGTCCCAGATATAACCTACATATCTTGGACCTGATGATGAACCTCTTCCACCTGGACTTGTGAGTATTGAAGAGATACCACAAGAAGAGCCTCGTCCTTCTACTCTCATTCATTGGGAAGGACTTCATTTTTATCAAACCATCCTTCTTCCTCTTAAAACTCCAACACAAAATCCTTTTCCTAATTCTTCAAACTCACCCACAGATTTCTTGTGGAAATATTCATCTGAGTTCTTAACCATGACTGGAAATGATCCAATTTCTAAACTTGTGTCCACCACTATGGCCGAGACATAAAAATTTCCTCCACATCTATGTTTGCAACAACACCAGAAACACATATGTATGGTGGTTTGTGCATCCCACCAGGCTATCAGTCTTTATCTGGTACCTTTTTTGGTGTCACTTCCAGTCCTTGGAACTATCCTATGTCATCCAATGCCGGAATATCATTTGGTACTTCTCTTATGAGTGCCACACAGTATGCTCCTCCTCTTCCTCCTCCACTTACACCTACTGTTGAGAAGTAGGTTGGACCCTATGTTAGTAGGAAATGTTACCTTCAACAACATAACTCTCCTTATGTTGGGTATCCTCTAGCTGGGTCATCGTTTCCTCCGTCATCCCCTCCTCCTTTGGCTGGGGGTCAACCACTTTTTGGTATACCTAAAATTGGTAACTAACCTAATTATAGTCCTCCTTATCCTATAATGGCTATGATTTTTTGGAAACCTACTTTTACCATTCAACCTGGTTCATATTGGGACTGATTGTTGAATCCTTAACCTGCACCATCTTCTCAAATTCCTATCCATCCGTCAGCACCCAAACAAGAAAAAAATCATGTGATCCAACCTTTAGAGGTTGTGGTTGTATCACAAAATTTTCCATTTGGTATCTGATACTTCCCAAGTCCCACTTACCCAGACAGGACAAGGTGCCTCACATTCTCAACATTTGGTCAAGGCACTCCTCAAGTTTCGATAGGAGATATTATTCATAGTATGTCACAATCCCAATCGAACCAACCTTATCATGGGACAATACAAAATCCCATTGGGAAATAATATGGTCTATATCAAGTGCCTTTTCAAGGCCAACAATTCCAAACCCAACCATTCCAACAACTTTATCGCCACCCTAGTGTTGAGAAACAAGGCCATTTGTATATTGGTTATCATAGTCCTCATTATCCTGGTACCCAGGTTCCTTATTACCAGAACCCAACTTAACTGGAATGCAAGTGCCTAGTGCTCAAGTTATTCCTTCATATCCAGGTCATCCTCCTCCAGACTTTAACCGATAGATTCCTTTTGTGGCTACTCTCGAATTTTCAGACTTAACTCATCTCACTAATGACCCCATCCCTCACTCACCGTGATGGAAAATTATTCCACCATGAAGAGATTGTATGGCTTAAAACTAGCTCTAAGGCAGTGGTATCTAAAATTTTACAAGTTTATGTCTGAACAAGGTTATACTAGATTTCACTCTGATCCTTGTGTTTATTTTAAAAATAAAAATGATGGAAACTATATTATATTGCTATTGTATATAGATGATGTTAGCGCAAGGAGTCACTCCTTGAATACAAAGGAGTAAGCCTTACACATTATAGTTCATTTGAAAGAAAAATATTTTATATGGTGGGATGGCTTCTTAAAGAGCTTGAAATGATTTCAACCGTTTTGGACCTTCATGCATTTGGCAAGTTGCGGCAAGTATAAATTGTACAGAAAATTTGTAGTATAGGTGAGAAGATTGTGACAAATAGCTAGTAATCAATCTAAGAAATATACATATCCTAATCAGTCACACAGCTACAAGAGTGGCCTTTTACATAAACTTTGTTTTATGTAAAGGGAAGCAACATTTAGAAATCAGAAAACATGCATAAATAATCTGATAAATCCTTCATGAAACCTTCACTAGTATGATCTACATAACATATACATGATTTTTCAGAAGACTGAACAGTAGATAATTAACTATTATATCCTCTAACAGTGCTCTTACTCTTACTTTCTAGTTGTTGCAACTCATAAATTAGATGAATGAAATAAGAAGATAAAAAAAACCATCCATTATATAGTCCTTGAAACACAAAATCCTCGAGCATGAAGTGAAAAAAGGAGTTTTATTTATTCTGAAAATTCTTCAGGTCAACCAAAATCCAACCATGAAATGGAATTTACAAATGATATTTATAGAGAGAGGCACCAACTCCATCTCTCCTAAAAATAAGGATTCCACTCTTCCTCACATTACATACGTGTTATAGCATATTAAAGAAATATCATATCTAAATAGAACTAACATGATAGATTTAGATAGGAAGAAAGAAGAAAATTCGAACTGTGCAACTAAGTGTGATGGAAACCTACCTCATTTTCTATTGATTTATCTCTCCATTACCTTGGTTCTTTAAAACCCATGTGTCTTCATTAAATGTGTCATTTAACAACCTCAAACCCACTTATCGACCATCACTTGACATTTACATATCGTTAGGATTCCTTATGATTCTTGGACTACCTCGAAAATTCTGCAGATAACTGTCAAAAAACATTTAAAACAGATGCTACCGGAACTTCCGATAAAAACATGTAACTACGCAAAAACTGTAGTGCTACCGGAATTTCTAGTAACACTCTATTTCCTTTTCAAAAATGCACAGCAAGGTATTTGAAAAAAATTGTCCAGAATAAAACATTCTGAAAACTGAGTTGTTCCAAAGTATAGCAATAGGCAAAAATATATTTCACTGGGACATCCTTTTACCTCTCCTCCATATGAGTTGTAACTTCTGCAAGTTTTTCTAAATCTTCTTTTCAATCAACTGTTGATTTTGACTTTGTAGTCTTGGTGACTATCTCTTTTGAAATGGCCTTTTCCTCCTCTGTGCTCTTATGGATTTTTCTTCTTTTGGAGGATCATGTTTGTTGGTCTGAAGGGGATTTACCCTTGTATTTCTTCTTGGACCCTCAAGATTATGAAATTGAAGGAATTACAGTTTGTAACCCTTCAGATTACCTCTCCACATCTATGAATTTTGTCATCAACCTTGGGGTATGTAAGGCTTTAGAATTCAGCCTAAATTTGTTGTTGGCTCTTTTATGTCTTTTCCTACTGCCAACAACTTTTCTTGCATCCTTTTGTCTTTTCTTGCTGTTAATATCATATCCTGCATCCTTTAGGAGCTCCTCATATGATTTGATGGGCTTATAATCCTTCTTAACCTTATGCTGAATGTTTTCTTCTGAAACTTCCGGTAGCACCTATTCTTTTGATTTTTCTACAACTGCAGTCTTTCCTTTCCATGCTCTTTCATAAACCTTGGGAAAAGGAGAAATAGGAAGCACAATATTCATTGATTTGGGCTTGTTGGTAGATGAACCTTCTCATTTTTCCATCTTCTCTTCAACTTTGGTTGGGGAATCCTTTTCCTTTTTGTCCCTAGCCTTCTTGTAAATATTCACCTTCTTTGCTTTTATTTTAGTCCTTTTACCAACTGATGAAGTAGTTGGTTTTTGACTTTTTCCCTTCTGCTTGGTAGGTTGAGAATGTTGCTGTGAGGCTGGAGATTGCTGAGCAGGAATGTTATATGTAGGTGTAGGTTGGTCTGCCTTGTAAAATAGGAAATGCTCAAAAGTATGGTTTCTTCTTCCGAGTTCTTCAACAACCAGCACCTGGATAAGAGGTTGATGATGGATGCTATAATTTGAAGTTGTTGCATGGTTTTGAATCCTAGCTGACATCTTATTCAATATTTTTAGCAGGAAGAAAGGTAGGTTGAGAGTCTTTATATGAAACAAAAACCTCATGTGATACATAAATACAATAGTATACCTCCTCTCACATGTAAGGTAGATCTTGATGAGCTTGACATTTTGTGCCCATTCATCCTTGAGATAACTCCTAGGAATCCCCTTAGACCATTTAGGGTCTCTATATTCATCCTTGATGAAGCTGTTGAGGTATCCTCCAGTGATAACTTGACTTTTGAATCATTTCTCTCCTTCCTGTGGGAGGTGGAAAGCTTCAGCAATGGGTTTTGTTGATACCTACAATCTAAGGCCATAAAAACTTGCTTCTTTTCCAACGAATGAGAGGGAAATTCCTTAGCTACTCCTAGATGAGAGCTTCCTAGCCTTTAACAAAATGGATACCACCCAATCTGTACAAAAAACCTCCTCACATTCGAATTGGCATCTATTAAATCAACCCCTTGAGGTTCAATACTCTTAAGTTTTTTGCCTTTTTTTGTCATCTTCGGCAATAAAGAAGGTTGTCTACTATAATTTGATAGGTGTCAAGATTAGAAATACTTAATAACAGGTGTTGTTGAATCCTCAATGAAAATTGTCTAAAAGCTTAGTCTCCTTCTTCAAGCTTCTCACTGAAACTGCTTGTTCACCAATAGCCAAATTTGAAAACTGATTGCTTTCCCTTGCTTTCGGTGATTTAAAACAGTATTTTGGTTCAATTTTCCATGCATGAGATATTTCATAATAGGGAATATCCCAAACTGTATACCACACCTCATGATATTCATGATTAACTTTAATTGGTGGCTTTGTTTTAGATTATTTGCAATAGGTGGCTGGAGCTGAATGGTGTTGGAGTTGGAAATCACATCCATTGCATTCTTTATGGTAGGCCTTAAATTATGGAAATGCTCATGCATGATTTAACCAAACGGTCACCACATTCAATCGTAGATCCATGATTTATCTTGACACTAAATACATACCTTGGCATATGTACATAACGACTCACGCTGACAGAAAGGACAAACAATGATTAGCTTTTACAACTACATATTGACACCTAGCTTCTTCCACGTATGACCACTAATAACTCAACATCACTCAAACATAGACCTTTCCTATCACATGAAATAGCTCATGATAAAAATTCTTAAACCTTAGTTGATAATGTGAACACGTGGCTAACTCAAAAACGAATGCACTTTTTATTTTATTTTTTAAAACATGGGAGGTTATCGGAACTTCCAGTAGCATTGAGTAAAGGAAAAACAAGCATAAAACAAAAATAAAATAGGTTGTTCGGAAGGGCTAAAACAGACGCTAACAGAACTTCCAACATCGTTCTAAATTTTTTTGAAATCAACAATTTTTAATCCCAAAAAAAAAAAAAAAAACACTCATGACTAAGCATAGAAATATGCTAACAAATTACATGCTTGGTGTAGGGTCTAACATGCAGCAAATAAATGTGATCAAAAGAAAAATGGAAAATTCATTTTCAATGAAGGATTTGGATGTTGCAAAACAAATCCTTGGTATGGGAATAACTAGAGGCAGGAAAAATCACAAATTAACATTGTCTCAAAGAGAGTACATAGAAAAGGTGTTGGAAAGATTTAACATGTAGAATGCAAAACCAATCAAAACACCTTTGGATAACCATATCAAACTAAGTAAGGAGATGTGTCCCAAGACCCAGGAAGAGATGGATTATATGTGTAAAGTTCCATATGCATAATTTATTGGAAGATTAATGTATGCAATGTTCTGCACAAGACCAGATATTGCACATGCAGTGGGAGTTGTAGGCATGCATATGAATAATCAGGGAAAGGATAATTGGATGGAAGTGAAGTGTATTTTCAGGTATTTGAGAGGCACCAAAAATCAAGGATTATGTTTTGGAGGTTCAAGCATTTCTCTATAGGGATATGTTGATGTAGATATGGCAAGTGACAAAGATAACATGAGGGGCACCAGAGGGTATGTGTTTACTGTAGGTGGAACAACTGTCAGTTTGGTTTCAAAATTGCAAAACATTGTTGCAAATTCAAAAATGGCACCATAGTATGTTGCTACTATAGAGGCTAGTAAAGAAATGGTTTGGTTACAAAGGTTTATGGGTGAGTTACGAAATAATAAAGAGATGAGCAGGCTATATAGTTACAACCAAAGTGCTATTCCTCTTGCAAGGAATTTAGCCTTTCATTCTAAGACTAAACATATACATATTAGGTATCATTTCATACGGTCGGTTTTGGATGATGGACAATTGAAGCTGGAAAAGTTTCATACTAGACATAATCCTGCAGATATGTTGACAAAGGTTGTAGCCAAGGAGAAATCAGGTTGCTGCTTAGTTTCAATTAGCCTTCAAGAATGATTATGAAGATTATAAACAACTAGGTCCAAGTGGATTCATTTTCCAGTAAGTGAAGCAACGATGGATTTGATATAATCAGTGTCCAAGTGGGAGATTGTTGGATGTGGATCCTAATTATATTCTTGATTCATAGGTCATGTTTTAGTTGTGTTCTGATCAGTATGTGGAGGGGATTCCCCCCCCACTATTGCTTATTGGGGGGTCTAGTGGGGGTAGATGCATGATTGGAGCCTCCCCCCCTAGCAGAGGTTCAGGGGCAGTGCCCCCGAAGCTAAAAATAGATGAAAATTTTCCTTGTAAAATATTTTAATTTCATAGTCAAATAGGGTCGTTCATTAGGCAGATGACCTGATGGTAGAAGTTACCTTTAATTTAGGCTTTTTTCCTTCGAAGGAAACCTGTAGTTTTATATGAGGAAATTTTATTGCAGATGTGGATTATTATTCTAAACAACAAAGAGGGAGGACGTTGTGTGAGAGAGAAAAGAGAATTGGATGGAAGTGAAGTGTATTTTCAAGTATTTGAGAGGCACCACAAATCAAGGATTATGTTTTGGAGGTTCAAGCATTGCTCTACAGGGATATGTTGATGTAGATATGGCAAGTGACAAAGATAACATGAGGGGAACCACAGGGTATGTGTTTACTGTAGGTGGAACAACTGTCAGTTTGGTTTCAAAATTGCAAAACATTGTTGCAATTTCAAAAATTGAAGCATATTATGTTGCTACTACAGAGGCTACTAAAGAAATGGTTTGGTTACAAAGGTTTATGTGTGAGTTGGGAAAGAAGAAATAGATGAGCATGTTATATAGTTACAACCAAAGTGTTATTCATCTTGCAGGTAATTTATCCTTTCATTCTAAGACTAAAAATGTATAGCTTAGGTATCATTTCATACGGTTGGTTTTGGATGATGGACAATTGAAGCTAGAAAATTTTCACACTAGACATATTCCTGCAGATATGTTGGCAAAGGTTATAACCGGGGAGAAATTAAGCTTTTTCTCAGTTTCTATTAGCCTTCAAGAATGATTATGAATATTAGAAACAACTAGGTCCAAGTGGATTCATTTTCCAGCAAGTGAAGCAATGATGGAGTTGATATTATCAGGCTCCAAGTGGGAGATTGTTGGATGTGGATCCTGATTATATTCTTGATTCATAGGTCTTGTTTTAGTTGCATTTTTATCAGGATGTGGAGGGGATTCCCCCTCGCCCACTATTACTTCTTGGGGGGTCTAATGGGGGTTGATGCATGTTTGGAGCCTCCCCCCTGGCAGGGGTTCAAGGGCTGTGCCCCTGAAGCTAAAAGTAGATGAAAATTTTCCTTGTGAAATATTTTAATTTCGTAGTCAAATAGGGTCATTCATTAGGCAGATGACCTAATGGTATAAGTTATGTTTAATTTAGGTTTTTTTCCTTAGAAGGAAACATGTAGGTTTATATGAGTGAATTGTATTGCGGATGTGGATTATTATTCTAAGAAAGAAATAAAGAGGAGGTTGTGTGAGAGAGAAGAGGAAATTACAACGGATCTTTTGTAGGTTGTATCCCTTAATTTTTCTAGATAATATAAAATGAAGGACTGGAAATTTCTCTATGGACATAACCCAAATTGGGTGAAAGACATATATCTGTGTCTCCCTTGTTCTATGGATTTCCATATTTGTGTTTCTGCAATATTTTTTTTATTTCATTGCTTCATTAATTAATTTCTAACACTCCAGAGGGACCACCTATCTCGAAGCATTGATAGTGAACTAGTCTCTTAGGGTCCTCCTGAACCCTGCCATCTCTCTATTTCCATGACACGTTCGTCGCACCAGCTATACCCAATCCCCAGGGACCATTTCCCACCAAGTAGGCCAACGGACGTCCACGAGGACCAACATCTGCAATTAAACATACATGGTATCAATATAGTCATAAATATACATCATAAATACATTAAAGTAAGCACAAATGAAAAACACACAAAGCACATACCTGTTGGACCTCAAGAATCACCGAGGGTTAGGCGCATATCTGGATCTCCCCTAAAATACACTTCACAATATGGGTATTTTAGAATCATTTGAGGGTTGTAAATAAACCAACCCTCTATCATTTGATTCCAGTATCACCCTACCTCACCTCCGACTACACAAGGCATCACAGGGGACTACTGCTGTATACATGGATCTTTGTGAGGTCCTTGGGGCACCACTAGTATAGGACACATCATCACGATCCTCTCATAGAGGATGCTACAAATTATGTTGGCATAACAAAAGCTCATTGACTACCCCCTACGCACATGTGTACGCTGTGCTATCACTCCCCTATATACGAAGTCAACCTAGTCATAGAATTGCCCCTCATAAAGTCTCTAAAGGTCAAAAATTTGCAGCCCAAAAATGCGATGACAGGAGGCCCACCTAGTGAGGCACATAATCATCTCCAAAATGGCTCGCTCAGCTAAATCAAAAATTCTCTCAGTCTAAACACATCCATGATAAATAACATTGGTCCTGCAATGGATCCCCTCCCATTTCTGTAGGTCCACCCAACCATGCGAAAGAATAATCGGTAGTATCTCTCAACAAGGAACCAACCCTATAACAAAGTAGAAATCCACTGTAACAGTGAATTTCAAGTCTATACCCCATATCATGAACATCTCTCAATCTAGATCCCATCTTTGAATCACAAAATGCTGGAACTCATCATTCGACCTAAGAAAGGGGTTCAGAACGAACTTCAACAAACCCCATCTAGCTAGCGTCTTGATCGCCTGAGCATTGCCATAAATAATTATATGGATAGGATCGCAGTCATGCTTTCTCCATGTCATCCCCATCCTACCAAAAAGGATGAAGAAAACAAAAAATTAGCCTCATAGGCTTAAAAAATATCTTTCTCTCAGCTTGTGTTCATGTCTTAATAACAAGTGGGTGACTGCGAGTATGTATCCTTGATAGATGTGTGGTACCATGTGACATTCATCCATACAAACACGCAATCATCCCATCTATTATCCATCTAGTCATAGGAACGTCAACCCAACAATCGTGCATCTGTTTCTCTCAGAGATGCACAAGAAGTGTGAATTTTTCTTGAACATAAATGCTACTTTCATGTCTATAATCACAAAAACCATGGGGTCATCACATAGAGGACCCTGCGACTATTTTCTCCACCTTCGCGCCAATTGCATAGTTGTATTCCCTTGATCTATGAGGACTGCAGACTGTTTCACAATCTCTCATGTGGGTCAATTCATTTCCCTAAAATGAGGTTCGTACAAGCCACCCTGTACGACCTACATGCCATAGCCTACCAAAATCATGAAGCTTAAGTTAATTCCTCTTACATTTATGTCCCTGCGCACTTCCCTAGTGCATAGGATAACCCCTACAATAGAAAATAGCTCTCGGACCTAGCTCTACACTCCAAGTTAGCATGTACAAATGAGGTGGCATATGGCCCACTTTTCCTTATATATCACCCTCTTTTTCATCTTGCATAGCGGCCCACATTCAGGACCTCATGACCTCCATTTTCAAAATCATCAGTAACACAAGGATCAGGACAACATCATCTCTGTCATGGTACACTCTATTCCATTTTAACCCCATACCCATTTTTGCTCCCCTCTCACATTCAAAGTACCACTTTAGGCGTGCCTTCCCATGTTATTCGATTCATCTTATTTAGCAGTCCATATTATAAATTATTTTCATCAAGATGATTTCACTTAGGGTATTAGTTGTTGAAGTTTCAGGTATACTAGTAGTTTCTCGTTAGAATCCGTCCTCCAGTGGCCATCGACAGTCAAGGTATAATTCTTCCCCCAACACGATAGGCTTACTACAAAGCTTTGCATATCCTGACATCATTTCTTTGAAATGCACCATAGGATCCATCATCTCGATCATGTTTACCACCACCTTCCCTTGCACATGGTAAACAACCATGATGGTCGATAGTACCTTCCCATTCATGGATCACCCCATTTTATAGACCCCCACAGATAACTAGGATCCATTAAAATCCACTCAGGACCGGGAGACATTTCATTTACATGTCTTGAAGATAAGCCTCATTCTCATCTTCTTTACCTATTGCTTACCAACCCTACTCTTGGTCCACCTCATTTATTTTTGTTAGTTCAAGATGAATGCACTCCTACATTCTACATTTGGCCTATCATTGCTCCATGTGGTATAGCCCATTTGCATCACTTTGCCCGTCTTATAAACCTCACACAGAGACCAACCAATGGGGCCCCTACCCTCAACAAAAACCTTACCTCCATCATCATGCAGGTTAGAATTTTTTATGGGGCACCTATCTCACTGTATGTACATCCCAAACCACCTTTACATTCTTTCGGAAAGTGTACAATTTTTTAAGGAAAAGGGTTCCCACCCGTATGTTCATGTCTCATACCCACGAGAAATCCCTAGTCACCTTGGTTGGAGCTTGCTGATCACCGTAAAATTCATTTATCATTCATTACTCCTGTGAAGAAATGCTTATACCTAACTTGGATGTCCTACTGACTTGAGTACATTCCCCATAGAATAATTGTTTTGACTACCACCACTTGTATTATAGCTCCAACCTTGAGCAGTTGTATGTATCTATTTATATTTTCAGCTTTCATATTACATTCATCTTTATCCTACACCTTGATTCCCTAAATCAACGTTTTAGGTGGTTGGTGCTTCTTTCCTATCAACCTCAACAACCATATTCTAGGATCGAAGCAATACCTTGGGTGCTCCCTCTTAAGGGACACCCTTGGGTGGCATAATGGGAATCAATATCATCCATTGATGTCATCGATCTCCCTGACATTCGACACCAGCATAATATTTTAATGTCAAGGTAGTATCGTACATTGTAACCGTTGAAATTCTCTCATTTAATCGAAGACCCATGCATCGCTTAGCACCTCATTCAACAACTCTTACATTTTGATGCATGGGATGTACCAAGAGTCGAATACCCCTGGATCCATGAGCACATCACTCAGCAGTGCTTCACTTTTGATGCATGGGGGGGAATTTTTCAATCTAGTTTCCAGAAGCTCCCTTGATGGTGTAAGTATTTATCATCATCATCCATCAGCATGTGAGCCACCACAAAATTGACCTGACAAGAATAGTTCCTGTATGATTGTAATAATTAGTCACTAGTTATCATAATGAGCATGGGACATTCCCTCCTCAATTTATTTTCTCTCTCAAGAAGTTGATCATACTCTTTGTCAGAAAATAAATACGTGATATATTTCAGCTATACATTTTCTCCTAACGTCATACATCAGGGGGGAAATGTTAACACAAAAAAATTGTACCACATTTTACAATCCAGATGACGTCCAAAGTTGTCCAGAAGAACATATAGGTGAATAATTTCTAGATGAAAACATCATGAAGCACAAGAATCGAAACTTTTCGAAAGGTTTCAATTATAAAATTAACCCACGTGGCCCATCCAAAGGCCAAAATTAACGATTGCATGAATTTTCCTTTGATATTCACACAGTCAAAAAAAAAATTGACTCAATAGTATGGGACCACTTCACATACTTGGAATATTGGATTCCCTGACATGTACTAGTCAAGGACAATCGATTTCTAGTCAAACTAGAGGCATGCAACCCCCAAGGGATCCTCTTGTCCTACTCATAAGTCATTTTCTCATTAATGGACCAAGAGAGGGAAGAGGAATTCAAAATTCTATATGAACATGCCATTGGAGAACCAAAAACAAGGAGAAGTAGAGCATTTTTGTGCTGGAAAAATTCCTCCTCAACAATCTAACATTCTAGTGGAAGAGGATTTCATCATTGAGAGAATCTTCATACTTATTTTAGAGAGAGGATAAAATTACAAAGAGATTGAGGAAATGAACCTCCCTGTTGTGAAACCAGCTCCAAAAATATAAGAAAGGAGATATCAACGCCTTAGAAATAAACCAATTCGAGGGGGCAGCCTCCAATACATTACATGAATGAACAATTCTTGGATGATACAAATTACAAAACCTCCTTTCTATATATAGGAGTCCATGGGGCCACTATGTAATCCTAGTCGGGCCACAATGTAATCCTATCCGACCTAACAATAATCATTTAAGGGCACAATAATAACAATATGGGGGTTACAAGGGTACAATAATAACAATAAGGGGGTTACACTAACAACAATAAGGGACTATACTAGTAATATAGGGACCTAACATGCCCCTCTCCTTCAAAAAAGTGTTGTCCTCAACGCTTGAGTAGCTCTGGGTGCTTCTGTATAAAATTCTCATCCTCCTATGTAGAATCTTCAGTGGGTAAGTTCTTCCACTTGATGAGATACTCTGAAATTGATCGATATCATAGCTTTCGATTTCTTGTTTCCATGAACACTTCAGATTCAAATATTATTTTTCCTTCCTCATCAAGTTCTAGAAATATTGTTTGAACTGGAAAGTTTTCACCTATAACCTTCTTTAAGCATGAAACATGGAAAACTAGATGCACTCGTGAAGAAGAAGGAAGCTCCAATTTGTATGCCATAGTACCAATATTTTGCAACACCTTGTAAGGACCATAGTACTTTGGCAATAATTTATTATCATTCTTAGCTTGCTTGAGGGAAATTTGTTTGTATGGTTGTAGCCGTAAAAATACCCAGTCTCCTACATCAAAACTTCTCTCGCTGTGATGTTGATCTTCCTGTTGTTTCATTCGATTTTGTTCAGGTTATCCTTTAAGAGTTGGAGAACTTCTTGTTGATGCTTGATGTGATCTTCCACTGCTTGAACCTTCGAATTTTCTCTTAAATATGATGTGATGGATGGTGGATGATATCCATAAAGTGCAATAAATGGGGTCATTTTTGCTGCAGTATGGAAGGAAGTGTTATACCATCATTCAGCGAGAGGTAACCACTTGACCCATTGTGTTTGTTTATCAGATACAAAACAACGAAGATATCCTTCCAAGCATTTATTTACTATCTCAGTTTTACCATCGGATTGAGGATGATAAGATGAACTATGAGCTAATTGAGTACCCAAACAAGAAAATAAATATGTCCAAAAATTTCCAGTAAAAATGGGATCTCTGTCGCTCACAATAACCCTTGGGTTTCCATGTAGCTTTTGAATTGTGTCCATAAATGTAGTAGCAACTATACTTGCTTTAAATGGATGAGATAATGTACAAACGTGTGCATACTTGGTAAGTCTATCAACTACCACCATGATGACACTCTTTCCTTCGGACTTAGGTAAACATGTGATAAAATCCATTGAAATATCCTCCCAACGTTGACTTGGAATGGACAAAGGTTGTAGAAGACCCGAGGTCTTAATTGTCTCAACTTTATTTTGTTTTCAAACCAAAAATTCCACCACAAACTTTTGAATATCAGATTTAAGGCCATCCCAAAAAAAATCTTTCTTCACCCTGTGGTAAGTTTTTAAAAATCCTAAGTGTCCTCCTAAAGGAGAAGTGTGCAATTCCAAAAGAATATTTTTTTTTAGTTGGGAATTCTTACAAAGATATAAGAAATATTTGTACCATAAGGAATCATTTTTCCAACTAAATGTATTAGATGTACTAGGATCTTGCTGCAACTTTTGAATGAGTGCCCATACATCTTTGTCCTTCTTCCATTCATCTCTTGTTTCGTTATCCAGTTCGGTTGGATAATATAAATGGCACAAAGAAATTCTTCCACCTCTTCATTCTTTCTTGAGAGTGCATCTGCAACAACATTTAGCTTCCCTTTTTTGTAGATTATTTCAAATTCATAACCCAATATCTTTGTGACCCATTTTTGCTGCTCTTCTGAAGATAGTCTTTGTTCCAAAAAGTGTTTAACACTATCATGATGATCCGGATTTATGCAGGAACGCAACAGAATACAGAAATAACCATAAACATAGATATGCAGCGGAAATAATGTGTCATTTCATTAATATCAAATAACAGAAATATGCTTACAGACATAACGGAAATACAATAGCTAGGGTGCTGGTAGCAAATCTCTGAGAAGAGATGTGGTGGCTACAGACCTCTCAACTGTGTTACAATGAGGCTCGAGGGCCTATTTATTGTTGAGAAACAATGTAGAATTTGAAACGTCCAAAAACCTAACCGTAGGAGATGAGGTGTCAAAATTGTGGGCGCCCGTTTGGGTAAATTGGTGGTTCAACTTCCCGGGGGCATAACTTTGGCATACTATCTCCGTTTGACACACATGATACATCATTAGAAAGCTCTATCCGAGGACTACAGCTGTCGGGACGAATTTGATCAGCAAATTCGCTGGGGCTTTCATACCCAAAAAACGTCGTTTAGGGCCTCAAAATGGCTCCGGAAGTTCAGGACCCGAAAAACTGCTAAAAATAGTAAGTTTTGTTGCAACTTGAAAATTGAAAGAACTGAAGATGGGGGTTCAAATGGAATAGGTGGGTGGCCACCAATATCCACCTGGATCATTAAGCCCCAAAAACGGCTCCGAGAGTGGAGGACCCGAAAACCTGCTAAAAATAGTAAGTTGTGTTGAATGTGAAAAGCTGCAAGAATTGATGGTGCTGGTCCAAATGGAATAGGTGGGTGGCCACCGATATCCACCTGGATCATTCCTCCCTCCTTAGGAAGCAATGGTCCCCATTGCGTTGAGATCCTCCATGAGATGAGGCAAATTTTGTTGAACTGAGTCTTAGATGTGTTGAAGATGTCATGGACCTGCGAGTGGACATGCTGGATGCATTTAGTAAATTTGGTTTCTTCATCAACCTCATACAGTACATGTTTGGATTCTGTATGTGTAGTTGCAGGATGTATGGGAACATCAGGTGGTGGTGCATTGGGAGTCAGATCAATGGAGTGCTTGTCCTGACAGTGTAGAGGAACCTCTATGAGTGAGGAGAAATTGTCATCGTATTCCTCCATGACTTTGTCCATCTGCTGCTGCCGTGAAAGGGAGCCCTGTTTCGAGGTTGTGGCCACAATATTCTTCTTTCCCTGTGAGCGAGTCGTAAGGAAAATGAATTTCCTGGTCTGGGAAACAATCTTGCTGCGTTGTTTTGCAGTAGTCAAAGAGATGGCAGGAGGCGGTACTACCTCCGGTATCCTGTACAAGTTATTTCCCAAAGTAATAATAACAGCACGAGGCCTAGACTCATACACGGCATGTCAGCCTCCTGAGTATGGTTGGCCCAATAATACATCAACTACATCAAGAGGAGCAACATCACACAATACCTCATCCGTGAATGGCTTGATACTGTATGGAAGTCAGCACTGCTGGCGGATGCGGAGATCTCTCCCTGGGTGGAGCCACCAAATGGTATATGGCTGTGGGTGTGCTATGGTTGGTAGGCCGAGCCGCTTCACGACGATACCAACCCAGGAAATGAGGTTCTTTTGGCTTCCACTATCGACGAGAAACTGCAGCGGAGACCCCTTCACCCACATCTGCGATTGGAAGAGGCGCTCCCCCTCCTCTGGATCCTCTGGACCCTCCTTCTGGATCTTGGTGGTGGCAACAATGGCACTGGGATCCGCATCAATGATTTGCTTCCCTTTGGCATTGCCTTTGTCTGGTTCTAACTCAGGATCAGAAAATGCATCTGATTCGGGTGCCTTTAGTTCAGCCACCAAAGACTGTTTGGCCCGACACTCGTTTGTGCTGTGAGTGGGGCTGTTATGAAATTCACACCACTTCCCTGTGTCCTTCTTTGGATTTGTGGTGTTGTTATGAGTCGCATTTCTTTGGCCTTGCCCCTTGTTCTTCGATTCGGGGGCACCTTTCGGATTCGCAGATCCAAAGTCTCGCTTCTTCTGCTTAAATTTCTGCTCGATCTTGGCAGCATAGCGATATGCCGTGCCAAGCGATGTAATGTCGAGGAACTCCATTTCCTCCTGAATGTGTTTGTGCAGACAGCCACGATACTTTAGCACCAAATGTCTCTCTGAATCTTTAATACCCAACTTTGTGCGCAGGGTATGGAACAAATTCGTCAGTTCGTGCACATCTTGATCCTTTTGTTGCCGCAGCGTGGTCCATTGAATGTATTTGTCCTCATAGCTCCCCACGGGGTAATATTGTTCCTTGATGCCGTCTCGGAACGAATTCCAAGTGGGTGTGGTCGAGAACAGAGAGGGTTCCCCTTCGCCCTCTTGCTCACGGTAGGTTTCCCACCAGTCTTTGACATGGGGGGCGGCTTTGAGGAGTGCAAAAATAATCTTTTCTCGGTCGGAGAAGTCATGGACCGAGAAATACCCTTCCAACAAATTTAACCATCTGTCTACAGCGTCTGCATCTATTTTTCCTTCAAATATAGGAATGTCAAAGTTTACCTGTACCTTGAAGGGAGTGGCGCCTCCAGAGTGGCTGTTGGATGCGGATGCGCCATATGTGGGCAGTCGTTGAAGGATTTGAGCAAAGTTATCCATCATCACGTTCCTTTGTTTCTCGAGAGCCTCCTCGAGCAGTATTTTGATAGGATCTCCTGCTCCCTCGTCTTTCTTTTTCTTCCGCCATGGGAGGTCGTCGGGGTTTGCGAGTCTTGCAAGGGGTTCACCGAGATCGAGCCCTAACTCCTTATACACGACCTCGTTGGGGACATGCAAAGAAAAACAAAGCCGGACCCCTCTGATACCAGCGATCCGGATTTATGCAGGAACGCAACGAGAATACGAAATAACCATAAACATAGATATGCAGCGGAAATAATGTGTCATTTCATTAATATCAAATAACAGAAATATGCTTACAGACAGAATGGAAATAAAACTAGCTAGGGCACTGGTAGCTATCTCTGAGAAGAGATGTGGCGGCTACAGGCCTCTCAACAGTGTTACAATGAGGCTCGAGGGCCTATTTATTGTTGAGAAACAATGTAGAATTTGAAACGTCCAAAAACCTAACCGTAGGAGATGAGGTGTCAAAATTGTGGGCGCCCGTTTGGGTAAATTGGTGGTTCAACTTCCCGGGGGCATAACTTTGGCATACTATCTCCGTTTGACGCACATGATACATCATTAGAAAGCTCTATCCGAGGACTACAGCTGTCGGGACGAATTTGATTAGCAAATTCGCTGGCGCTTTCATACCCAAAAAACGTCGTTTAGGGCCTCAAAATGGCTCCGGAAGTTCAGGACCCGAAAAACTGCTAAAAATAGTAAGTTTTGTTGCAACTTGAAAATTGAAAGAACCGAAGATGGGGGTTCAAATGGAATAGGTGGGTGGCCACCAATATCCACCTGGATCATTAAGCCCCCAAAACGGCTCCGAGAGTGGAGGACCCGAAAACCTGCTAAAAATAGTAAGTTGTCTTGAATGTGAAAAGCTGCAAGAATTGATGGTCTTGGTCCAATGGAATAGGTGGGTGGCCACCGATATCCACCTGGATCATGGGTAGAGGGTGCACAATACCACAGAAGGAGCGACGTGTGGTAGGGAGGAAAGGTGGTAATACCGTCTATTTCGCAAGGTTGAAGGTTTGTTAACCTTCGAGTATGTGGGGGTGCGATAGAGGTTTGGGGACGTCGGATCGAAGGGAGGAGATCCGACGGTGATCGGGATTGGATGGAGAGGCGGGTAGTTGTAGATGGTGGGGCCCAGGAGGATACATGTCGAAAGGTTTATTATAGTGCAGGACCTGAGGTATAGTTAGAGCAAAGGTGTTTTAACGTATTAGGGGCGAAGGTTATATGGGAGCGGGGATCCAGATTTTTAAAGCGGGGGGCCTTAAAAACATATAAGGGTCAGGTTTTATAAATAAACGGAGTTTATTTAAAGAGTGGGTCCTGAATGAAAATAAAATTTAGTCTTAAATAATGAAAAAAGGGTTTTTTCATTGTTTTGAAGGGAAAGAGGGGGATGAGTGAAAAGGAGGGGTTAAATGGAGTTTTGGGTAGGGGAAAAAGGTGAGAATGAGGGTCTTAGGGTAAAACATGGAATTTCAGTATCGTGAGGGTATTTTGAAAGAGGAAAAATGAGAGATAGTGAAAATAGGTTAAATGGAAAATAATGAAGGCAGTGAGATTTCTGAAAATAAAATGATAGTCAAGGAATTTTTATTTTCAAAAGACTGTAGAAAATCCATAGTCATCTACTGATATTGTGAATACAGGAGACTAACACTATGTTTCCATTGTGGGAATGTATTTTTTTAATGATACTCTTGGTGAAATGAAAAATTTTGATCCATGCCCATACTCTCAAAATTCATCACAATGTTCGAGATTTATGCAGACTTAGCTTGTTGGTTATTGTTGCTACCATAGTTGGTAGCTATTCTTAGGATGTTAAATCTGATAGGCTTGCTTCTCATGGTGGTCTTACTTTACCTTTACTTTAATTCTACCAACTCTTTTGACAAAGTCTTGATGGTGCGGGTCAAGCTCTCAAGATTGACAACTTATTTCTCCTTGGCCTTGCTTATGGGGACCTCAAGCCTCTTACCCGTGTCTTTAGATTATTTATCTAGTTCATCATCTAGGATGACCCCAATCACATGAAAGTCATTTTCATCCATGATTGCATCTTCATACTTTTATACAAGGGTTGCTTTCGCAGTTCTCTTCATGAACTATGTAATTCTTGTTGGTAAGGAAGATGTGTAGTAATCGATATTGATGGAGTCATGAGTCTTGGTGTTTTCCGTAAATTTATTCAAAATATGATTAAGCCTCTGATTAAAATCTTTGACCTTTTCTTTGTGCTCCATATTAATATTTCCTAGCTCTTTCAACAATGTGGTGGGGGTTTTATCATCAACGATTTTTTCAAGAAAATTATTCCTAAACACCTTCCAATTCTGGATTAAATTCAGGGGAAAAATGTTGAGAATGCAGCAAGATGATGGAGCTTAGTGAAATGAAGTCGCCTTCACTAAGTGGGCCCGCAGGCAAATTCTGGCGCAAAGTCTATTTTTAGACTATGTCTATTTTTAGACATACGGAGCATAATTTGGGAATTCTACTTGGAGATTCTTGATGGATGCGACATGTCGGTAGAAATAGATGAGACCCTATTTTTTAGGACCCAGGCTATTTTTAGACTGATCTCCTAAAAATATGGAAGTCAAATATTATTTACCCTTAATAATATTTTGACTATAAGCAGCAGTTTACTCTCTTGGCGCACTTCAGTTTGAGTCATGGAGGTGGCTCATGCAACTGACACAAGGAATCACGTGGTTCCTAGGGTTTGATGGCATCTTGCATGGTTGGCTTCGGTTAGACTTCAGTGGCAGGAGTTTTGGAGGAGTTAACGGGACAGATAGTGGAGTTGTGTTCTGTTTGTTTTAGTTGAACTAGTTGGGATTAGTTAACTAAATAATCAACTAGATATGAGTGGAGTAAATTAAATAATATTTAATTCACTAAATATTAACTCATTAGTCAACTCAAGAACACTTCAGTTCACTACAGTGCATGATCAGTTCAGTGGAGACCAGTGGAAGAGGTAGATGAAAGGGTGAGTAAAGCTATCTGTTGGAGGATTAGTTTTGCATGGGATTTGCATTACACTTGGAGGAATTGTCCATGACAATTGCGCAGTCAAGCCAAGGGGATTCGAACCTTGGATCTCTTCATATACAGGCCATGATTGCGCAATAGAGGCAAGGCAGTCAGCAGTGAGTTTTGAACCCGAGACTTGTTCAAAACTGAGTTAGATTATGTGTGACTTTATGAGAAAGTACTGAGTACTTGTGAGGAGTATTGTACTTTGTTGGTTACATGATTTCTCCATTATAATATACACAATAGTTGCGGGGTTTTCAGCTATAGGCTTTCCCCATACATACTGAGTTAATGTGTGATTGATTTGATGTGAGATTGCTTCTGTTATTTCCGCATGTGACAATTAATTGTAGAAGAAGGTTATGTGTTATGCATACAATTCGAAATTGATGTATGATCGGGTTAATCTTCAGTGAATAAGTGATTTATTAAGCTAATTTCTACATGGTATCGGAGCAAGATTAATTGTCGAAGTCTATTACGGTGATTGCAAACTTATTTCCTCGGACAGAGTCTGCATGCGGGCCAGGTAGCCTCCGGAATATTCATCCTTCTTTGTAAGGTGAAAGATCTGGTGAATGCCCTTTGCAGTCAATCTCTGATTTGGAAATAATTTGTTTTCAAGTATAGATCGGAAGCGATAGAGCTTGGAGTTTGGAATTCGAATTTTGCAGAAGGTTGATTTTCTTGGTGCTGGTGTTGAAAGATGTCTTCTTTCAATGGATTGCGACTCGAATATGCTCTTGAAGGCAGTTCGAACTATGTTGCATGGAAGGATCGAATGGAAGCAGTGTTAGAAGATAATGGTCTGAAGGAGTTCGTGGATGCGGATGTCCCAAAGCCCACTGATGCGGCTTTGGTCGATGCATGGCAAAAGAAGATCGCGAAATGTCGAAGGATCCTGTTGGAGGGCGTCAAGGATCATATTGTATCCAGCCTGCATGGTAAGGCTACTCCATATTTAATGTGGAAAGCTTTGACGGATCTATTCCAGAGTAAGAGTGACCAAAGGAAGCTGGCGCTCAAAGACAAGCTCGGGAACATCAAGATGGAGAAGGGCGACAGTATCGCTAAATACCTCACGAAGTTCACTCAATGCAGAGATGAACTGGGAAGTGTGGGAGTTACTGTCGATGAAGAGGATATGGTCGACCTGGCTCTCCTTGGTCTTTCGAAGGCTTGGCACTCATATCAAGATAGTGTCAATGGTCGGGAGAAGCTGCCGGGATGGGAGCGCCTGTGGGCGGATCTCATGCAGGAGGAGATAAGGAGGACTACTCGAGATGGATCTTCATCAAAGGGAGCTGATGAAGAAAACTGCGCTTTGGTGTCCAAAGCTAAGAAAGGGAAGGATAAGAAAACCTCTCATTCTGGAGCTAAGGGCAAGAAGCAGGATATGGCGAAAGTGAAATGTTTTCACTGCCATGATCACGGACATTATGCTACCAATTGTCCAAAGAAGAAGAAGAACAAGCAAGCGGGAAGATCTGCGGATGGAGAAGCTTTGGCTTCACAGTTCGAGCTTGACTTTTCACTGATTGCATGCTTGGTTTCAAGTGTGATGGGATCGGTGTGGTTCTTGGACAGCGGTGCGTCATTTCATATGACGGGAAATCGGGAGTTGTTCTCAGATCTGGAGGACAAGGATTTGGGTATGCACATCGAGATGGGCGATGACGGTAGATACAGTGCGACTGGTATCGGTACCGTATCCTTTCAGAGGGAGTCTGGTAAACCCTTTGTCTTAAAGGATGTCATGCATGTACCTGGATTGAAGAAGAACCTGATTTCAGTAGCAATGTTGGAGGATAAGGGTTATGATGTTGTCTTCAGCGAAGGAAAAGCTTTCCTGCGCAGTAAGACTACTGGAGAGACCCGGAAGATAGGGGTTCGAACTCAGAACCTTTATCAGTTGCAGGTAGATGACTGCGCAGCTATGGCATGCAAGGCTGGAGATGTGGTGAGCCGGGATGATGAGGGCGAACTATGGCACAGGAGATTAGGCCATCTTCACCATGGAGCTTTGAAGATTCTGCAGCAGATTTCTACTGGACTTCCTAAGGGCACCCTTGCGCAGTCAGATCAGTGCAAGGGGTGTACTTTAGGGAAGTATGTGAAAGCCACCTTTCACGAGAAGGATAGTCGCTCCACGACGATCCTTGAGAGAGTTCACATAGACGTGTGTGGTCCTTTCTCAGTTGCTTCGACAGCAAAGCACAGGTATTATGTGATCTTTGTTGATGATTTCTCTCGAAAGTGCTGGATCTTCTTCATGCAGAAGAAGAGCGATACATTCGTGAAGTTCTGTGAGTTTAAAGCACTGCTCGAGAAGGAGCCCGGGAAGAAGGTGATTGCTCTAAGGAGTGATAACGGTGGTGAATTCATCTCGGCTGAATTCAAGGAGTTCTGCAGCGCAGAAGGGATTCGGAGAGAGCTCATCGCACCCCATAACCCACAGCAGAACGGGGTGGCTGAGCGGAAGAACAGAACGATCGTGGGTGCTGCACGAGCGATGTTGCATGATCGGGGCCTACCCCTTCACTTGTGGGCTGAGGCATGCAATACAGCAGTGTATGTGCAGAACCGTTGTCCTCACAAGGTTCTTGGCATGAGTACACCAGAGGAGGCTTATTCTGGCAAGAGGCCTGATATTTCCCATTTGCGGATTTTCAGATCTCCTGTCTACATGCATGTGACGAAGGATGCAAGAAGGAAGCTGGATCCAACTGCTGAAGTTGGAATATTTGTGGGGTACACTGATACACCTCACAACTATCGGGTGTATGTGCCAGACAGTCGCAAGACTGTTGTGCGACGGGATATAAAATTCCGGGAGGAGAAAGCCATGCAGTGTTCGCTTGAGAGGGAGCTACACTTGCATGCAGATGAGGAGCTGTTAGTTCCTAAGGAGGAGCTTCCGGATGTGGATCAGCCACAAGAGGAGGTTCGGGAGGTGGAAGAAACCACCCAGGCAGCGCCAACCATCAGAGGGCGCATGCGCACTACAGAAGCTGAGCGACTGGCTCGGGATGCAGAGAAGGTTGTAGGACCACCTACGGCACAGCGCAGACAGAGACAGTCACCGGATCGGTACACTGGATACATGGCTCTTATGAGTCAATGTGTTGTGACAGAGCCATCCTCTTTTGAGGAAGCTGTGGAGGAACCCGCATGGGTTGATGCCATGATCAAAGAATATGATTCGATCATCAGGAACAGTGCATGGGAGATTGTCCCAAGACCGGTTGGGAAATCAGTTGTAGGTTCGCGATGGATCTACAAGGTGAAGCAGGCGGCTGACGGGAGTGTGGAGAAGTACAAGGCGAGATTTGTCGCCCGTGGCTTCTCACGGATCGAGGGGATTGACTATGAGGAGACTTTTGCACCTGTCGCAAGGTACTCTTCCATACGGACGATCCTTGCTCTCTCAGCGCAGATGGGGTGGCACATTCATCGGATGGATGTGAAGACTGCGTTCCTCAATGGAGTTATTGAGGAGGAGGTGTACATAGAGCAGCCTGAAGGTTTTGAGATCTTCAGCAGTGAGTCGCATGTGTGCCGACTCAAGAGAGCACTGTACGGGCTGAAGCAAGCACCTCGTGCTTGGTACACTCGGATAGACAGCTACTTCACGGGGCTTGGATTCTCCAAGAGTGAGGCGGATCCAAACCTGTACCAGATTGTGGTGGAGGGGAAGCTGTTGATCATCGTACTGTATGTAGATGATCTGATTTTGACTGGCGACGAGCAGTTGATACTTTCCTGCAAGGAGGATCTTGCACGAGAGTTTGAGATGAAGGACCTGGGCATCCTTCATTATTTCCTGGGATTGGAGATTTGGCAGCGCAGTGGAGGACTGTTTGTTTCTCAGGGCAAGTGTGCCCGGGAGATTCTGGAGAGGTTCAACATGCAGGGCTGCAAGCCTGTTGATACCCCTCTTCTTGGAGGATGGAGGAAGGGAGATGCTACTTCGGAGGAGGTAGTGGATGCCACTGTCTATCGACAGTTGGTGGGGTCGTTGATGTATCTGGTCAATACTCGACCCGATATATGCTATGCAGTTAACCAGCTTTCGCAAGCTATGGTTAAGCCTACCAAGCTCTTTTGGAAGGCGGGCAAACATGTATTGCGCTATATCAGAGGCACATCGGGATATGGTTCATGGTACAGACAGGAGGATGAGTTGAGGCAACAGTGTTTCAGGCATCGGTACCATCACATCAGAGATTGTGTTTCAGCGGAGGATCATGATGCTTTCATATGTTCCCACGGAGGATCATGATGCCGACATCCTGACGAAGGCGCTCACCAGGAGCAAGTTCGAATTCCACAGAGGCAGGATAGGGATTGCAGATAATCCATATCTTGCTGAGAGGGAGTGTTGAGAATGCAGCAAGATGATGGAGCTTAGTGAAATGAAGTCGCCTTCACTAAGTGGGCCCGCAGGCAAATTCTCGCGCAAAGTCTATTTTTAGACTATGTCTATTTTTAGACATACGGAGCATAATTTGGGAATTCTACTTGGAGATTCTTAAAGTATGCGACATGTCAGTAAAAATAGATGAGACCCTTATTTTTAGGACCCGGGTTATTTTTAGACTGATCTCCTAAAAATATGGAAGTCAAATATTATTTACCCTTAATAATATTTTGACTATAAACAGCAGTTTACTCTCTTGGCGCACTTCAGTTTGAGTCATGGAGGTGACTCATGCAACTGACACAAGGAATCACGTGGTTCCTAGGTTTTGATGGCATCTTGCATGGTTGGCTTCAGTTAGACTTCAGTGGCAGAAGTTTTGGAGGAGTTAACGGGACAGATAGTGGAGTTGTGTTCTGTTTGTTTTAGTTGAACTAGTTGGGATTAGTTAACCAACTAATCAACTAGATATGAGTGGAGTGAATTAAATAATATTTAATTCACTAAATATTAACTCATTAGTCAACTCAAGAACACTTCAGTTCACTACAGTGCATGATCAGTTCAGTGGAGACCAGTGGAAGAGGTAGATGAAAGGGTGAGTAAAGCTATCAGTTGAGGATTAGTTTTGCATGGGATTTGCATTACACTTGGAGGAATTGTCCATGACAATTGCGCAGTCAAGCCAAGGGGATTCGAACCTTGGATCTCTTCATATACAGGTCATGATTGCGCAATAGAGGCAAGGCAGTCAGCAGTGAGTTTTGAACCCGAGACTTGTTCAAAACTGAGTTAGATTGTGTGTGACTTTATGAGAAAGTACTGAGTACTTGTGAGGAGTATTGTACTTTGTTGGTTACATGATTTCTCCATTACAATATACACAATAGCTGCAGGGTTTTCAGCTATAGGCTTTCCCCATACATACTGAGTTAATGTGTGATTGATTTGATGTGAGATTGCTTCTGTTATTTCCGCATGTGACAATTAATTGTAGAAGAAGGTTATGTGTTATGCATGCAATTCGAAATTGATGTATGATCGGGTTAATCTTCAGTGAATAAGTGATTTATTCAGCTAATTTCTACAAAAAATATGATACCATATATATTCTCTACTATATAAGGTGCACGGAAAAAGTCTAGATGCAACATAATCATAGCGTACCTCTAGCATTTTCAGATGTAGGTAAAATTTTTCTAAATGGTCTTATGATTTCATTTCTTTTTCAAGGTCATACTTCATTAAAATATTTTTTGGATGTCTTGGAATATTATGTAGAACACATCGTAGTTCAAGTGGGCCCTGAGACATCCAATATATATCTTGGTCCACCATATCTTCATCATTGTCCTCCTCTTCTTTATCAGAATTTGAAGGAAATTCTTCTTCTTCTTCTTCACAGCACCCGCGGAAAGTATCGTCTACGAGTAAAATGTTATCTCCATCACCACCGTTGTAAGTTGGAGGTATTTCTAAATTTTCTGTGTTTTCCAGGGACTCTGTTAATTCTTCAAGGGTGACTAAAACCAAATATTAAATCATATAAACCACTATCCCAGTAGGGATGGGTGGGTTCTTCTTCACAAAATAAGGAAGGTTTTGTGATCCCAAAATCAATCTAATATCTTTTGCAAACTTATGGGTTATGAGAGGGATGTCCCATATCTGATCGTAAGATACTTCAATAATTTGTACAAGCTCAGGTGTTAGGTCCCTATAGTACTAGTGTAGTCCCTTATCATTGTTAGTGTAGCCCCTTATTGTTATTGTTGTACCGTTGTAGTCCACATATTTTTATTATTGTGCCCCATAAAATCCCACTATTATTATTGTTGTGCCCTTACATTATTATTGTTAGGTCAGCTAGGATTATATTATGACCCCATGGACTCCTATATATAGAAAGGAGGATTTTTCATTTGTATCATCCAGGAATTGTTCATTTATGTAATGTAAAGGAAGTTTACCCCTCGAAGTGGCTTATTCCTAAGGTGTTTATCTTTCTTTTATTCTATTTTGGGAGTTGGTTTCATAACATTTGGTATCAGAGCTTTGGATTTTAGGGCTTCGCTGCTTCAAACAAGTCATCGTTGAATTTTCGCTATAAAAATTTTTCTACGAAGGTTCAGAAGCTAAAAATCAAAACCGTTTGCAAAACAAACCTGAGGAACTTTGTGAAAAAAATTTAGATCTTGGTTTGCAATATTTTCGGAGATATGATATGTGGAAGTTAGGGTTTTTGCATGATCCTGAATTTCATCTCAAAGAGGTGACCTTTGGAAAATCGTCATAAATATCTCTCTAAACATTGGATTGGAATTTTGTAAAACGTGACTAAAATTAAACAGAATTTAGTTTCCTATATATTAGTTTCATAGCTGAAGGAGGAAACAGTGACATGTGGCATGACGTACAAGTTCAACCTACTGAACCAGTCCATAATTAGGTCATTACGGGAGATGAGCCTTAACTTTGCCTTGAAGAATCCAAATCAAGTAAGACATGTTTCATTGGAAATAATATTCAGAGCGATACTAAAGGACTAAATATAAAATATTGGGGATATGAAAGTACAGAGATACATCAGTTTTAATATTGAGATCCTCAAAAGTAAGAAAATTTTGTTTCTTTCTTTTTCAAATTGCATAATCTTGTTTGAAAAATTAGTTTGAAGTGATTCCAAGGGAATATTGAAGCATAGGTATAAGTATTCGGTTTTAAAATGGCCCCTAAAAATAATTCAACACCCATTAAGCCCTAAAAAGTCTCTACTATGACTCATGAAGAGGAAGAAGTGCAACATGATATACCAAAATTACAAGACCAAGTGCACCAAATTTCGCTCTCGTAAAGAGTAACAAAATATCAAATGGAAGTTTTGAAGAAAGGCATGGAAGCTAAGATTGGATGGTTTGAAGAATGGCATGGAAGCTAATATCGATGAAAAAATGAAGGACAACTTGGAATACATGAAGAATGATCTAAAAGTAGACATGGAAGGTTTGAAGGAAGGTTTGAAAAAGTTGATATAAGAAATGATTCCTAATGGTGAAAAGGTAGTAGAGGAAACTCATGATGAGAACAAAAAAAAATTTAAGCGTGGTTTCGTAAACTCTAATGTTGGATTGAAGACCCACCATATTCCCAAAATTGATATGAGGAAGTTTGATGTCAAGGATCCCGTAACATGGATAATATAGATGGAGCAATATTTTGATCTACATAATGTGCAAAACACACAAAAGGTACGCATTGCAACTTTATATTTAGAAAAAAATAAATTTTTATGGTATCAATGGCTTTGATCTCGTAAAAAAATTTTCACTTGGTCAATTTTTACAAAGGAAATGATAGCACATTATGAGGATACAAAGACCAACACTTTCTTTATCCAATTGATAAATCTCAAACAAAAGGGTTAAATAGTGGAGCACACTGAGGACTTCCAAAAATTGAATATAAGGGTAATTGATATTCCAAAGGAACACATGATTGATGTCTTCATAGGGACTTTAAAGGATAACATCCAACATGAGGTTCACCTTTGGGAACCTGATTCATTGGAGAAGACATTCAGGTTGGAAAGAAAAAATGAAGGTAAAATTATGGCGACAAGGAAGCCTACCACTCACATCTATTAAAATGGAAGTGTTGCTAGTCCTAGACTTCCCCAACCTACAATGTTGACACCCCAACAATTGGAATAAAAAGGAGCAAAAGGCCTTTGCTACAGTTGTGATAAAAAATACACTAAAGGTCATAAGTGTGTTGAGAAGAAATTATTTTACATAGATTGTGAATAGGAGGAAGAAAATGAACAAGAAACTTCAAAAAAAGAGGATATACACTAGGAACCAACCCTATAGAAAGAAAAAATGAGCCTAACCATATCCTGTAATGCATTATCAGGAATTACCACTCCTCAAACTCTCAATGTAGAAGGACATATCAAGAATAAAAATGTAATAGTGTTAGTTGATTCAGGTAGTACTGTTAGGTCCCTATATTACAAGTATAGTCCCTTATTGTTGTTAGTGTAACCCCCTTATTGTTATTATTGTACCCCTGTAACCCCCATATTGTTATGATTGTGCCCTTAAATTATTATTGTTAGGTCGGCTAGGATTACATTGTGGCCCCACTAGGATTACATTGTGGCCCCATGGACTCCTATATATAGAAATGACGTTTTGTAATTTGTATCATCCAAGAAGTTTTCATTCATGTAATGTATTGGAGGTTACCCCCTTGAAGTGGCTTATTTCTAAGGCATTGATATCTCTTTTATTCTATTTTTGGAGCTAGTTTCACAACATTTCATATCAGAGCTTTGGATTCTAGGGTTTCACTGCTCCGAACAGGTAATCGTTGCATTTTCGCTATAAATTTTTTTCTACAAAGGTTCAGAAGCTGAAATATTTAGAGTGAGAAGCCAAAATCCTTAAGAACATCTTCGCAAAATTTTAGAGCTTGGTTCGCAATATTTTCGGAGATATAATCTGTGGAAGATAGGGCTTTTTGCAGGCTCCTGAATTTCACTTAAAGGGTCATCGCGGAATTTTCGCTATAAATTTTTTTCTACGAAGCTTTAGAAGCTGAAAATTTTAGAGCATGAAGCTGAAACCCTAAGGAACATTTTCGCAAAATTTTAGAGCTTGGTTCGTAATATTTTCGGAGATATGATCTTTAGAAGTTAGGTCTTTTTCAGGCTCCCAAATTTCATCTCAAAGAGGTGATCGTGGGAAAATCTTCATAACTCTCTCTCTGAGCCTCAGATTGGAATTATGTAAAAAGTGACTGGAAGTAAACAGAATGTAGTTTCCTGTCTATAAATTTCAAAGCCAAAGGATCAAAAAGTGACACCTGGAAAGTCGTGCAATTTCGCTCTACTGAACCAGTCCATAATTAGGTCATTATGGGATATTGGACATAACTTTTCCTTGAAGAATCCAAATCAAGTCAGAACTGTGGCATTTTAAAGAAGCTTCAGAGGACTATTACAGGGCTAAATTTTAGATATTGAGGATTTGCAAGTATAGAGATAAGTCAGTTTCAATATCGAGCTCCTCAAAAGCAAGTAAAAGGTGTGTATTGTTTTTTCCGAATTGCATAAGTCTTGTTTGAAGAATCAAGTTGAATTGATTCCAAGGGAATATTGTAGAATAGATATCAGTATTGGATTCTAAAATATCCCCTAAAAATAACTCAGCACCCATTAAGCCTTTAGAAGGCTCTACTATGACTCATGAAGATGAAGAATGGAAACATGACATATCAAAATTACAAGAGCAAGTGCAACAAATTTCGCTCTCGCTAAGAGCAACAAAAAATGGCATGGAAGTTTTGAAGAAAGGCGTGGAAACTAAGATGGATGGTTTTAAGAAAGGTGTGGAATCTAAGATGGATGGTTTGAAGAATGGCATGGAAGCTAAGATGGATGGCATGGAAGCTGGCATGGAATCTAAGATGGATGACATGGAAGATAAGATGAAAAACATGAAGAATGATCTAAAAGCATACATGGATGGTTTGACAAAGTTGAAAAAAGAAATGTTTACTAATGGTGAAAAGATAGTAGAGGAAACTCATGATGAGAACAAAATAAATGTTAATCGTGATTTCATAAACTCTAATGTTGGAGGGAGGAACCACCATATTCCAAAAATGGATATGAGGAAGTTTGATGGAAAGGATCCTGTAACATGGATACTACAGACAAAGCAATATTTTGATCTCAATAATGTGCAAAACACAAAAAAGGTATGCATTGCAACTTTACATTGAGAACAAAATACATTTGTATGGTATCGATGGCTTTTCTCCCGTAAAAAAATTGTCACTTGGTAAATTTTTACGGAGGAAATTGTTAGCTCCCAATAATTAGCAAGATTGGCAAAGTCCAACTGCAGGGAGAAACACTATTTCAACCACTTTGGGATTCTAGGATCTAGCCCTCTTGAATTCGGAGAGGTATCTCTCTAATAAGTGCAAAGATGGATTTATCTTTAAAAGCTTTTGGGTAATGATATTAGGCTAGTTATGAAGTCTGAGGGTTTTGTTTTGTTTTTGGATGATTGAGCATGATTATTATTTGAGTGGAAAGTTCTAAAAAGGAAAGAGTTTCAAAGGTGTGAAGTTGCAAGAAATCAGAACAAGCTTTGGTTGGAAGATAGATATAACGTTGGTTTTTAGTCCATTGGGCTATGGAGTCATAATAGGGTTTAATTGAAACAACAAGGTTCAAGAGTGGTCCATGGGGCAAGTCATCTATGTCTAAGGATCTCTTTAAAGTTGATTTTATGGAATGAAATGATACAACAAGAACGGGAAATAAACAAATGAAGAACAAAGAGCAGCCTAAGATCAGGTAAGTACTTTGAAACTATCCTGCTTTTGACATACACTTAAGAAAAACATAAAAGTAATCTAAGATCTGGTAAGTACTTTGAAACTAGCCAGCTTTTGATACACTTTCAATAGAAAAAAATTTAAAACACAAAAGGAAACTTTAAAAGCAACTGTTGGAGAAGAAACTAGAGGGTAGGGCTCACCATAGACCTCCCTAGCTCTGCTTTACTTGGTAAACTTTCAAGACAAACACATAAGATAACAAAGAAAGGTCTAAGATCAGGTAAGGACTTTGAACCTAGCCTGCTTTCAACACATTCTTAGGGAAACTTTCAGATAGTTTTTGGGGATAAAAATAAAGGACAGGGCTCACCATTACTTCCTTAGTTCATCTCTACTTAACATAAACTGAAAATAACATTTAAGAACAAAATTCAGCTTGGACAGTAGGACGAGGGAACGCCAGCATTCCCAACTACTTAAATTGAATTAAATCATTCCTAAACAACACAATTTGGAAGAAAACATGTAGATAAAGCTTATCAGTCAGAGAAGGGTACTAATATACAGTAAATCCTAACTCTATGCTTGTTGTTCTTTATTAGAGAAGATGGACAAAGTGAAAACAGAAATAAAATAACAATTTACAATAAGAAATAACATCACCGTTGACATAGACCAGGATCCCATAAATCAACTTGCATTGATGCTTCAAACTAGTTACAGCTTAAAGTCTAATGTTTCAGTTCATCAATCATCTTCACTTCTCAGCTTAACTTATTTAATCACCAGCTTAGATCCATCTTAACTCCGGATCTATCAAGCGCCGAGAGGGATCAAATCTCTCGAGGTGAAAAGCTCTTTTTTTAGTACAAAACTTGAGGAAAGGTTTTCACCTCGAGAGATTTGATCCCTCTCGGCGCTTGATAGATCCGGAATTAAGATGGATCTAGGTTGGTTTCAGTCGTGTGTGACCAAGGAAAATATATCGATAATATGAGGAACATATTCATAATTTTATCAATAATAAGTAAATACATCTAATATTGACATAACCATTTTAAATATGTTAAATATGTTTGAGATTCATTGAGTCATTTTAATTTTAAATTTGATTAGTTACCTCAGTTTGTTGAGATGATAAATATTGTAAGATAACTTTAATGATGAAATAAAATTTTGAACGCAAAGTGACAATGTAATAATATTGCATGATAGAAACTGTGAATAATAAGAATGTAGTCAATCACGAAGTCTTCATTGTGATCGATTTCAAACTATTTTCTTCTACTATTCTTATTTTCACTTTTGTCATATTTTCATATTGATTATTTGAAAATGACAGTTGGAATCGTAAACCATTTAAATATTTAGCGCGAGCTATTGTAGTAAACATCATACCTTGTCTCTCTTGCTCTCCAATATTAATAGGTTGGATTACTATAACGCAAAAATCAATGTACATTGTCAATAATTTTTTGTGCTTACACTGAAATCATTGCACACACACTATTAATCCAATGACTTTAAAATTAATGTACCATCATACATCAAATTAGAAATCAACATATACACTGAAATCAATGCAACTAATGCAAGAAATAAAATAATAATAGAAAACAACATCTACACTAAAATCAATGCATATAATGCAAGTAATGAAATATGATTAGAAATCAACATCTACACTCAAATAAATGAGTCTAGTGCAAGTAGGAAAATAGTATTTAAAGCCAACATCTACACTGAAATCAATGCATCTAGTGCATGCAATCAAATAGGATTAGAAATCACCATCTACACTTAAATAAATACATTTAGTGCAAGGAATAAAATAGGATTATAAATCATCTACATTTAAATCAATGCATTCAGTGCAAGCAATCAAAGATAATTATAAATCAACATCTACATTGAAATTAATGCATCTAGTGCAAGCAATCAAATAAGATCAGAAATCACCATCTACACTGAAATCAAGGCATTTAGTGAAAGCAATCAAATAGGATTAGAAATCACCATCTACATTGAAATCAATTCATCTAGTGAAAGAAATCAAATATAACCAAAAATCAAAATCTACACTAAAATTAATGCATCTAGTGAAATCAATCAAACATGATTAGAAATAATCATCTACACTGAAATTAATGCATTTAGTGCAAGCAATAAAATAGGATTAGAAATCATCTACATTAAAATCAATCCATCTAGTGTAAGTAATCAAATATGATTAGAAATCAACATCTACACCAAAATCAATTCATCTAGTGCAAGAAATCAAATAGGATTAGAAATCACCATCTACACTGAAATCAATGCATCTACTGCAAGAAACCTTCTTCCCTATCTCCCCCATATATATCTACATATCCATCCATATCTCCTTCTTTTTCTCTTTATCTCACCCCACCATACACACTCTCTCTCTCACTCCATATCTATCAATTTCCTTGTCCCTCACTCCTTCTCTCCATCTATCTTTTTTTCTCTTCACCTTACATCTATATCTATATATCACTCTATCTCTCTATATCAACTCCAAAACATAAACTCTCTTTCTCAAATCTATATATCTATATATCACTCCCTCCTCCTCCTCCTCCTCTCTCTCTCTCTCGCTTCTATCTCTCTTCCTTCTTGCTACGCTTTCTCCCTCTCTCTCCATATTCTTTATCACTCCCTCTCTCTCTCTCTCTCTCTCTCTCCACCTTTCACCCTCTATGTCTTTATTCTTACCTCCCCCTCTCTCCCTCTCCATCTTCATATCTCTTTCCCTACCTCTCTTCACCCTCTCTCTTCCTTTCTCTCCCCCCCCTCTCTCTCTCTATCTTCACCTTCCAACTTTGTTACCATATGCCTCTCTCTCTCCTTCTCTCCCCCATTCTCTCCATATCTCCTTATTTGTCTCTTTATCTCACCCCAAAACATACACACTCCCTCTTCATCTCTCCCTTGTCACTCCCCCTCTCTCTCCACTACTCACTCTATATGTATTTATTCTTCCCTCCCTCTCTCCTCATCTAGCTCCATCTCTCAATCCCTCCCTCTCTCCCCCTCCAAATCCATATTTATATCCCTCCCTCTCTCCTTCCCTCTCTCCTCTTCTCTTTCAAGTCCCCTCTCCTTTCCTTCATCTCTCTCCCTTTCTCTCCTACCTCCCTTTCTCTTCCCCCATCTCTCTCTTTCTCCATCTCTCAATCCCTCCCTTTCTCCCCCTCAAAATCCATTTTTCTATCCCTCCCTCTCTCCCTCCCTCCCCTCTCTCCATCTCCCCTCAATCCCTCCCTCTCCCCCTCCAAATCCATATTTCTATCCCTCTCCCTCTCCCTCCCTCCCCCTCTCTCCTCCTCTCTTTCAAGTCCCCTCTCTTTTCCTTCATGTCTCTCCCTTTATCTCCTACCTCCCTTTATCTTCCCCCATCTCTCTCTCTCTCTCTCTCTCTCTCTCTCTATCTATCTCCGACAATCCTCTCTTCCCCCATCACTCTCTTACTCTCTCTCATCATTCCTCTCTCGCCTCCTTCTATTTGACCCCCCATCTATCTTTCTTTCTCTTTCTCTCTGTCCTCCAATCCTCTCTCTTCCCCCATCACTTTATCTCACTCTCCAACTATCTTACTATTTCTATCCCTTTATCCTTCTCTCCCCCCTTGTCTCCATCATGCCTCCTTTCTCCTTCTCTCCCCCCTTGTCTCCATCACTCCTATGTATCTTTATCCCACCCATAAGCATACACACTCTCTCTCCATCTCTCCCTTGTCACTCCCTCTCTATGTATTTCTTCTTCCTTTCCTCACTCTGCCTCCAGCTCCATCTCTCTATCCCTCCTTCTCTCCTCCTCCTCTCATCCTTTCTCTCTCTCCCTTTCTCTCCTACCTCCCTCTCCCTTCCCCATTCTTTCTCTCTCTCTCACTCTTTACCCTCCAATCCTCTCTCCTTCTCCCTCCCTCTCTCCTTATCTCTCTCCCATCTCCATATTTATGTCTCCCTCTCCCTCTCTTACCCTTCTCTAACTCTCTCACTCTTCTCACTCTCTCTCTCTTCATTCCTCTTCTCCCTTCTCCTTCAATTTATCTCCATATCTCCCTTGTCACTCTCCCTATTTCTCCACCTCTATCATATATCATGATATATTAATATATATTACAATATAATAAATTTAATATTGTATTAATCTAAACATATTAAATTTAATAATATTAATGTTAGGGTTAATAATGTTTTTTTGGCATGGTATTAATAATAATTTGGTCCATGGTATTTGACCCTTATACTTCATATATAATTAGATCTTGATTTCTAATCGTATTTGATATATTTTTATTTATTTACCTTACCTCTTTATACCTCTTTTATATTTACTTGTTTACCATACCTATTTTATAAATATATTATTTGGCCCATGGTATTTGCACATGGTATTATTAATAATTTGTCCCATGGTATTTGGCCCATGGTATTAATAATAATTTGTCCCATAGGCTTCACCTAAATAAAACCTGTTTTTGAGTTTTTGTAAATATAAAGTGGTTTATTAAGTAAATATAAAAATCGGTTTTATTTATTTACCATACCTATAGTTTATTTATATTTATATTTATTTACCATACCTGCTGAATAATATAAAAAGAGGTTTTATTTATTTACCATACCTATGGTTTATTTATATTTTTACGTATTTACTATATATTATTTATTTATCATATCTCTTTTTTGAGTGTTAGTAAACTCTTCATATTTTAAGTTTATATTGTTTAAATTTATTTTTAATAAATTTTTAATTGTTCATTTATATGTTTATGTAAATTATTGTTCAAGCCGACATTTTTTTTTTGGCTTCCGACATACTTACACATCGGGGTCATACTGGGCTGTAGAATGCGCCTCTCGGCGCAACAAGTAGAACTTCAAGAGCCCGTGAACACTATTTACAAGTAGAAGTTTCGAGCTCAAGTATATTTCAAAGTTCTGCAACCAACATTTTCTCATCTTCTACAGAAGTATTTATAGAAGGAATGAGAAGGTGGGGGGGATAAAAGATCTCTCAAGTCAATTAATACAGATTTAATACTTCTCGGCCTTTTGAGGGGCTCAATGGAGAAGTTTACAGATGTTTTTCAGTATTAATTGTTTTACATTTAAGATTTAAGCTCGGTGGGAGCTTTTGTTGACTTTTAAGGCTCTGTTTCATGTAGTAATAACTCTGCTGATATTTTTTCATTAAGTTCCTTTGGCAGAATTAACTATCCGGCTGTGCTGAGGAAAATATATTATTTTCTGATCATAACTCGGCCTCTGTTGGATGCTTTGAGGCTACAGGTGGCATTGGGTAGCTGAGAGGAATCAATTAGCCTCTGATGTGGAAGTGGAGACTCTTTCTGTCTGAAGATATTTTGATTTTTCTTTAATCACTGTTAATCCACTTTAAATCTGTGTTTTATTAGTGGATTAGGCTTTAATTTTCCATTCTGCTTTGTTTTAGTCTTCGACACTAATACTCTTTGTTAATTTCCATTCTGTGTGTCTTGTTGAAGTGCAGGTGCGACAGGGACTCTTATGGCATCAGCGCCCATGACGCGTTGATGAAACGTGGAGTGGAAAACCCCCATATGAACATCATGTATGAACAAAGGGCCGAGGGATCGTCATCCCTGGTCCTTAATTTTTCTTTAAAATAATGGAAATCCATGAAACCTGAAAAACACACGAAAGCGTTAAGAAATCTTGCATTCATTTTGGTGAGACTGCTTAGGAGGCTTGGCTTGGAGCGTGGTCGTTGGATGGCAACATCCAACAGTAGAGATCTGTTAGCGGAGGTCAAAAGGAGAGCAGAGGGAGCTTTGAAGTCAGAACCGTTGATCCATGACTGATCAAGGAGATCAACGGTCAAGATCAGCGGTGGACTAATAATGTGAAGGAGTCACATTATTTGGATTTTTAGAAGAAAATGAAAAAAAATAAGGTTAAAGCCTTCGTTTGGAGGAAAAATGGTAAAAAATAAAGTTGGGGGTTCGAGATGATCGTGGGTCGTCGGATGAGATCGACCCACGAGATCAACGACAAAGATTGCTTGTTGAAATCCTCTGGGGAAGGTTGAGGGAAATAGTGTAATGAGGAATTAAACACGATCAGTTGATCTACAGAGATCAACGTCGGAGGAGGAACGCGATAGATCGCAGTGTAAATGGGGAAGAGTGGTTTCGGCAAAGAAAACCACGGGTTTCGCGCTGAGTGGTGGGTCGTGAATATGACCACTTTCTAACACTTATTTCATCCATTTTTACTCTTATTTATCATATCATTTATTATAATTTATAATATAAATCCATTTTATAATGATTTATGCTCTTATGGATGAATATTATTTCTTCTCCTTTATTTTTAATAAATTGATGATTATTATGCATAATTTTATCAATGATGGTTTATTAATATATTTTGTAATATCATTCACCATTTTAGCCTCTAAGATATTTTCCAGACTGCAGATTTGATTTCCAAATCATCATCAAATATTCCAACTCAAAAATCTGCTGGAATAAGAAGTGACCGTTTTGCGGTTGAGATTCTGAGCAAATGAAGAAGAATCTGGAAAATCTGGAACATGGGTTTTGTCCAGAATGGGCCCAAATAACTTCATTGAAGAATGGTTTGCCCAAATTAGGCCTGTATTGAGAGATACGCAGGGTTATTTGAGCACGATTTTCTCAGATTTGTTGTTGCGGTCGTCCTCCAAATCTCAGCTACAAAGCCAAATTCGCCTTGCTCTTGTTGAAAGATTGTTGGAAATGTATTTTCTGGTTGATCAAGTTGTTGAGGGAAATCCAATATTTTTATGGGAGATTATATTTTCTGTTTAATTTCTCTTCCTTCTGATTATAAAAGGAGAGCATGTATTGTGTATTGGGGGAGAATGGAGAACAATGGATGATTATTGAATTTCCTTTGTAACATTATAATTCCTTGACTCTTGTGAACAAAGAGCAACTGATGTAAAAGCTATTCATGTTTTATTAATACAAAGAGGCGTTCTCGTTCCATTTCTCAGGCTCTGCAGTAGCACAGAGGCGCTTTCCCCGACGGTTGAGGGCCCAACCCTGGTGGAGCGATCCGCTGTTTGTATTTCTATTTCTTTATTTTCTGTTGTGTGAAGTGTTTTTACTGCTTATTTTGATTACAGAGTTAATTTATTTCTTTGAATACAGATCCATTAACGAATTACATTGCTATCTACTTTTTCGTTCATTTATCCTGCTATCATTACAAAAGCCTTGTTGTTCTGTATTCGACTCTAAGTTATTATTCTTTGTGATTGATTGATTTGCAGTATTGGCTGGTGATAGATTAAAGTATTGAGATTAGTGAAGTTCACAATTTTTGTTCAAATCATCTTGCTGTTCCATTTCTAGTTACTGCTTATTTCTGATTCATAGCTTTAGCAGTTTGGTTACAGTTGTTGTGTATGCGTAGGAGTTACAAGTTGCTGTTACTTTTTAAGTCTTTACAGTTCCTTTCAGTTACTTTCATCAGCACGAAGATTGGGTTTTCTTTCATTTCGATTGCTTTAAGATCACCAACTGTAGAGGATAGAGGTTATTGCTTCCAAGTCCCCAGATTGGTTATCTTTCATCGATTTCTAAGGGGAAGAGTTATTGCTACTGTATCCCTAATCGATGTTTTGCAGATTGGTTTAATTAAGATTTCAGAGAATTTGATTTTATGTTGTTGTAGTTAAATTTCTTTTTAAAGCATCCATTTACTCTTGTATTTTGAACACTGTACTACATATTGCAAGGCATTACTCTTGGATAAATTGTTGCCTCAGACTGAGTACACTCTTGAAATAAAAATTCACTCCTGGATTGATAATTAATGTGAGATAAATAGGTGTTAAAAAGATACCTTTTATACCTCGACATTTTGGCGCCGTTGCTAGGGAGAGTGTATGCCATTTAGAAAGAGTGATGCATATTTAATTTTTTCTGCTTGGGAAGAATTGGGTATTAAAGACGGAAATTAAGAACCTGCGCACCGCGCAAGAAACACACTTGTTCACTGGCCCGCTTCATAGCAGAGTTGAGTGAAAGCCTAAGGTAGGAATGAATTCTTGTGTTTTTCTTGAATTTTAGAGGTAGAATTTTTGAAAAAAAAAAATCTTGTAATTCCTCTCGAGTGGTGATGTAAGCACCACCCATTTCACTAACCAATTGATAGGAACATTTTAAGGAGGATCCTCAAAGAAACACCTGAAGAAAATCTTATATTATGGTAAGAAATGGCTTACATTGCAACTTTTGAATTCCCTATCAAAGATCTAGGAGGAGCGACACAAATGCACATAATTCCCCCATTGTCTCTACCAAATTTTCGTGGTTTGACAAATGAAGATCCAGATACATTCTTATTTGAGTTCGAAATACTTTGTAGAGGATATGATTATTGTACTAACGACCAAAGATTGAAAGTGTTTCCTCTTACTCTAAAAGGAGCAGCTCTCCGATGGTTCATGAGCCTAGGTGGGAACTGCATCAAAACATGGGAGGACATGAAGAACATATTCTTGAAGAAGTACCAAGACTATTGCAAATCCAATGAAGATATTTTTGGTATGACACAAAGGGAAGATGAAATCTTGGAGGACTATGTGGAGCGATTTCGATATAACCTTAAAAAATAAAAGCATAAGCATTTGGAAAAAGAGATCTTGAAAACACTCCTTCTTAAAGGAATCAAAGATAAATTTTTAGAACTCTTAAATCTGATAGGAAAAGGTGATGTTTTTCAGTTATCAGATGATAATGTTTGTGAGTTGTGCATAAGGTATTCAAGAGGAATTTCCAAGGCTGGTAAGAATTTTAAAGAAGCTTCTTCTTTCTTTTCTAAATTTGCTACAAGAACAAAAGACATAAGAGCTGAAATCAAGGTTTTATTTGAAAATTTTAAATATGATTTTATTAGCTCTCTAAATTCACAATTGAATGTTTTGCAGGTTCAGAGAAATCAAGAATTTGATGAAGTGTTTTGCCCTCATTACCAAAAGGATCATTCCATAGATACTCACTCTTCCTTATCTAATTTGGAAGTAGCATATCAAAGAGATGGGAAAGCTGTAACAAGGTCAAAACCATGGAAATCATGGCCTATAGGTATGGTTCAAAACACTTCCTCTCCATTCTCTTACTTGCATAATCCATTATGGAATACTCATATGTTAGGGCAGCCATGGCAATCTCAATATAACCACCACCAATCTTGTCTACAAGATTGGCATGGTTCATATTATGATTTCATGACTACTCTCCCTCATCTTGTAGCACAAACACATCTTCTAACCCTTCCACAACACCTTATGTGCCGATCAAAATCATCCACTCAACACAATCAACTACATCATCAAGAGGCTCCATTCCCTACACAATCTCCTGCTCAACTCTTTCCAGACCCACACGATAATAAACCAGTACAACATGCTTACAATGTTGAACTGAAAAATTCACCCACCCTTCCCACCCATTCTATCTCACATGTACCATTGGAAAAAACTTACACCGAGACTCAGAATGAATCAAATCCAAAAATTGCAGAAGTTATGAAAGAAAATGAGGTTTCTTCTAGTTTGCACCAACAAACCATTTTAAAATCCCAAGAACTTCATGATATGATGGCAATGGGAAATCAAGGAACTAAAGAATATATTGAAGATTGGTTTCACTCCATCATTTGTTCGCAACATCACTCCATACTTCAACAATTTTTGGCATCATCTTTTCAAGGGAAGTTGGCTTCTCATACCCTAATTTTTATTAACATACATTTTTCAAATTTGGGTATGTACATAATTGAAGCCTTATTTCGGAAATGGATCAACTGGAAATACTCTTATACGTAATCATATTCATTTTCCAATTCAGAGTAGGATAGTGGAGAAATAAATAAAAGAGGAAATAAAACAAACACATTTTTTTTATTTTTGTAAAAATAGTTGTTTCTTTGTTGCAACACGCTGTGAAATCAACATTGATGATAAATATTCTAATTTATTTGTGTATGTAGATGAATTATATTGCAAAAAAAATTCTACAAACACTTATATCATTTTTATCATCAATATGGAAAAATTTCTTGAATATCATATTTTTTTGGCTTGCGGGCTTGATGGAATTTCTGAAAACACAGTTGGGACAGTCATGTTTTGGGGGAAAAAAATTGAATATTTTTAAAAATTGTTTCTATCCTAAGTATAACTTAATGTGTACTTTCCAACCCAATTGGAATTACTCAATTTGGATTTGAAATGAAAAAGTTAGAACCAAAACATTGACAGGGTGTCTAGTAGGCAGCTCAGGAACAGAGTCGGGACAGTCAGTTTTTGGAGGCCTAAATGACTGTATTTTTAAAACCTGTTTCTATGGTAAATTTATATATTAATATATTTTACAACTCAATTTTAATCGCTCAATTTTGATATCGTATGAGGAATTTATGACCAAAATACTGACTGCCTATCATAAATCAGAACTCTTGAAACTATGTTTTCTCGACTATTCCTTAGCATATTTGACCCATCAATTATTTTTTTATTAAAAACCTGTTTCTACTGGAGATCAATAAATTAATCTAATTTAATCTCCAATTTGAATCGGTTCAATCTGCCATCAAACGAAAAATTTATGCTTGAAATACCAACTGTTAGTCTGAGATGGAAAATCGAAAATGACTCTATTATGCAGGTTGTTCTAAGAAATTTTAACATACCATTACATGGAATTTTTAAAACATGTTTCTATTGGAGATATCCCTTTGAATTAGCTCTCATTTTTCTTTTGAATTACTCAAATCGGACAAAAAACAAAGAAGATATGATTAAAACATTGCTGGTTAGTATCGTCGACCACTTCTCTCCCGCAGGTAACAAATATAATTTGTTTTATTTTTCTGTGGAATTGTTTTATAGAGTAACTACTTGTTATTTTTTTTGCATAATTCTTGGATTAGGAGAGCCTGCGCACCTCTCTTTATCCATGATTTAATGTTTTATTGCAGGTAGACACTCGTTTTTTGCAGGTCCTGGAAGAACAAAAAAGGTCAATTAATGGACGAGCAATTCTTGAGAGAAATTTTAGTGAAACAAAGGAATTTCATCCAGTTCATTACCTAATAGATTCATAACAAGAAGAAATGAAGAATTGGTTTCCATTTGAAGATTCATGTCACTGCTGCCAAACATTTTTCAAAAGATCATTTTTTTTTCCATTAATAGATTTAATATTCTCTTAGAAATAACATCATAGCTGTTGTAACTTAATAAAGTGTTGTTTATTTTCTGATTCCTTTTATGTTTTTGTGTTTCAGGTATTAATCTCTTCAAATTATAATTTCCGCTCCAGTGGCAACTGAACAATAAGGACCCCACCATGCAAGTTTCAATTGCAAAATGAAATTCTTCAGTAGCACCAATTCTGTCAAAAAATTACTTTTTCTTGAAACCTGTACATTAACTTTCCTTTCTATTTGATTGGATTTGCTTGGCAATGGATTGCATATTAGCTTTGTTTTTTTCTCTTTTTTCCTTTTTATGTGTTTATATTTGTTTGTTGTTCCTCTTAAGGAACAATTATTATTCCTCTCAAGGAATAGCAGCTGTTCCTCTTAAGAAACAATGTGTTTGTGTGTTTATTTTTGTTGTTCCTCCCAAAAGGAATAACATTTTCGCTCATTAGTTTTACTGTTCTTTTCAAAAAGAACAACATTTTTGTTGCATGTTTCGCTATTCCTTTCAAAAGGAACACCGCTCGTTTTTGCTATTCCTTTCAAAAGGAATAGCACCGACTGTTCTTGCTGTTCCTTTTCAAAGGAACAACATTTTCGCAGATTCTTTTGTTGTTCCTTTGGAAATGAACAGCATTTTCGCAAATTGTTTTTAATGTTCCTTTCCAAAGGAGCAACACTTTTTGAGTTTATTTTTCTTGTTTGTGAACAATTTTTTGAGAATTTTTTTGAATTTTTCATAACTTTTTGAAAGACAAACATACAATCTATGAAAGGATACACAATCATACAAATTAAAGCTTACTGTAATCACCAAATCAAAACAAATCGTCATTTTTAAGAAATTTGTTTAGTAATGATAAGAAAAAGGAAAAAGGGACAATCAATAATATGATTTTGTTGTCTTATTACCACTAAATTCATATGATCAATTATATTTATCATGTTGGTTCTTTCCCATATTTTAAAACTTTCTTTGATTTTTACTTATGGAGTAGGAACAAGGGCATATTCTTTTCTATTGAGCTGTTCAGACTTCTTCCACCATCCCTACTCTTAACGAGTGTTAAGCCATCCTTTATAAATAAATAGGAAAGTGCTATATGAAAAGAAAAATATTTACATATTTCATTAATAATTTTATAATTTGACAGATGGAGGATAGGGGGTCTCATCAAGATCCGGCCTACCATGTTCATAAGGAAGCAAGTGAAGTGGCATTCCCATCATGGCCACCAAACCAGGGATATGGTCCAATGGACAATTGAAAAATTAAGCAGTCCTTGGAACAAGAGGTCTCATCACGAGCCGGCCTGCCCACTTTTCACTTCTTCCCAGTGAATGGCATTGTGATTTATCTGGTCACCAAGCCAGCACAATGGCCTCTGTTATGACAATTAACAAAGCACTTCCTTAGTATAAATAAAGGACAATGGTTCCAAGGGTGAGAGAGAAACTCTGTCAAGGTTATGGACACCTGTGGGCAACAGAGCTCTGCTGATGGTATTGTAGTCACATTTATACACATCAATAGTAATATTAAACCCTTTTTCCTATATCTCTATTTAAATATCAGATGAAAGTATGAATCCTTAACCTTTGATTTCGAACCTATTATACATGAAAATCATCATAAATCGATCACATTAGTTTAAGTGGGTAATAAATGCATTTGTACTTATGTTTATCTTAAGTTGTCCCTTCTCCTTATCCTTGAATCATTACAAAACGCTTCTATATCTGTTTACGATTTATCACATGCATGGATTTCAGTAAATGCTATAATTTCATTGATTGTATCATAAATATGTATGTCTTTCCATGCTGTCTAATTGTTCTGCAGTACGCTGCCATTTTTCCACAATATTCATACTACATTTTTACAGAATTTTTGTTGATTGAACTTTTTTGCATGCATCTTATCTGTTGCCATTCCAAACTGAAACTGTGGATTCAAGAAAATTGCATACAGAATCGTGATTTGTTTACAGGAGAACAACAAGTATGGGGGGAAATTATATTCGCAGCACGATCACACTATTACAACCAACAGCGAAGGTTTGCGAACACGCACATGGCTTCCACCTTTTGCGTCACTTTCAGTAACTGCTCAGCCTACACCAACTTCAACAAAGACCAGTCCCTACATGTCCTTCCACATTTTTTCGGAGGTAACACTTGAGATAAAATAGCATAATTTTCTGATTTATTATGAATTTAGGAGAATTTCATGAACATCCATTGAGCATTATTTATCATCATTCATTCCATATCTTTACCACTTCCCATTTTTCTAGACACGTCTCATCTTTCAGTTTGGGGGAGTGTTGATTTCCTTCATTTATTTCTTATGACCATGTCAGTAATATTCTTTATCATCCATTGATATTCTTATTCATTCTCAACACCTCCATTATTCCATGTTGTTTTATACCAAGTATCGATTTCAACAGATTGTAGAAACCACCTCTCTTTGTTTTCTAGCATCGCATGAGGACATGCTAATTCTTCAGTTTGGGGGGGGAATTGCTACACATGATGGATGTTTTCCACTTTCTTTCTCATTTAAGGCATACAATTTCATTTGTATATAGTGCAGAAATTGATTTGCATATATCTTTAAAACTATGAACTGAATTCTTGTGATTTCTGGATAACAAAGAGGTATCATTAAAATACACAAACCCAGATAATTTCACGCTAAATTAGTTCATAAAATTTCGAAAATTATGCACTATCACCTACAACCATTTTTTTATATATCTCATGATCCATGTATCCAAACGATCTGATTTTTGAGAAAATGGTTAATGAAGTTTGTTGTTACTTATGTTACATTTTTCTGCAACTTCATATATATATAGTTGAACGTCAACTGTAAAAATTGTTATGCCTTTATCAAGATTGCTAAAATTGAATATTCATTATTTGAGGGAAAATTCATTTGTTCCATCCATTTCATGAGTTGGGATGAACAATTTTCTTTGCTTGGTTAACACATGAGTTTTGTCTTTGGGTTGCATGAGAACATGCAATATATTCAGTTCTGGGTTGCATGAGGACATGCAACATATTCAGTTTGGGGGTATGTTGGGCTGTGAATATGACCACCTTTTAACACTTATTTCATCCACTTTTACTCTTGTTTATCATGTCATTTATTATAATTTATCATATAAATCCATTTTATAATGACTTATGCTCTTATGGATGAATATTATTTCTTCTCCTTTATTTTTAATAAATTGATTATTATTATGCATAATTTTATCAATGATGGTTTATTAATATATTTTGTAATATCATTCACCATTTTAGCCTCCAAGATATTTTCCAGACTGCAGATTTGATTTCCAAATCATCATCAAATATTCCAACTCAGAAATCCGCTGGAATAAGAAGTGGTCATTTTGCGTTTGAGATTCTGAGCAAATAAAGAAGAATCTAGAAAATCCGGAACATGGGTTTTGTCCAGAACGGGCCCAATTAACTTTAGTGAAGAACGGTTTGCCTAAATTCGGCATGTATTGAGAGATACGTAGGGTTATTTGAGCACGATTTTCTCAGATTTGTTGTTGCAGTCGTCCTCCAAATCTCAGCTGCAAAGCCAAATTCGCCTTTCTCTTGTTCAAAGATTGTTGGAAATGTATTTTCTGGTTGATCAAGTTGTTGAGGGAAATCCAATATTGTTATGGGAGATTATATTTTCTATTTAATTTTTCCTCCTTCTGATTATAAAATGAGAGCATGTATTGTGTATGGAGAACAATGGATGATTATTGAATTTCCTTTGTAACATTATAATTCCTTGACTCTTGTGAGTAAAGAGCAACTGATGTAAAACCTATTCATGTTTTATTAATACAAAGAGGCGTTCTCGTTCCATTTCTCAAGATCTGCAGTAGCACAGCGGCGCTTTCACCGGCGGTTGAGGGCCCAGCCCTGGTGGAGCGATCCGCTGTTTGTATTTCTATTTCTTTATTTTCTATTGTGTGAAGTGTGTTTACTACTTATTTTGATTACAGAGTTAATTGATTGCTTTGAATACAGATCCATTAACGAATTACATTGCTATCTACTTTGTCGTTCATTTATCCTGCTATCATTACGAAAGCCTTGATGTTCTGTATTCGACTCTAAGTTATTATTCTTTGTGATTGATTGATTTGCAGTATTGGCTGGCGATAGATTAAAGTATTGAGATTAGTGAAGTTCGCAATTGCTGTTCAAATCATCTTGCTATCCCATTTCTAGTTACTGCTTATTTCTGATTCATAGCTTTAGCAGTTTGGTTACAGTTGTTGTGTATGCGTAGGAGTTACAAGTTGCTGTTACTTTTTAAGTCTTTACAGTTCCTTTCAGTTACTTTCATCAGCACGAAGATTGGGTTTTCTTTCATTTCGATTGCCTTAAGATCACCAACTGTAGAGGATAGAGGTTATTACTTCCAAGTCCCCAGATTGGTTATCTTGCATCGATTTCTAAGGGGAAGAGTTATTGCTACTGTATCCCTGATCGATGTTTTGCAGATTGGTTTAATTAAGATTTCAGAGAATTTGAGTTTATGTTGTTGTAGTTAAATTTCTTTTTAAAGCATCCATTTACTCTTGTATTTTGAACACTGTACTACATATTGCAAGGCATTACTCTTGGATAAATTGGTGCCTCATACTGAGTACACTCTTGAAATAAAAAGTCGCTCCCGGATTGATAATTAATGTGAGATAAATAGGTGTTAAAAAGATACCTTTTATACCTCGACACTGAGGAAGGGTGGGAAACTGGTTTTACCTTTTGGAACGCGATATGCATCCCTGCCCGACATGTGGCTTCAGAAAACAACTTATATCGCATAAATTTTGGAAATTAACCTCCGTGCTGAAAGTTGCGCGAAACTTCGCGTGTGCCGTTAGATCTAGGCTCTTAGATCGAACGACAGAGTGTGAGCGCGAAACCAACCAGTTGTGCGAGGGATAAGAGGCAGGGTGGTTTTAATCTAGGCCGTAGGATCAAATATTTGGACGGCGGAGATCAGAACTGGAGGGAGGTAGGACCCACATGGGTATGGCCTATCGGGGTTAAAATGGACTGTTGGATGTAGAAGATCGACGGCCAGGATTGAATCTAGGGTTAAAACGAAAAAATATACAGGCGGAGAAAGGGTAAAGAAGGACCGTTGATCTACAGAGATCAATGGCCAGGATTGGCTGAAAAACATTATGAAGCGGAACACATAAAATATAACCAAATTCGGAAGGATTGATCTGGACCGTCCGATCTGGACACGTGGACAACCTAGATACAATCGGAGGCATGCGATCAGTGGGGAAGAAATTTTGAATAGCGTCGATGTGATTTAGCGCTAGCTGTCGATCTGAGGATCAAATCGACGGTGGGGAGTGAATCGGAGGGGTTCACAAGGTGAAGGAAGGGTTTATGATCAGAACAAATGAGGGCCGTCGGATCGAGGAAGGCGGGGAGGAGATCAACGGCTCACGATTGATCGAGGGATCGCCAATCGGGGAGAGGTAAATACAACGTGAAATGCGCCCTTTGAATTTTTCCGATGTGATGTGGCGCTGCCCGTTTGATCATTTCAGATCAACGGTGGATATTGTTTCAAAAATTGCACCGACAGAAACCCTTTATAACACTTGAAAACCAAAAATTTAATAAGATACAAAGGTTTTGGCTTCGAGGTGGGTTATATACAAAGATTGGCTTGGCGCTCGTCTTCGGGGCCATTGGTTTATATGGAATGCGATAGGCCCAGGGCTTATATGTATAAGGGCCAATCGCATCAGAAGGCCGGGCTTTTCAATCTACCCATTTTGATTTTCTCCGATGCGATTAGCGCTTTGGGACTTTAACTTTTGGTCCCAGGCGCAGGTTTATATGTAGAGAAACGGAGAGTAGGAGTTTATAAAAATGGGGCTTAATTGCATCAGAACTTTGATGCAGGGCTTTTCAATCTACCCATTTATATTAAAAAACATTGCTCCGGCGGGTTTAGACCGAAACTTAGGAAAGTGGGTTTATTGAATTTACAAAGGGGAATATGCATCGGAGATGGGTTTTAAACAATGCTTAGTGTCGAATGTGGGCTATGTGGTTATATGAAACAATGATAAGATTGGGGGATATAAAACAAGGGGCTAATTGTATCGGAGGCTCTACCATAAGAAATAGACTTGTGCGCTCTGATTTTTCCGATATGATAAGCGCTAAACGAGCTTAGTGCTTGGTTCTAGCGCCTGGGAATATGGTGGGGAAGTGGTTTAGGACTTAGCCCAAGGGGGCTTAAGCCTGTAATACAAAAAAATGTACTTTTTATGAAATTTTCAATGTTTTTTGATGGATTTGGGGGTTTTGGAAAAGTTTAAAAGTGAGTTTTAAACTTTGTAAAGAGGATCTTATGAAGGGGAAAAGGAGAAAAATGGAAAATGGAGGAATTCCATGGGGTAATGAAGGGGTAGAAATGAAGGTTAGTTTTGAGTGGAATGAAGGGAAAATTGGTGTTTTGCAGCAGTCTTTTCTTCATAAAATCAGTAGAATTTCAGAGTTAAAAATGGAAACAGCAATGAAGATTTGAACAAAGGGCATGATTTCTTCACGAGTCTTCAAGAGATAACATTTTTAGCGATAAAACTTGTTTCTTGAAGGCTCCAAAAATTTTTAGCCACCTTTTGATATAACAAATTTTATAGGTGGCTAACAGAAATGATAACACATTATGAGGATACAAAGAGCAACACTTTCTTTAGCTAATTGATAAATCTCAAACAAAAATGTTCAATGGGGGACCACATTGAGGACTTCCAAAAATTGAATATAAGGGTAACTGATATTCCAGAGGAACACAGGATTGATCTCTTCATAGGTACTTTAAAGGATAACATCCAACATGAAGTTCGTCTTTTGGAACCTGATTCATTGGAGAAGGCATTCAGGTTGGCAAGAAAAATTGAATGTAAAATTATGGTGACAAGGAAGCCTACCACTCACTTCTATAAAGATGGAAGTGTTACTACTCCTAGATTTCCACAATCTACAAGGTTGACACCACAAAAATTGGAAGAAAAAAGAGCAAAAGGGATTTGCTACAGTTGTGATAGAAAATACACTAAAGGTCATAAGTGTGCTGAGAAGAAATTATTTTACATAGATTGTGAAGAGGAAGAAGAAAATGAACAAGAATCTTCAAAATAAGAGGATATACACCAAGAACCAGCCCTAGAAGAGGGAGAAATGAGTCCAACCATATCGTGTAATGCATTTTCAGGAATTACCACTCCTCAAACTCTCAAGATAGAAGGACATATCAAGAAGAAAGAGGTAATAGTGTTGATTGATTCAGGTAGTACCCATAATTTTATTCATTGTAAGGTAGCCAAGGAATTGAATTTTTTCCTATACCCAGCACCAGAATGTCAAGTGATGGTTGCAAATGGAGGAACTATAAATTGCTTTGGAAAATGTCATAATATTAAGCTAACCATGGGGGAAATATGTATTCAATAGTCCAATTCTTTCCATTCCTATGGGAGGTGCTAATGTTGTACTAGGAGTACAATGGTTACAATCTTTGTGGATGGTAGCTTTTAATTTTCAAGAACTTTTCTAGAAATATTTTTCAGAAGGAAAGGAAGTAGAATTACGAGGTATTGCAAGGAAGCCGGGAAAGATAATAAACTCTAATGTCATGACAAAGCTTCTAAAGAAAGAACAACGAGGCGTAATTGCACAATTATTCTCACTAGAAGTTCCAACATTAAAATCATCTATTTCTGCAGATCTCCAAAAAGTCTTGGACAATCATTCCAAGGTGTTTGAAACTCCCAAAGGACTCCCACCTATTTGTGATCATGATCATGCTATTCATTTGATTCTGGGAAGTGTTCCTCCAAACATCAGGCCTGATAGATATCCTTATGTCCAAAAGAGAAAAATTGAACGTATGATTGCAAAAATGTTAGAGGCGGGTATAATTCAACCTAGTCAAATTTCTTTCTCTGCTTCTGTAGTATTGGTACACAAGAAGGATGGATCATGGCACATGTGTCCAGATTATAGGGAGTTCAATAAGCTCACCATTAGAGATAAATTTCCCATTCCTGTGATTGATGAATTATTGGATGAATTACAAGGAGAAATTTATTTTACTAGGTTGGATCTTCGTTCAAGATATCATCAAATTAGAATGAAGATTGAAGATATTCCGAAAACATCATTTCGAACTCATGAGGATCATTATGAATTTTTGGTCATGCCTTTTGGCCTTACCAATGCACCTTCTACATTTCAAGGGTTGATGAATTCCATTTTCAAACCCTTCCTTAGAAAATTTGTGCTAGTATTTTTTCATGATATACTAATCTACATCAGGTCTTGGAAGGATCATGTTCAACATGTTGACAGGGTGCTAAAACTATTGTAGGAGAAACAATTATATGCAAAAACATCAAAATGTTTCTTTGGAGTACAAGAGGTGGAATATATGGGTCATATTGTATCTCACAAGGGTGTTAAGGTAGACCCTAACAAAATTAAAACCATTAAGGAATGGAAATTCCCCACAACCATAAAGCAGTTGCGAGGATTTCTCGGGTTAACAGGTTATTATCGCAAGTTTGTTAAAAACTATGAGAGAATAGCAGCACCTCTAACAACATTATTGAAGAAAGATGCATTTTCATGGACTCCTGAAGCAACTAAGCCCTTTGAACATGTTAAAGAGGCAATGTGCCTAGCACCGGTCTTAGCTACAAAAACCTTTATTGTGGAATGTGATGCCTCAGGAAATGGAATTGGTGTTTTTTTAATGCAAGAAGGAAGACCCGTTAATTTTGAAAGTCGTCCAATCAAAGGAAAGTATTTACAAAAACCTATTTATGAGAAGGAAATGTTAGCAATACTGCATGCACTAAATAAATGGCGAACTTATATAATGGGAAGACACTTCAAGGTAAAAACTGATCATGATAGTCTTAAACACTTTTTGGAACAAAGATTATCTTCAAAAGAGCAGCAAAAATGGGTCACAAAGATTTTGGGTTATGACAGTGAAATAATCTACAAAAAAGGGAAGCTAAATGTTGTTGTAGATGCACTCTCAAGAAAGAATGAAGAGGTGGAAGCATTGCTTTGTGCAATTTCTATTATCCAACCAGATTGGATAACCGGAGCAAGAGATGAATGGAAGAGGGACGAAGAAGTGTGGACCCTCATTCAAGAGTTGCAGCAAAGATCCTAGTACATATGATACATTTAGTTGGAAAAATGATTCCTTATGGTACAAATATCGCTTATATCTTTGTAAAAATTCCCAACTAAAACCAAAGATTCTTTTGGAATTGCACACTTCTCCTTTAGGAGGACACTCAGGGATTTTAAAAACTTATCACAGGATGAAGAAATAATTTTTTGGGGATGGCCTTAAATCTAATATTCAAAATTTTGTGGTGGAATGTTTGGTTTTCCACCAGAATAAAATTGAGACAATTAAGACCTCGGGTCTTCTACAACCTTTATCCATTCCAAGTCAACATTGGGAGGAGATTTCAATGGATTTTATCACAGGTTTACCTAAGTCCGAAGGAAACAGTTTCATCATGGTGGTAGTTGATAGACTTACCAAGTATGCACACTTTTGTGCATTATCTCATCCATTTAAAGCAAGTACAGTTACTACTACATTTATGGAAACAATTCAAAAGCTACATGGAAACCCCAAGGGTTATTGTGAGCGACAGAGATCCCATTTTTACTGGAAATTTTTGTACGGAGTTATTTTCTTGTTTGGGTACTCAATTAGCTCATAGCTCATCTTATCATCCTCAATCCTATGGTCAAACTGAGATAGTAAATAAATGTTTGGAAGGATATCTTCATTGTTTTGTATCTGATAAATAAACAAAATGGGTCAAGTGGTTACCTCTCGCTGAATGGTGGTATAACACTTCCTTCCATACTTCAGCAAAAATGACCCCATTTATGGCACTTTATGGATATCATCCACCATCCATCACATCATATTTAAGAAAAAATTTGAAGGTTCAAGCAGTGGAATATCACATCGAGCATCAACAAGAAGTTCTCCAACTCTTAAAGGATAACCTGAATTTGGCACAAAATCGAATGAAACAACAGGCACATCAACATCACAGTGAGAGAAGTTTTGAATAAATTTTGATGTAGGAGACTGGGTATTTTTATGGCTACAACCATACAAACAAATGTCCCTCAAGCAAGCTAAAAAGGATAATAAATTATCGCCAAAGTATTATGGTCCTTACAAGGTGTTGCAAAAGATTGGTACTATGGCATACAAATTGGAGCTTCCTGCTTTTTCACGAGTGCATCCAGTTTTCCATGTTTCATGCTTAAAGAAGGTTACAGGTGAAAATCTTCCAGTTCAAACAATATTGCCAGAACTTGATGAGGACGGAAAAATCATATTGGAACCTGAAGCGGTCATGGAAACAAGAACTCGACAGCTACGAAATCGATCAATTTCATATTATCTCATCAAGTGGAAGAACTTACCCACTGAAGATTCTACATGGGAGGATGCGAATTTAATACAGAAGCACCCAGAGCTACTCAAGCGTTGGGGACAACACTTTTTTGAAGGAGAGGGGTATGTTAGGTCCCTATATTACTATTATAGTCCCTTATTATTGTTAGTGTAACCCCCTTATTGTTATTATTGTACCCCTATAACCCCCATATTGTTATTAATGTGCCCTTAAATTATTATTGTTAGGTCGGCTAGGATTACATTGTGGCCCCACTAGGATTACATTGTGGCCCCATGTACTCCTATATATATAAAGGACGTTTTTTAATTTGTATCATCCAAGAATTGTTCATTCATGTAATGTATTGGAGGTTTCCCCCTCGAAGTGGCTTATTTCTAAGGCATTGATATCTCTTTTCTTCTATTTTTGGAGCTGGTTTCACAACATTTCACCTTTGGGAACCTGATTCATTGGAGAAGAAATTCAAGTTGGAAAGAAAAAATGGAGGTAAAATTATGGCGACAAGGAAGCCTACCACTCACATGTATAAAAATGGAAGTGTTGCTACTCCTAGACTTCCCCAACCTACAAGGTTGACACCACAACAATTGGAAGAAAAAGGAGAAAAAGGCCTTTGCTACGGTTGTGATAACAAATACACTAAAGGTCATAAGTGTGCTGAGAAGAAATTATTTTACATAGACTGTGAAGAGGAGGAAGAAAATGAACAAGAAACTTCAAAAGAAGAGGATATACACCAGGAACCAACCCTATAGAAAGAAAAAATGAGTCTGACCATATCCTGTAATGAATTGGCAGGAATTACCACTCCTCAAACTCTCAATATAGAAGGACATATCAAGAATAAAAATTTAATAGTGTTAGATTATTCATGTAGTACCCATACTTTTATTCATTTTAAGGTAGCCAAAGAATTGAATTGCTTCATATACCCAGCACCAGAGTGTCAAGTGATGGTTGAAAATGGAGGAACTATAAATTGCTTCTAAAAATTCCATAATATCAAGCTAACCATGGGAGAATATGTATTGAATATTCCAATTCTTTCCATTCCAATGGGAGGTGTTGATATTGTGCTAGGAGTACAATGGTTACAATATTTGGGGACGGTACCTTTTAATTTTCAAGAACTTTTCTTCAATTTTTTTTCTGAAGGAAAGGAAGTTGAATTAAAGGGGAATCATAGGGAAGCCGTGAAAGAGAATAAGCTCTAATGTCATGAAAATATTTTGAAGAAAGAAAAATAAGGCATAATTGCACAATTATGCTCACTAGAAGTTCCAACATCAAAATCATCTATTTCTCCAGATCTCCAAAAATTCTTGGACAATCATTCCAAGGTGTTTGAAAATCCCAAAGGATTCCCACCTATTAATTATCATGATCATGTTATTCATTTGATTCTAAGAAGTTTTCCTCCAAACATCAGGCCTTACAGATATCCTTATGTCCGAAAGAGATAAATTGAACATATGATTGCAAAAATGTTAGAGGCTGGTATAATTCAACCTAGTCAAAGTTCATTCTCTACTCCAGTAGTATTGGTGCACAAGAAGTATGGATCATGGCACATGTGTCCGAATTATAGGGAGCTCAATAAGCTCACTATTAACGATAAATTTCTCATTCCTGTGATTGATAAATTATTGGATGAATTACATGGACTAGTTTATTTCACCAAGCTGGATTTTCGTTCAGGATATCATCAAATTAAAATGAAGATTGGAGATATTCTAAAAACAACATTTCGAACTCATGAGGGACATTATGAATTTTTGGTCATGCCTTTTGGCCTTACGAATTCACCTTCTAAATTTCAAGGGTGGATGAATTCCATTTTAAAACCCTTCCTTAGAAAAAAAAAATTAGTATTTTTTGATGATATACTAATCTACAACAGGTCTTGGAAGGATCATGTTCAACATGTTGACACAGTGCTCAAACTATTAGAGGAGAAAAAAGTATATGAAAAAACCTCCAAATGTTTCTTTGGAGTAAAAGAGGTGGAATATCTGGGTCATATTGTATCTCAGGAGGGTGTTAAGGTGGAACTTAACAAAATTAAAGCCATTAAGGAATGGAAAGTCCGCACAACCATAAAGAAGTTGCGAGGATCTCTAGGGTTAACATGGTATTATTGCAATTTTGTTAAGATTTATTGGAGAATAGAAGCACCTCTAACAACATTATTGAAGAAAGATGCATTTTCATGGACTCCTCAAGCAGCTAAGGCCTTTGAACATCTTAAAGAGAAAATGTGCCTAGCATTGGTCTTAGCTACGCCAGACTTCAAAAAAACCTTTATTATGGAATTTGATACCTCCAGAAATGGATTTTTTGTTGTTTTAATGCAATAAGGAAGACCCATTGCTTTTGAAAGTCATCCAATCAAAAGAAATTACTTACACAAAGCTATTTATGAGAAGGAAATGTTGGCAATACTACATGCACTAAAGAAATGGAAACCTTACCTAATGGGAAGACACTTCAAGGTAAAAACAGATCATGATAGTCTCAAATACTTTTTGGAACAAAGATTATTTTCAGAAGAGCAACAAAAATGGGTCACAGATATGTTGGGTTATGACTTTGAAATCATATAAAAAAAAGGGAAGCTAAATTTTGTTGCATATACACTCTCAAGAAAGGGTGAGGAGGTGGAATCATTTCTTTGTGCCATTTTTATTATCCAACCAGATTGGATAACCGAATTAAGGGAGGAATGGAAGAATGACGAAGAAGTGTGGACACTCATTCAAAAGTTGCAGAAAGATCCCAATACATCTGATACATTTAGTTGGAAAAATTATTCCTTATGGTACAAAGATCGCTTATATCTTTGTAATAACTCCCAACTAAAACAAAATAATCTTTTGGAGTTTCACACCTCTCCCTTAGGAGGACATTCAATATTTTTAAAAACTTACTGCAGGGTGAAGAAATATTTTTTTTGGGATGGCCTTAAATCTTATATTCAAAATTTTGTGGTGGAATTTTTGGTTTTCCAGCAAAATAAAGTTGAGACAATTAAGACCCTGGGTCTTCTATAACCTTTATCCATTCCAAGTCAACGTTGGGAGGAGTTTTCAATGGATTCCATCACAGGTTTACCTAAGTCCGAAGGAAAGAGTGTCAACATGGTGGGAATTTCCAAGTATGCACATTTTAATGCATTATCTCATCCATTTAAAGCAATTACAGCTGCTACTGCATTTATGGAAACAATTAAAAAGATACATGGAAACCCAAAGATTATTGTAAGAGACAGAGATCACATTTTCACTGGAAGTTTTTGGACAGAATTATTTTCTTGTTTGGGTACTCAACTAGCTCATAGCTCATCTTATCATCCTCAATTCGATGGGAAAATTGAGATAGTGAAAAAATGTTTGGAAGGATATATTCATTGTTTTGTATCTGATAAACAAACTCAATGGGTCAAATGGTTACCTCTAGCTGAATAGTGGTATAACAATTCCTTCAATACTACAACAAAAATTACCCCATTTATGGAACTTTATGGATATCATCCACCATCCATTACATCATCTTTAAGAGAATATTATAAGGTTCAAGCAGTGGAAGATCACATCGAGCATCAACAACAAGTTCTCCAACTCTTAAAGGATAACCTAAATTTGGCACAAAATTAAATGAAACAATAGGCATATCAACATCGCAGTGGGAGAAGTTTTGATGTAGGAGGCTGGGTATTTTTACAGCTACAATCTTACAAAAAAATGTCCTTCAAGAAATCTAATAAGGATAATAAATTGTGGCCAAAGTACTATGGTCCTTACAAGGTGTTGCAAAATATTGGTACTATGGCATACAATTTGGAGCTTCCTACTTCTTCTTGAGTGCACCCAGTTTTCCATGTTTCATTCTTAAAGAAGGCTATAGGTGAAAAACTTCCAGTTCAAAAAATATTTCCATAACTTGATGAGGAAGGAAAAATAATATTGGAACCTAAAGAAGTCATGGAAACAAGAACCTGAAACCTACAAAATAGATCAATTTCAGAGTATATCATCAAGTGGAATAACTTACCTACTGAAGATTCCACGTGGGAGGATGAGAATTTTATACAAAAGCATCCAGAGCTACTCAAGCGTTGAGGACAACACTTTTTTGAAGGAGAGGGGCATGTTAGGTTCCTATGTTACTAGTGTAGTCCCTTATTGTTGTTAGTGTAGCCCTCTTATTGTTATTATTTTACCCAGGTAGTCCCCATATTTCTATTATTGTGCCCCATAAAATCCAACTATTGTTATTATTGTGCCCTTACATTGTGACCCCATGGACTCCTATATATAGAAAGGAGGTTTTTTCATTTTTATCATCAAATAATTGTTCATTTATGTAATGTAAAGGAGGTTTCCCCCTCAAAGTGGTTGATTTCTAAGGCGTTGATCTCTCTTTTATTCTATTTTGGGAGTTGGTTTCATAACATCGGTCTTAGAAGATTCACCAACTTCAGGAATGTGAGTAGGGGAGGTGATGGGAATTTTACTTCCATGAATGTAAGATGTAAGGTTGGGGTTGGTGAGGTTATAAGCCATAAAAAATTGGTTTCCCTCCTTCTAGCACTAGAAATGTTAATAGTGATGGACCCGCCAACATTCAAGGGGTCTCCTCGATATGTGGTCCAAATTAAACCTAACACTGTTTGGGATACAAGCCACATCTTGAATATGGTCTAGTTTCCAATTTCTTAAATATTTTCCTTGGCTCTAACTGTCAACCAAAGAGAGGAGTGCAAGTGTGCCTTCGAAAAGCAATAAGCTGTGTCTCGTGGGTGTTCAGTTGTAGGTGTGTCAAATTTCTTCTACTGCGAAGGTAAAGTGTAAAGTGAGTCTTTAAGAGGGAGGTAATAGTACCACCCAAGTAGAGACACACAAGAACAAGAAGGATATATCTAACATCCAGTGGAATAGTCCAAAAAATATGCAACAGTCGTTACAAACAATCAATGAGAAAGTTCTATCTAGTATCCTGCGGAATATTCAACAAGGATGGGACAACATTAACAACCATTACAACACATTCTCAATAAGATAAGTACTAAAATAACTTAAATATTCAAACTAATTTAGCACAGATGAAAGCCAACATGAAATAAAAATATTCGTAGAATAGTCCTACAAACATTCATAATACATGTACGAAGAACATGTTGGCCTTGAAGGTTTCTATTATTAAGTAAAAGTTCCAAGACACATGTATACAATGAACACCACTAGATCCAATAGTGAAGTTTTGAAGCCATTCCTTGCTCCTCAAAAGAACTAGCTTGTCTCTCTAATGCTTTGTGGGAGGAGCCAAGGTGAAAATTCCCCCACTCATATAATGAGGTTGTATATATAAGAATAGGGAGGTGATGCTTTAACTTCTTGGTGACTCTTCATCTACCCTCATGATTGTTTGACCTCCTATGAATTTTCAACTCTACATGCATCTTCATATTTTTTACATGTCCTTGCGACTTTCACTTTACAATACTTTTTTGAAACATCAATTACATAATCCACCATAATGGTGTGGCATGTCACAACTCATGACATGACATGACATGACATGACACTGCTGACATGGACTACTTAATGAAGTGGAAATTTCAAGCCACTATTGATGTTTCTTATGTGTTTACTTGAAATTTCTCTTATATCCACATCCACATTACTTAGTGGTATTGATTCTTCAATGGTTTCAAGTCTTGAATTATGGTCAGAAACTAGTGTCCCTTTACTTTCTATTTTTTGATCAACTTGCATGATCAACTACAAAGATGTATTTCAACATGTTTCCCTTGTTCATATCCTTATCCATCATCTTTTCATGGCATGATAAGATACCTGCATCGGAAATTCACTCATGACGAGACAACATTAGTTTGAAAACCTCTAGTCTAAGACAATGCATATTAATCCATTAACTCAACCAGAGCTGGGTGAAAAACTAGAAGAGGAGATCAATGACTACGCAATTGTGTAGTTCAAGAAGTCAGGGGTGAACCTTGAGCCTTGAGACTAGGAAATGGGCAGTATGTGTATGACTGAGGGAGAAAACTGCACAATTCTAAAGATTGATATGACAAACTAAGGGGATGGGCACTGGATCAGAACATTGCGTAGTTCTTGGAGGTAGATGAGGTTGGGCCATTATGTAATTGCGTAACTCAAGTGCTCAAAGGTTGATATTGAGGCTATATATTACATAATGCACAGTTGAGGCTAGGCTGGGAAGATGGATTTTGCAATTCTAAGAGCCAAGGATGGGGCTTGAGCACTAGAACTACGCAGTGCAACAATGATAGGAGGAAAGAACTGATCATTGCATAGTTTTAAGAGGCAAGGTAACAAATAGAGGACTAATACTGCATAATGCACAGTTCAGGGAGGTAGGGTGAAGCTAGGTTTCTTGGTCGAGAAGCTTTTCATAAATTAGCTAAGTGTGGGATTGGTGAAGTTGATGTGACCAATGATAAGAATTTGAATTTGATCACACACTTAGAATACTTGATGAAAAAACAACATAGATCATCCAGGATACATGAACAATGAATTTTCCTCAGTGTGACAACTTTACAACAACTTATGACAAGTGCAACACTTAAGATACACTTTGCGACGATTCTGATGACACTTGTGCAATAATGCTTAAAACTTTGGAAATGAGTGCAAAAAATGTTTACATGGTTAGATTAATTCATTTACATAAAGGAAGCCCCTCGAAACCACCAGAAAAATATTATACATATTGTGCGACAGCTAACATGAAAAAATACAAAATTTTGCCTATGTTGCAAAAGGGACCAAAACAACTCAAGAAAACACATGGAATGAGTTTCAATGTTTGCGACGAAATATGAGAACCTGTGAAGGTAAAACATTGCAATGAGAATTGCTACCGTAAATAAAAAAGTATAATGTTATGATATGCATGATTGTGTTATGTGGAAACTCAAAATTGATACTGCATGTATGTCAGTTATGTTTCTTGTCAATCTATATATTTTGGACCCATCCTGAGGGTCAAGTATAAGTGCATGATGTTATACATAAATGTTTCTTTTCTTTTAATGATAATGTGAATATGGTTCATTATGAATTAGTGTGGGAAAACTGCTAAAATATAATTTCGAATGCCAGACAACTGTAATAGTTGTAAAAGCCAGGAGGCCTTGGGTTGATGGTGCTTTCCTACCCAGAGGGGTTGATGGTGCTTGCCTGCTCGGATTTCCTCCCCCTAGAGACATATGATCTCAGTAAGGGAAAATAGTTGGCCAAGATGGTAAGAGGGGAAAAGGTCTGAGGAAAATTTGTTTATTTTGGAGCTTGTTGGAGGAGGCCCAAAATTTCTCATATACGAGACGTTTTTGGAGGAATAGGTAGGATGCTTCCAAGAGGAATCTTGTATCGAACCGTGTGTTGTCATTGGAATTCTTGAGCTGGTTGGCCAACAGAATTCCAGAATGGACCTAGTATGGTCTGTGTTACAAAACTTTCCAGATGTGAGAATGGATCAATTTGGGTTGTGGAAACCAGTTCCCATAGGTTGGGAGGAACATTCTTTAGCCTATTGTAGTTCTCATTGAATAAAAAATTAACTACTTAGTTATGTTTTCTATTAAAATCTAATTTTCTATATAATTATGTAAATATTTTATGTACATATTCACAACAAAATAGCCTAGTGCTCATAAAAGAATTACTGGAAGAGTAGGTTCCTTTATTGTATTACAAATCTTGTGAATGTCTTTGGCAAAAGGCTAAGACAGTATGCACTTGGTGCATTTGTTGATCATTTCAATGATTGGAGAGCTAGGAACTCTCTGAGTACTTGTAGAAGTATTGTGTGGATGTCTTTAGTAGAAGCTAAGACAATATGCACTTGATGCAATTATTGATCATTTTGATGGTTAGAAGATTGGATGGTACTGATGGGCCTCTAAATTAGACATAAATTAAGGCCCATATCACCATCCTTCAGCACATTAAATCTCTCTTTTTCCATTATATGAAATATTTTTAACTTTAATATGTTCATTATGAAGGTTTTAAGATAATTTCATATTTGTGCCTAATACTATTTATTTTTGTAGAATATTGTGAGAATATTGGGCAGATTATGAAGGTTTGGATAAGGAGATAATTTAGGGACTTGCTCCCTACTATTGGAGGATCAAGATTGGAAAATAAATGAAAAAAATATCACAAAATTATTGATAAATTCTGGAGATATTCTCGAACTCCGATGATTGAGAAAATATAAGAATGTTTTCCCTGTCATTTAGAGCAAACTCCTAGTATTGGGAACTAGATCCACTATTTAAGGTATTTTGGAGGGGAAATATTACTCCTTTCAAGGGGAAAGCTTCCTAATCATTTTTTATAAGTACCAATTCGAATTGGCCTCTAAGGGCATGTATTGTTTAGTCTCATTATGGAGAAAACTTGTTTTCTGGAAGCTCTATTTTCTTTTCTTGCAGGGATGTACTTGGATTGATTCAATATTGAAGATTGGTAAAATTTTTAGCTTCTAAGACTTGTTTTCTTCCATATTAATCTGAGTCTCCTTGGTCTTGGTCACCACAGGATCCTGAGAGACCTCTTGTACAATTTCTTTATTTTCTTTTCCCTTCTTATTCACATATATCTCTTATTTATGTTTTGCATATTTCTGTATTTAGTACTGTTTCTTTTCTTGTTGTAGGATTGAGTTGAATTATTTGAGTTATTTTTCAGGTTAAAAATCATTATTCATCCTTAAAATAAATTTTCAAGGTCATCTTAATCATTAAGCTACTTGGATTTGGTTACTAGTTCACGAATATAAGATTTCTGGAAATTCCTTGTAGCGAAATAGTAGTAAATTTATGATATTTTTTAGAAGGGGTTAATGAGCTTCATTTTACTTGATTCCAATTTTATTAGGTAATAATAATATTAAATTTAATAAAAAAATTTATCCCATTGCATTTTCACTTGATTAGGTTAGGCATTTGATAGATTAACTAGCTCAATAGTTCTTAAATTTCCAGATTTTAGAGAAGTAATTTTCTGTTATTTTTTAGCACATGTGAACAGGGGTATTTTGGAGTGATTCCACTTGTAATGGAGACCTAAGACATAATACTTAATAAATAAAAAAATTCCATCCCATTTTTGTTTGATTTACTTGGTCATTCAGTGATTTATATCCAAAACAAAACATCTTGTAGCAAAAACAGAGTTTCCTATAGCACTCTTGTAGCATGTGTAAACTCGGCCAAATTTTCTCCCAAAGGTTGGTTTTTGTCTCTTAGGCTTTAACCATGACCCCTAGGATCTAGATACATGATTTAATAATAATAAACACCACTTAGGACATTCATTTTTGAAAATTAGATTAGGTCTTTTTATTTGAATTCATGCTCTTAGGATTTCAATTACAAATTATTTTTCTTTCCTAGGATTAATTTCTTTTCAAAGAAACACTTCTATTTCTGAAATTAGTTTATTATTTGATTTCATAACATTCACTCCATTACATCAGATAAAAAAATAAGGACACATTGTATACTGCACATATAGTGTCGATACCTCTTAAGTTTTTACGAACGTCGAGTTGATAATTAAAGTTGGTAGCTTTGGGAGTTGCAGCATTCTTGTTGCAATACTGAGGCTCGTCACTTTTTGGTGATGTTTTCAGGGAGGTTTCAAAGTATGAATTGTTTTCTTCCCTAGTTGATTCATTTCTTTTCTTTCTGCAAAAACAAAAAAAAATTCATTAGGAATATTTCATTTCAAAAATAGAAAATTGCATTTCATTAGCATTCTTATTCAAAAATAAATAAAAATGCTTCTCCAACACCAAACCCCCCCCCCCCCACTTGATCACGTGGTGTATTAAGAGCCACATCACCATCCACTTTTGTAGGTAGAAGAAGAGGAGGTGGCAGAGAAGGTAGAATAAATGGATGGAGATGTTGAAAAGGAAGAAGATCCTCTTGGATTTCCCATTCAAGATATTGATGTTATTGTGCATATGAAGAGCATCCCTCCATCTTTCCTTCCCCACTTCCATGGTATGAGGTCAAAGGATCTAGAAAAATTTCTCTTTGAATTTGAAATACTTTGTAGATACTATGGCTACTTATCTCACACTCAAAAAATGAGATTGTTTCCTACAACATTGAATGATAGAGCTCTTAAATGTTTCATGAGTTTAGGTACTAATTCAATAAAATCATGGAATGATATGAAAAATATATTTCTAGAAAAATACAAATACCATGATCTTAAAGAAGAAATATTTAGAATGAATAAAAAAAGATGAAAGCCTTGAGGTTCCAATAGAGATATTCGTGTATAATTTTAAGAGGGAAACATTGCATCATTTAAGATTTGACACACTAAAAACCCTCTTACTTAGAAAAATTAGGGATGAGTGGATTGATCTCCTTGATCTCAAGAGTAAAGGAGATATATACCAATTATCATTTGAAGAAATTTGTGAAACATGAAAGTGCATATGAAGAGGAAGAGAAAGAGTAACTAAATGAGCATCAAGATCGGTAAGTCAAGCTAAACTTGGAAATTTGTTTGATGAATTTAAAACATAAATTCTTAGAAATCTAAGTGAACGAGTAGAAATGTTAAGAATTCAAAATGAGCAAAAATAAGATGTTGATATTTGTGTTTTCCATGCAGAATCATATGCTACTAATTGTCCATCATTACCAAGGTTGAAGGAATGGTACCAAGAAGACAGTGGAGCAAGTCAATCACCAAAGAAACTCTATTATGTAGCTCCAAGAGGAACATGGAAGCCTAGTCAACCTGGTATGGTTCAAGAACATAATTCACTATTTCAAGCTTATGCACATCCATTTCAAAGTAATTGGAACACACTCCCTCCTTGGAAACCTTTTCCATCCCAACCCCAAAACCAATCCTGGCAACAAGGTTGGTGAGAAACTTATGGGAGAAATGCACAATATCCTCAATATTTTCCTCATTATACTCCATACCTAACTCCATGCTATCCCTACCATCCACCTCCACCACAACCACGACCCCAACCACATCCATCTCAAAGATCCACTCCCACTCAACTATCTGTACCACCATTTCCAAATCCACACAAGGAAGTAGCCCAGCCCACTTACAATGTTGAGGTACAATACTACCAAAAATCTCCTCTTGATCTAAATGGTATTCATCTTAGCTCAGGAAGAGTATTGCAAAAAGGTGATTCTCTTGACTTCATTGAAGGACAACATTCAAAAAAAGAAGATTCAAATAAGAAGACCAAAGAATCATGGGTTTTACATGATGAAGAACATACATCAAAATCAGAGATTGATAAAGTTACATTATGTTCACCATTATATCCTCCATGTGTTCAAGGCCACAATTAGCAAAAAGAGTAATATTGAATGTCATGGTAGAATAGGACACAAAAAGAGATCCAAATGTGCAAGTGGACCAGGGGAATCACAACTATATTGAAATATGGTTCCAGGAATTCATTAAGTTGCAAAAACTCACTCTTCTTCAACAATACTTGATATAATCTCAGTCAAGGCAATTCATATCTCATATTCAGGTACATGTCAAAGCATTTATTTCAAGTGCACACATGATTTTATCTATCATATTGATGTGCACATGGCTCCACTGGAAGTACTCCTATACTTGAAAGAGATTTTTTTTTCAAGTAGAGTAGGATAGAAATTTTTTTTAAAAAAATGGAAAAAGAGAAAGAAGGAGAAAGAATAAAATCTCAGGTGAAAACCTCTTTTGAGGCGCCTAAGATTGGCTCACTGATTGAGGCACCTAGGTAGACCTACTAGTTGAAAACCTTATTGAGGCAGCTAGTAGGCCTAAAGAAAAAAGAAAAAAAGTGAAAAAATGAAAAGAAAGGAAAATCTTTTTTCTCCATGTATCTCTCTATAATGAATGCAGGTGCTCTCCAACCTTTGCAAGCAGCAAAAAATCAAGGTGGAACCAAAAGAAAAAGTTGTTCAAAACCCTAGTCAAAGGAAGTAAAACTTGGGCTTCCTCCTCCTTTTCTCATCTGCTCCAAAAGGATCAAGGTCATGCCAATCCATCACCCTCATCCATTTCCAACATCCACCCATCATTTCCAAGATTTGCTCATTCATTTTCCTCGTTGTCCTAAAATGTTACAGGAAACTCTTGTTTTTGAGTAGAAATTTTTTTTTATTATATCTCAAAAATGCTACATCCATTTATCGAGTTGTTTCCTGGGGAGATGAATATATATGATGGTAACATGATCAAGCAATTTCAGCAATTTCGAGTGCACAGTTTGTGATAAATCAACCTCCATCACCTACAACCATTTTTATTTTTTTCTTGAGATTTGTACATCTAATGGCCAAGATTTGTTATGGGGAGGCACATAAGGATGATGGTAACATGATCAGAAAATTTCAGGTCAATCCAGTCTACCTTGTGAGAGATATGTCGAAAACAAGTCTACTACAAGGGGTTGTCCTGAATTACTATAGGGTTCTTGTAGTGCTACAGGAAACCCTGTAATTGCTATAGGAAAGTTATCTGAGAGAAAAGTAGCTCTCTCAAGGGCTTTTACACTTAAAAAGAGCATGATAATTTATTTATTTTCCTATACCTACCACCCCTAACCCTCACTTCACTCCATGCACAAGGATTTAGTCTCTAAACCTTATGTTTCGCCACTATTAGCAAGATCACCTATACCTTGACATGGGACCTCTTCCCTCACTTTTCCATCACTCCACTCACTCCATCACTACACCCCTAACCTCCATGCACCATTCCCCTTCATCTCTAAGAAATCTATTGCCCCCAAGAAGCAGAGAAGAGACTACTACAGGAAGTTAAGAAGTTTCCTGTAGCAAAGCTGTACATGGCACAACAAGATCAAAATATCGGGATAATTTGATGGAAATGGCTTCAAAGTACCACCAGAAGACTCTAAGAGAATGAAAATTCCAACAAAGGCACCTGAGGATCTCCATGCAACAAATTCAAGAAGAAAAAACAAATAAAAAAGGCTAAGAAACTCACTCAGAAACAAGTTGCTCACTTAGAAAATAGATGAAAAATCACAACAATAGAAATATAGCCATGGCTATCACCAAAATCCAACTCGAGCATGAAAAAATCTCCAGCAAATCGAAATCATAGGTAGGTATAGGTATGAAATATTATTTACCTCTTCTCGTGAGCATGTTATGGTTAGAAAATTGTTTTTAAATGCATTAGAGATGAGGTTTTATAAGCGAAGGATGGGTCAGTGGTCTCGGCCACCCTCACTGAGTTAACTGCAACTAACTCTCTCACTCATGCAACATGGAAAATCCAAATGAAGGAAAGTGATAATTACGAGGAAATTGGACTAGATCACCAAGCGCATCGAGCCCACTAACAGATAAGGGAAAAAAAAACAAGGATCAACTTCAGATATATCGAAGCTCATTCCAAAAATAGTTAGAGAGGCTCATTAAGGCATTAAAGGTCGAGCTAGATGCTACCAGGGGTTTTATAGGATTCTACAGAAGAGATATAGAGTTAATTTGTAGGTGCTAAAAGATCAGGCATGTCTGCTACAGAAGAAACAGGGCTGCTACAGGAAAAACAGGGCTGCTACAGGAAAAACAGAGATGCTACAGGAAGATAAAATTTGTAGAAAAATACCCTTATTTTAAGGAATTTCACCCCCAAACCCTAGGATTTGAGGGAAAACATCCAAAGGAAGGGTAAATACATATTTTCCTTGCTATACGTGATCAAGAAGCCTGTAAAATTTTCATTTTTTTCATTGGTACAACCTATGGGAAACTTCTGATAAAATTTTAGAAATACAAAAATGAAATGCGGATGTTTCCTTTGAATTGAGCTTGATAAAAAAAGGAATTTCAATTATTTTTGGGTGAGCGTGAAATTTGTTCAATTTTCCTTTCTCTTAAAAACCCTCATTACACCAAAATATCTAAAACTTGTAGCAGAAATAGAGAATTTCCTTTCCAACTTTGGAAAGTTGTATTGAAGGGTATGGGGGGTGGATCTAACCATGGAAATTCTGCAGCCAAGAAGAACAAAAAACAAAAGAGAAGAAGAAGGAAACAAAAGGCAAGAAGGCATTCACCATCAAAATAGAACTAAAACCACATTGATGAAAATAGGTTTTCCAAGAGGTCTCTAATCTCTTTCTAGCTTGTATCCAAGGCCTAGAAGATGTTATAGAAAGGTAAGAGGGAAAAATTAAGCATAAGGTGTAATTTTGGTCAAGATTTGATATATTTTGTGATGTGCTACATAATGCTACAAGTCTACTACATGATGCTCTGAGTTACTACAGGATCACATCCGAGGTTGTTTTTAGGGGTTCAGAGGTGTCCAAATGATGGAAAAATGTAGCAAGAGGTTGGAAAAGTATGTGGAAGACATTTCCAAACTTAAATATATTTAAGAACTCATCTTGCACAAGGGGAAAAGGGTAGGCTAATGGTCTCTAGAAAAACTCTGATTTTTCTATGCACAAACAGATTTGGAAAAATGTGTGAAAATGTAATGAAGGTGTCAAGGGAGAGGGTGTGAGTGCAATAGACCTACAAGCCAGCAGAGTTCACTTTCAAAGAGGGAAATTTTTTTGTGCTTGAAATATTGCTAAACAATCATGAAAAGAAAAAATAAATTTTCTTTATTTGTCCTTGCAAAACCTAAAAAAAAGCTTCTTAAGAGAAAGGACTGAGGAATGTACAAGAGAAATTCCACCAAGGCCATGAAGGCGACACAGTTAGGTCACTAAGTTTCTCATAGTATGAGCAACATGTTAAGTAGGGGGTATGATGGGCCTCCAAATTAGACATAAATTAAGGCCCATATGACCATCATTAAGCACATTAAATCTCTCTTTTTGCATTAGATGACATATTTTTAACTTTAATATGTTCATTATGAAGGTTTAAAGATAATTTCATATTTGCGCCTAATATTATTTATTTTTGTAGAATATTGTGAGAATATCGGGCAGATTATGAAGATTTGGAGAAGGGTATAATTTAGGGGCTTTCTCCCTACTACTGGAGCATCAATATTGGAAAATAAATGAAAAAAATATCACGAAATTATTAATAAATTATGGATATATTCTAGAACTCCGATGATTGAGAAAATTTAGGAATGTGTTCCCTGTCATTTACCGCAAACTCCTAGTGTTGGGAACCAAATCCACTATTTGAGGGATTTTTGAGGGGAAAGCTTCCTCCTTTCAAGGGTAATGCTTCCTCATCATTTTTTATAAGTACCAATTCGAATTGTCCTCTAGGGGCATGTATTTTTTAGTCTCATTGTGGAGAAAACTTGTTTTCTGGAAGCTCCATTTTCTTTTCTTGGAGGGATGTACTTGGACTGATTCAGTAATGAAGATTGGCGACATTTTTAGCTTCTAAGGCTTGGTTTATTACATAAGAATCTGATTATCCTTGGTCTTGGCCATCTGAGGAGCCTCAGAGCCCTCTTGCACAATTTATTTATGTTCTTTTCACTTCTTATTCACATACATCTCTTATTTTCATTTATTTCTGTATTTAGTATTGCTTTTTTCTTGCTGTAGGATTGAGTTAAATGATTTAAGTGAGTTCTTTTTCAATTTATTTACAGGTTAAAAAGAATTATTCATCCTTATAATAACATTGTAATGTAATATTAATCATTAAGATACTTGGATTTGGTTACTAGTTCACGAATATAAGATTTATGGAATTGCCGTGTAGAAAAGTAGTAGTAAATTTATGATATTTTTTAGAAGGGGTTAATGAGCCTCATCTGAATTGATTCCACTTGTATTAGGTCATAATAATATTCAATTTAATAAAAAAAATTACCCCATTTCAATTTCACTTGATTAGGTTATGCATTTGATAGCTTAACTAGCTCACTAGTTCTTAAATTTCCATATTTTATAGTAGTAATTTCTATTATTTTTTAGCACATGTGAATAGGGGTGTTTTGGAGTGATTCCACTTGGAATGGAGACCTAATACATCATACTTAATAAAAAAAATTGTTCCATCCCATTTTCATTTGATTTACTTGGTCATTCGGTGAGTTATCTCCAAAAGAGAACATCTTGTAGCAAAAACAGAGTTTCCTGTACCACTCTTGTAGCATGTGTAAACTAGACTAAATTTTCTCCCAAAGGTTGGTTTTTATCTCTTCAGCTTGAATCATGACCCCTAGGATCTAAATACAAGATTTAGGAAGAATAAAAACCACTTAGGACATTCATTTTCGCGAATCATATTAGGTCTTTTTATTTGAATTCATGCTCTTAGGATTTCAATTACAAATTGTTGTTATTTCCTAGGATTAATTTCTTTCCAAACCAACACTTTGATTTCTGAAATTAGTTTAGGCTTTGATTTCATAACATTCACTCCATTACATCAAATCAAAAAAAGAAGGTCACATTGTATACTTCACATATAGTGCTTATACCTCTTAAGTTTGTATGAACCTTGGGTTGATAATTAAAGTTGGTAGCCTTGGGAGTTGCAGCATTCTTGTTGTAATACTGAGGCTCATTAGGTACTATGATTAAAATATCACTTGACATTGAATAAATGAGTGGTAGTTATAAGTAATTTATTTGATTGAAAATGTTGTGACTAATGTAATTATGTTGGAATTGTTGATCATAGATTATAGTTTGTTTTTTGTTGTGTTGTTAAACCATTGGAGCGTTTGCATAAGAGTGATCATGACTTCCAGGATTACTTGGTAAGTAACAGTAAGTTGGTATAGAACTTTGTTTTTTTTCTATGAATGTGAATAATGGCTAAGTAGTTGAAATTAGAACTTGCATATTTGTGCAGTTTTAAATGCTTATACATATTGATAAAAACATTATTGTTTCATTTAATGGTATTTCTTAGAAAATAAAGTCCTTCACTTTTAAGGGGAATGATTCCCTTTTGGGTTATTTATATACGTATATCACGAGAAAAATTTAAAGTCCTAGTGAGATATGAATGTTGAGGAAAATTTTCTCTTTAAGGGGGGGAGTATGTAATACCCCCAACTAGCGTAGGTGGCATACCTAATTTATTAAAATAAAATAAGCTATCGATTTGTGATACCATGAGGTGGATAGGGTTCGGTATGGTAAAACGACCAGAGAGTAACCATTTTTACATGAGGGATGAGCTTGAGATAAGAGAATAGGCACATAAAATTTGTTTACCTCTTACAATTGTTGTTATCATATGCCAAATCAAGAATAATTAATTAAACTACTTCTTGGAAATTGCTCTTTTATTTTTTTGTCTCGACATGAATCTATGCTTTGCGAATTTATGCTCTGAGGGAAGCAGAGTTCAAAATTGGTGAGAGGGGATTTGAAGGAAATTTCATAACTATTATAATTCATGATGGTCCCTATCATATGTGATTGGACAAGTTGATAAGAGTGTCTCGACATCGGTTGACATGGTTCGAATCCTTAATCTAAGATGGGATTCAATTACAAGTTGTTCGATTGAACTCTGGAAGCTTATCTGGTTGAGAGGGCTTTAATGCATTTTCGATACAATCATATGCATGGTCTCATGTTGTATTTTGAATCATTGTTTCCATAGAGATTTTTTTCAAGAGATAAGTGTTCTTACCTTTCTCCTTAGAAGAAGAATTTGCATTCAAATCTTATTATATTTAAAAGAAAAGAAAGTAGTCATTGTCTTGAAAAGGGTGCATATTAATATCATTTGTAGAGCTTATGCACATTAAAAAATAATTTATGTGTGTATGAATTCCTTAAAATATTGCATAGTGAGATTAATTGAGTGAACTGCATGGTTTACATGCAAGAAAAGTTAAGTAGACCTTTTTATTGTTTTAAGAAGGTTTGTCTTGTTTTCTTGAATAAAATGAGTTGCTTGGGTTAGCTATGATATTTATTTGAAAAGAATGCCTGAGAACCCTGCACATAATAGAGAAACAATGTCAATTCCTGGAAAATATTGGAAGAGAATCATGTGCATTATAGATAAGTAGCATGTTTCCCTTGAAAAGAATACATGATTATTATATTAATCTCTTGGAAATAAAACACATATATTTGCATGTAGCAAAAGAAAATTTTCTTGAAAAGAAAATATATATATATATTCATGTTCTAAGTGTTTTAAAAATACTTGGAAAACTTTTACGGTTCTTGTGTGCATGAACCTAGGTTAAATATATCTATTCTCTAAAATATTTTCTGGGTGATTTTTGGAAAGTTTTTATGGATTTTTGTGGAAAATATTTTTTCCTTGAAAAGGGTTACATGTGAACATTGCACAACCAAAGAATAATTATTTTCCTAGATCTCTGGAAAAAGAAATGTGAATTTACATACTCAAATATTAGTTTATTGTGGTAGATCTCTTTATCCACAAAATACTATAGCTATTGTGGAAAATAATAAGAATCTTTATGCATAGAGACATTAATTGTTATTGTCTTCCTTTTGAAAAGAATTGCTCATGATGGTGGAATTTAGAGAAAGAAATATGTGTTGCATACATTAAAGAAGGAATATTATGACAATTTTCTCTTGCATGCACAAAGAATAGTCATTCTATTATAGAGATATGTTCTTTGCATGGATAGAAGACCTATTGAGCTATAATTCTTTAGAAAAAAATATATGTGATTATTTTTATGCTATCATAACTATTATGTTAGTTTATTTTGGAATAAGACCATGTATATGTATGCAAGATTTGTATTAGTTTTCGTTTGGAAATAATATACACTTGCATGCAGGAAATTATAGCATATTGCGTTAGCCTACATTGAGAAATATTCTTTGGCAAAAAAGAATAATTTACATGCACAAAACCATAGTAATGTGTGGGTTTTCCTTGGAATATATATATATATATATATATATATATATATATATATATATAATGTTGGTATAATCTTTTTCAAAAGTAGACATGTATTTGTATGCTATATTGCATTAGTCTTATGGAAAATAAAACATGTTTTTGCATGCCCTATTATGTTATATTTCCTTGAAAAGGAAACATGTATTTGCTTTCTCTATTGTGTTAAGCTTTATTTTGGGAAGATTCTTTCGAAAGTATATGCATTTGCATGCATAGGAACAACATTCCTTGTGTTAGATTACTTTAAGTATTTGCATGCACCAAAAATAACAACATAAGGGCTAGTTCTTTTAATAAATTTTATGTAATTCAAATGCACGAAGATCATAACTGATATGTTAGTTTTCTTTAAAGGCATGTCTAGTTAGTGGTAGTGATTTGTCTTGAAAGAATTTCTGCTTGTGTGAGGGGAATAAAAGTTAATGTGGTATTTATACATAGACATGTTTTGATGGTTATATGCTTATAACTAATGCATATGCAGTGTTTTTAAAGGAAGCATGCCACAGTGTTTTATTTGCATTTCATGAATGTACATAAATAGATGGTGAAGCATCACTAGTATAGATTAATGAATTATTTGATTAATATTAAATTAAATGATGATATCAAAGCTTGTTGACAGTAGCAGTTGCAGGATAAGGTTGCAACATATGCAAAGATGGAGTATGTTTACAGTTATGGCAGGAAATAAGTTAGTTGTCTATGTAGATTGAAGGAATGTTAGTTGTATGATAATCCACTTATGGGAAGAACTAGGCCCTGAAGACATAATCCAAAAGGGTTTGTGGGTAAATGATGTAATGATGATTGTAATCGATTATAATGACTTATGATATTTTTTAGATGATATTTTTTGTAATATTTTATGACAATGGTCAAGGGACAACTCCCTTATAACTATTGAATGACCTCATTAGCATTTAATAATAAAATTAAACATTCGCCAATTTCCCCCCTACGAGGTTTCTATGGTATATCTGTTTATGATGTGTATTTCTTGCATGAGTTGATGTTTATATTATCAAACATGTGACTAACTAATCTAGTTAAAAGAATCATGAAAATGATGCAAAGTTGCATCAGGAAGTTTATGTTACTATGCTACAAGAGTGGTTACTATGCTACAAGAGTGGTTGTTAATAGTTATGTAACTTACTATTCCTTTACTAAAGTTACTCTATATAATGATGAAAATTCTCTCTAATGATTAATGACCAACCTGAAATAATAATTTGGATAGTTACTGGTGGGTAAGCTCCATGCATTTTCATGCGAGATTAGAGGGATGCTACATTTCCTCAACTTTATTACTCATTATTAAAATAAATATATTTTATTTTATTTTTATTTTTAATATAATTTTTATAAATAAATTAAAAAAAAAAAAAAAAAACCTTATATTTTTTTTAATATTTATATATTAAAATTTTTACTTATTAATAAAAATAGAACATAAATTAATGGTTTTAATTCTAATGTTCACTTATGTCTATTTTTCAGTCATGCCATTTTATAAATATTTTTACAGTTCCACGGTTATGTATATGTTGGTGTGAAGAATGCTTAGTTAAATCAATTATCTTGTATTGTGTTACGATTTGTTCTATATATTGGAATAATATTTTAATAATAACACAAATAAATCATAGCCAAACCAAACTAACATATTAAAAATACTTTACAAGATGCAAACTGAATTCCGTAAATCCCTGCATCAGAAAAAGTTCACATGGTTCAGAAAAGTTGCAGAGATTTGGAACCTCAATACTGAGAGCAGCAACTTTTCGGCAAATGAAAAGGTAGCACGTGACAGAAAAGGAGGAAAAGTTGCAGAGATTTGTTCTATATATTGGAATAATATTTTGATATATGTTCACGATATTTATAGCCTTTTCTTTGTAGTTATTTTTTTTTGGGTCATGACAAGTGATTTAGATGGTTATAGAAAAATCATTTCAAAAGTAATTTTAATTTAACTTTTGAGCCTTCTTAATATATTTTTGAGTTATGGTTTTGTTTTAATCGTGTTTCGTCGTGGGAGTTAATTTATTTTTAAATGTTCTTCCTAACCCCGAAAAAAAATTAAATTTGAGAATCTAGCAAAAGTTTTATTCTCGATAAGGGTTTTTAACCCTCCTTAAACAATACATATTCGTATGGTTCTCATTCGATATCAATTATTTTAAAATACGATATTTAACAAGGGGTTGGTTTTTATATTTATATGTTATTTTTATAAAATGCATCTTCGACATTTTTCAATGCTTACTTTTTTTTATAAGATAAGTTATTATTATTTTGATTTTATTATATAGATATGAAATTGATATTATTTTTTATTTTTATTTATTAATAAAATTATTGTATTTTAAATCTAGATTTATTACATAATTTGTTTATATATATTTTTTCTCAATTTTGTTTTTCAATTTTAGATAAAAATTAAATCGAAGGATCTAATCTTTTCTATATAGGATAGATATGCATATAAGATAGATATATGTTGATTTTTAATATATGTTTTTTAGTTAAAAGAAAAAAAAAAGTTTTTAAGGACTTATCTTTTTTTTATTTTATCTCATAGATTTAAGATAAATTATTGTTGCTTCTTTATATGTTTTTTTTTTTTTTTTTAAATGTATGTGTTTGATCTCTCTTTTTCTTTCTCTTTTTATATATATATAGCAAGATGCTATTGAAATATTTTATTTCAGCTAAACATTGAATAATTCAATTATTTTGTTATATTTTTTTAAATGTTACATATCAATTCTATGTTAAGTATTAAAGGAATTAAATATGTCTGACACATTAAGATATAGAGTCTAAGTAGACCTAACTGTTAAGAACATGTGTTTCCTCTTATAAGATTAGAGTTTCAAATCTAGAGAGAGGTAGAGTATGTACACTTTCCTAAGGTTTAATAGCTAAATACTTAAGGTGATATAAGGTTGGTATCTTCTCCCACAAACCAGATTTAATAATTTATAGTGTAAGAAGATTAAAGTTTATTTGATTTAGCAATGTTTTATTCTTTTCTAATATTTTTATTTTTACCAAAGAATTAAGACATCCAAATATATCAATATAATATTATAAATAAATTTTCATTTTTATTATGTAACCAACATAATATTAATTTTTTAATTATAAATTTAAAAATATTTTTATTGACATTATTCTTTTTGTTTTTTAACATAAATATAGTTTTTTATAAATTTTATAATTTAAACTTATTTAAAAATATATATTATTATTTACTTGTTTTTTCTGTCCAAATAAAATATTTAAATATTTTTCCTAATTTTGAAGATGGTATTAAATATAAATTTTACATTCTTCAAGGCATAAGGCCAATCAATACTAAAACTTAAAGCAATATAACTACTATGAATTTAGCATATTAATTGTTACTAATTCACCATAATAATATATATGGGTGAATTAAATCTAAATCAAGAAGATACATTTATTTTATCCAATCATTTAATATAGTTTTAATTAAACTTAAGTAGAGAGAATAATAATGGTTCATCAAAACTATTTAAAATAAATTCAATTGATAATTTTTATTTATTTTTGGAATCTAAGTTTCTGTGATCCATCATATAAATTTGTAAAATTATTTCAGTGATAATCACATGTCGACCATGTTCCATTGCATGTGATTATTACTGAAAGAATTTTAAAAATTTTTATTTATTTATTTAAAGTTATTTTATATTTTATTTTTAAACATATATATCATCATTTTTTTCTAAATCAATATTTTCATTTAAATTATTATTTTTGTAAATTTACATTTTCTTCATTTATTACTCAAATGTGCTCTATGTATGGAATATTTTTAAATTGCTCTATTTTATTTATTTAAAATAAATAAAATAAAGCAAATCTGACCTATTTACTAAAGACCTTTGTCAAGATAAGGTTAAGCTTAAGTTAAGGTTAATATAATAAACCTTATAATATAGATTTATAAGGTTTATTATAAATCTATAAACCTATAGATTAACCTTAATCTATAGGTTTATAGATTAACCTATAAACCTTATAGGTTAATCTAAAGTGATATTAGTTGGGCTTAATATTAAGCCCAACTAAAGTGATATTAGTTGGGCTTAATAAAATATTTTAATATGATTCTATTTTTTTTTTGGAAGGGTACACATTTCAACAAATGTGCTCTATGTATGGAATATTTTTAAATTTCTCTATTTTATTTATTTAAAATAAATAAAATAAAGCAAATCTGACCTATTTACTAAAGACCTTTATCAAGATAAGGTTAAGCTTAAGTTAAGGTTAATATAATAAACCTTATAATATAGATTTATAAGGTTTATTATAAATCTATAAACCTATAGATTAACCTTAATCTATAGGTTTATAGATTAACCTATAAACCTTATAGGTTAATCTAAAGTGATATTAGTTGGGCTTAATAAAATATTTTAATATGATTCTATTTTTTTTATTTTATTTTTCTAAGTTAAGCTATTTATATTATATCATAATGAACAAAAATTTACAGGCCTCTTCCTGTGAGTTGAGCAAGTTCAGTTCACAGGGAAGTTTCAAGAGTCTTGGATTGTCCCTGTCGGGGAAACCAGTCCTAGGATGCCAAAAAAAGCCTGCTGCCCATGGCAGGAAACCAACAATTAAGGTTTTCAAAATTAAGCACAAAACCCATGAAAGACAATTATTAAATATGAACAAGTTGATGGAACAGAAAAAACCTAGACTAATGAGTGCATGCATTTTTATCACTGGAGTTGTGCGCCTCTTCCACGATTCTGCACACATAGCCACCGTCCTCTTTCTCCTTGCACGACACGTGGTCGTTGAGTTGGAGACGTGGCGAGACTGAAGCGTCAGGCTTGCCCATAGAGACATCACGTTTGGTCTATTTTGAGTTGCTAGAGCCGTTGTTGCCGCTATCGCCATTGGAGTCGTTGAAGCCTGTGCTTCCTCTGGAGGCACTCTGCACCAGAAGGGCCTTCATCTTGTGAGGGATGAAGGTTGGCTCAAGGGAGATGGTAGACTTACGAGGACGTTTTTCACTTCGGGAGGGGGAAGGGACAGAACCAGAGAAATTGGAGAAAAATATGTGCATTCAAGTTGACAGGGGGCGAGTTATCTGGTTCATTCTAGTCAAAGGAGAAGTTTAGGTCACAACCAAGGGAAAGCGACTGAGGAGGACGGGAGCCATGGCCATGCCCACCAGCTTTCCTGCACCTCATGCGATGGCGACGAGGCATGATAGTCCAAGGAGCTGACTCGCCGGACCAATGGGGGGCCAAAGCAAGCTTCGGGGGCGAGCTGAAGACAAAGCGAGGTCAAGTCTAGGGCGAGCGGGGGGGAGGCACCAGAGGCGAAGGGGAAGACAAGGCCAATCGTACAGAGAACTAGCAAGAGGGCCGAATTGAGTTGGAGAGAGCCGAGGCGACGAATTTAATAGCCATGGCGAGTAGAATAATGACGAGGGAGAGCATATACGTCGAGTTGAGGGTGGCGGAGGGTGAAGTTATGGCGCCCTCACGCCAGCAATAAATGCAGGCATTCATCCCAAGGTAGGTCACGTGGAGCTGGCGTGTGGCATCCCATAGGGCCGCCCCGTGTCCCTCTTCAGCGACGGCAATCACCCACATCCGTAGAATTAATATAATTCTATTATTTAATATGATACTATTATTTTTATTTGATTAGTTAAATATGTTTTTGAAAAAAATATTTATCTAATTTTATAATTTAAATAGTTAATTTTTTCATTTCATAAATTTAATTTTAAATATTTTTATATTTATAGAAAAAAATATTTTCCATTTTAAAAATAATTTTATATTTATTTATTTTATATTTAAATGTATTAGTTAAACGTATTTTTTTTTTAAATTATATTTTTCTTATAAGTCTACATAAACTTATTTTCTTTATTTACATTTTTACATGAATACATCTTCTATTTCTAAGTTAAAAAATCACTTTTCTTATAAACTTGATTTTTAATAAACTTATTACCTAAATACACTTATAATATATTTTTTATTATTAATTTAAAATATTTAATAATATATATGTATTTTTAAAAACTCATTTTAACATAATTTTTTAACAAACTTAATATCTAAACACGCGTTTTAATAAATAGTTTTGAAATAAAAATGTATTATTTGTATATATATATATAAACATTATTTGAATTCATAATTTAAATAGACATTCGTTATTGATTTAAAATATTTTATAATCATAAATATATTTAATACAAAAATTTCTCAATCTCAACATTAATGTGTAACATAATAATTTTTGGATTTAATATTTAAAGTTTATTACATATAATACATTTCCTTTAGTTTATTAAAATTTTAATTAATATGATATCATGACATTTTTTAAAATTTAATGCTTAATTTATTTTTTTGGCATATAATACATTTTCTCAATTTTAATAGTGATGTATAAAATTAAAAATATAATTTTTTTTGGTTATAATATAAATTTTTATTTTAATTATTAATAAAAATAAAACATATTTCTAATTTCTAATGTTTAATTATATCTAATTTTGTGAATAATACGTTGTAAAATCAAATTATCTCATATTGTGTTGCACTTTATTAACTTCTTATAATCATATTTTAATAATAATAATAACTTTAAAAAATTAACAACCAAAACACTAACATATTACAAGATGCAACTGAATTCCCTAAATCCCTGCATCAGAAAAACTGCACATTGATATACATGATGCAAACTGAATTCCTTAAATCCTTGCATCAGAAAAAGTCCACATGGTTCAGAAAAGTTACAGAGATCAGAAGTCCTCAATACTGGTGAGAGTAGCAACGCTTCTGCAAATGAAAAGGCACCACGTGACCCAAAAAAGAGGAAATTAACTTGCTGCTGTACACATCAACAGATTATATACACTAAACTAGTGTTTAACAGGATGGGGAAGGGGATGTCTCAATTAGATTAACCAGGAGTGTGTAATTAGAACTGGAAACATGAATTCTGAATGTCATAGTTCATCTTGGCCAGGTTAGGCAGGCAGGCGTTTTGGATCATGGGGGCAGGGCCACACATTAGAGCAATGGTTCCTTCGGAAGAGCCATCGGGAATATGTTGTTTCAGGATCGCCTCCCTCACATAACCAACGCTATATTTCCAGTAATCTGTTACAGAAGAGTTACTGATGACATACCACACCTTGAAGTTTGAATGGTTGTTGGCCCAATTGTCCAGCTGGTCACGGAGGAGAATGTCATCTTCGGTTCTGTTGGCATACACAAGAAACATCTCAGTCTCGTCCTTGGGATCTCTGAGAATGGCTCTGATGATTTGATAGAGAGGCGTAATTCCTGTGCCTCCAGCCAGCATTGCGATTTTCGTGGCGGATTTGTGCTTTCCATTGATTGTGAAATTTCCCCGCCCACGGTACTGGATGTGACCAAGAGGTCCTTTGACGTCTATGGAATTGTCCAGAGATAAGCCCTCCAGGTACTGCGACATGAGGCCCCCTTCGGAGAAATTGGGGTGGACGTTCTTGAAATAGATCTTGACCAGAAGTTCAAAGAATCCTACTTCGTCGTCTGAGCTCACGGGCGTGTAAGCCCGGATGCAGAGTTTCTCGTTGATTTTCGCGGACAGAAAAATATGCTTCCCGGTTGGGAGACCCAATATTTGATCCGGGTTCGGCAGTGCGAATCTGAACAATCTTACGTCACGACTTACGTTGGTCTTGGAGATGAGCCTGCAACAGATCTTTTGCTTCGGATTGAGAGCCACGAGTTTCGAAATCGCGACCTCGTTCATCGAGGGTAACGACTTGGCTGTCATTGCCCTCGATCCGCCATGCAGGGAATTGTCTGGGGACGAGGACGGGGACGTATCCGAGGAAGAGCAGTTTGACCCATTCGCTGCGGCAGCCGTCACGAGCTCGCCTATTCTGTAGTCCTCCAGCATGGCCTTGCCTTTGGTTGAGTGGATTGCATCGAATTCCTCCGTGCAATCTGAACCGGCGTTGAGAAGAATGCTGTCCATTCCGCCAGGATGATCCTTGAGAAATTTCGTACAATCGTAAACATGATGATGCACGATAATCCAACAAGAATCGGCCGTGTTGTGTTTCTGGACCTCAGAAAGCGTGATCTGCCTTGACACGGAGTTCATTACAGGGGAAGAAACGGTTTTCTTCACTGTTGTTTGCTGTTCTGTGTTTTCTTTTGGGACCATCCAGCCTCCGGACTGGTTGCCCGGGCGGGTCGGGTGCTCGAACATCAGTCCGATTTCTCCTTGATGAGGTTTGCAAACATTAAGCTTCACTCTGAACCAGCAGTTGTTCATCATACCCTGCAAAATTCGCAGTTTGCGGATTTCAATCGGTTCATCATATTTATTCGTGAATTCTAATAATTTTTTTCATTTTAAATTTAAATTTAAATTTACATAATACTTCATAACAAAAAAATCTAAATTTACATAATACTTCATAACAAAAACACTAAACATTACAACAAGAAGCAACATTAAACATTATAACCAGAAAATTGAACATTAAGAATTAGAATTAAGCTTCACTGTGATTAAGCTGATACCATTATAAATAGGAGAAATGAAAAGATAGTACTGACCATAACGTTCCATGTGAGATCCTTGGGCTGCGTGTTCATGGCTTCATCCCAAGCCCTGACAGCGATCTCCTTCGCAGCTAACAGTTCCACGACTTCGACATCCAGCTCCCAAAAGCACCAACACCAGTGCCGGTTGTATTTGGTGGGCTTTTCAGGCCGATTCACTGTACATAGCTTCCACGTTTCCCCGCCATCGAATGTTATTTCGACTCTTGTAACTTTTCGCCCGCCGCCTGCAGCGCCAACCATCAAATTTTGTCGCGATGACTGAATCAGGCTACGTCATGTCAATTTACAAAAGAAAGAAATCGAAGAACAGGTAGCGGCACAAAATTCGAGGACACCTCTTCCATGAGGTTTGTTTTTTTTTTTAAATAATTCAGAGATTTTCTTTGCCGGAAAAAACAGCAAAACGTACCAGAATATGCGTATCCTCGCAGAGTGTAAGGTCTCTGTGTGGTAGCAGAATTGATCAGAAAGATTTCCTCATGGCAAGGCGTTGTGATGACAGAGTTTATGTTGAGCTCATTGATGATGTATTCTGGTTTTTGCCACCAGCCTGTCATAGAGACAAAAAAAAAAAAAAAATTTCGTCATGACAGATCTATCGAGATAAAACAAAATAACACGTGCAGAGTCAATTCGTGATTGTCTAATTACCTTCCGAATTCGCTGTATCGGCATCGACATGAGAAGGAAGAACACGGTTGTCATTGAAATGATAATAGTTATCGGATTCTCCGGACGTGACTACGATGCGCTTCAGCCATTTCACCATTCGCCCTCCGATAAATCCCGGAATTATCATTCTCACCGGAAACCCATGATCCGGCTGCAGAAATTCGCCATTCTGCAAATACGCGAGTATCAAATCCCTGGACTCGTCCATGGCGATGTCGACTGAAACGCTGGTTGCGTATTTGCAGCCGCCTCCTCCGGGCAGATCCTCGGCCCCTTCGAAGCACACGTAGCGCGCGCCTTTCTTTTTCGACATGATTCCACAGCGGCGCAGAACGTCGTAGAGCCGGGCGCCTCGCCAAACCGAGGTCGAAACTCCGGCGGCGCCCCAGTTGAATCCAATGGTTTTCTTCACCATATTCTGCTCCTTTCTTCGATTCCCGGCGCAGACCAGCGTGACGGGAAGCTCGCGGGGTTTGAACTCATCCAAGAGCTGACGCATGGTGAACTTCATGGGTTTCTTTACGAAACCAGAGACTTCTATAGTCCAGTCATCGAAATCCCCGCGTGGGACGTAGCCATGATTGCGCACATAATGCAGAGACGCAGGGGTCACGAACCCGGCCTTCATCAGCTGGCACAGCGGTGGCTCGGAATTGAAGGGATGTTTTCCGGTGAGACGAATCAACTCGGGATTCCTCTTAATCCATTCATCGGCAGTTCCAATGTCCCGGGGATCTGTATTTCCGACTTGATCGTCTTTCGGAAAATCCCATGACACCACTTTCTCCTCTTCTTCTTCTTCTTCATCATCATCCTCAACCTCTTTCACTTTGAATTCTCCCGGAAGAATTCCATTGCTCTGAAAATCGAAACTCGATTTGTGCAAATCAAACGGATTCTGAGCAGGCACAGTGTTGTGTCTGGGAGAATCCGCTTTTCTGCCGACGCCCAACCGCCCGGTTTTGCAGCTTCCTCGGACGCCGTCAAGACCATTAAACTGGGGATTCGTCGCAAAAGTCGCCATGCTAACCTCCAAAATTCCGATCTAACAGCGTCCGTCCAAGGGGCGCGCAAAATCTTCCAAATTACTTCCCCTCTGCAAGCCTCGAAGAACAGAATCTTCTTGAATTGCATATACGAGGCTGCTGTTATGGACTGAGGCAGCTGATTACTCGACTGACAGCACTCTGAAACTCCGTCCCATATATAGCGACGCCGGAGTTTCAGCCGTGACTGAAGACAACAGCCCCAGTGGTACCTAAAGGCCAGAAGCCTCTCCAAGCTTCTCACGGCCACATGTATATTCAATCGGACAAATTACAAACCACAACCAACACCAACAGGCCAAAATCCGGGCCCCTAAGCATACATTGTGTATATAAACGGAACACAACACAGAGTTGTTACGCCTGTTTTGTAGCCACAGATACAACTTGAGGCAGTTATAATTGAACCGAATTGGGTGACCGCGGCTCGCTGAAGGCCCGAAACAACACAGGCCTCGCGATTCTCACGAAGAATAAATGTTTATTCATATACGTGAAACACGCAGTGGGAAGGGTAGAGGGGAAGACTATTTAACCGAATTGTGGCCGCTAGTCGTGTGAAGTGGCGGGTGGTATGCTGCCTCTGCCTCAACTCGAAGGGCCAAATCTATCGCCTTCCACCCGTCCCGTACAGCTACCCCCGCCCCGGTATCTAATTCGCTGGAATCCAGGGACTCCCCCCACTGTATTCTTCCCTCCGGGTAGTAACTTTTTATACTTTTCAAAATTTTCCACGCCCCTGACCAACGCAAGTGCAAGGCAGAAGCCCTTCTCGTCCCGTTCCCGTGCCGGTTCAGTTATTTCTTGTATTGTAATACACCTTGCACAATCTTATACGCCGCCCGCATGAGGTGACACATGACCAGGCAACACAAACAATTTTTGACCGCAAACCCCATTGAAACATGTGGGTCCCATGCCGGTTGGTTTGCTGGACCATGTGAACTGGAATATGTGCCCCGCGCCTAAGTACACCGGCTTACATTTCCAAGATACTCGTAAATATTTTTGGACCTCGCCATTCACGTCATCATCTTTTTTTTACACTCCGGTTCCTTCAACTAAGATGGCAGATAATGCCTCTCCTCTAAATAAAGATACCTTAAGGAAGACTTTGAAATATAACATCATTTTTCTTTTCCCATATTTACATTTTAAAGTTTGAAAAAAATGGTACATGTAAAACAAAATTTGTATTTCCGTATCCAAATTAATTATTACATTATTACTCTTTGCTTTGTTACATTCCATTCCTACTGGAGGAGTATTTTATGGTTTTGATAAAGTTAAAATTGCAAGTATTTATGAGGTTTAGAATGTATGAAAAACAATAAATGCGAAGCTTATGTTTTTAAGTAGGGAATTGAGTTAGTTAAAGAAAAATAAGTAATTTTTTTTATTGTTTTGGGAGACTTTTTCGTTATTATTTAACATTTGGTGAAAGTTAAAATTGCAAGTATTTATGAGGTTTAGAATGTATGAAAAACAATAAATGTGAAGCTTATGTTTTTAAGTAGGGAATTGAGTTAGTTAAAGAAAAATAAGTAGTTTTTTTTATTGTTTTGGGAGACTTTTTCGTTATTATTTAACATTTGGTGAAGGGTTTCACTGCTAGGGACAAAATATTATAAAGTCTTATGAAAAGAATTGGAAAAGTAGTCAAAGGGTTTTTTTCAATAGCACATTTCCATTAAGTGGGAGAGTCCCTCATTGTTTGGTGAAGGGCTCCACTCCTAGGGACAAAACATTAGAAAGTCTTATGAAAAGAATTAGAAAAGTAGTCAAAGGGTTCTCTTCAATAGCACATTTCCATGTTCTAGGGGATCTTAATGGAAATGTAGACTAATGTACTAATGAAACATGTAAATTCATATTGGGAGATTTAAAAATAAATGGTTGAATCAGGTCTTCTAGTGTTCCTTAGAAATAAATGCATTTGTATTACACAATTATGAAGCACTCCCTTATGAATTGTAAATTTTGTTTTTGGGTGAGCTAATTTTGTAACATATATACCTACAAAACCCCATTTTTAGTTATCCAATTTGGAGTCTCTCTCAAAAAAATTATAATTTTGTCCCATAAGATGGCTCAAGAAATAAATATGTACTACTTGATGTATTTGGTGCCATCCAAATGCAAACTTACATACATATACAAAGTTCTCTCACACACACACATATTCCAAATTAATATTAAAATAAAATATAATAAAAAATCCAAATTAAAAAAAAAATTATATATATAAACTTAAAAATGAGGAGTTATATATAATTAATTTGGGAGTTGTATATAGCATTATAACACTATTTAAATAAATAAAAACATTAAAAAACAAGGGTAACTTTCACACTTATTAAATGTAAAATTCGATTTAGAATTTTGAAAAATATTTTATAATTTTGTAAATATTTTATTGTTTAATATTTTTTAATTATTAAATTTAATTAAAACAATTATATAAGACATTTATTCTATAAGTAAATGTATTTTACTAATTTCATTTTATAGAAAAATAAATATTTCAAAACTAAACTAATTTTATAATTAATCAAATAAACTTAAATTATATAAATAAATATTATTTTAATTTATTTCTTTCACATTTAATTATTTAAATATTAATATAACTATTGTAATTAATAAAATAAACTTAAATTATATAAATAAATATTATTTTACTTTATATTTTTCACATTTAATTATTTAAATATTATTATAACTATGATAATTAATGAAATAAACTTAAATTATATAAATAAATATTCTATAATTTATATCTTTCACATTTATTTAAATATTATTATAACTAAAATTGTTTTATGTAGAATATTTGTTATAATTAAATTAATTTTACAATATTATAATATAGAAAAATAAACCATTAATTAATAAAATACGAATTAATTTTTATTCCAATAAGACTAATTAACTTTTAAGTCCAAACATGTAAATGCGTTCTTTTCCTTCTATCGACTAAAAATCCTAAGCCCAATTATTTGGATTCAGTACATAATGTCCCATGAATTTCCTTTGAGAAAAGGAAGATTATTATGAATGAGAATAAGGTATTTAGTTTAGAATATTCTATGTACTCGCACTTTGCAACAACAATATAAGAAAGAATAAAATTGTGGGGAGAATATTTTTATCTAATAGCAAAAATTGTATAATAGATTTTTTTAATACAAGAATATAAATAAAATGAAAAAATATTAATATTGGTTATTAATTTTAAGTGTATAAATAATATTAAGATAAATTTAATTTTCAATAAAATTAAAAATATTTTTATTATTTATAATATTAAAAAAATAAAAATAAAAAAACTATAAAATATCATTTTATATTAAAAATAATACATCTTATTTTAATATATTTATATATTATAAAAAAAATAAAAAATATATTAAATATATTTAAAATTTAATAACAAAATAATTAATAATTTATTTTTTTTACATAAATGTGAAACATTTATAAAAGTCAAATATAGTGTTGCATTGTATAAATAATGCTAAAAAGGAACATGTATCATAAATATATATGGTAAAACAAAAAATTTTAATTTTTTTTTTTATAATTATGGAATTATTAAAAATATTTTAATGTTATTAAATATTATCAAAATAATAAATGTAAATTTATATTACATGGTTATAATATATTGATATTATTTTAATAAAGAAAATAATTAATTGTAAATAAAAATTATGTAAAATAAAAATAAATTTAATAATAATAATTTGATATTATATAAAAATAAGAGGAATTGACAATATATTTTCTCAACTCATTATTATTGAAGAGTGAAATATCATGTTACATTAGATAATTTTTTCTTAAAACATTTATCATAAACTAGAATCAAGTAAAATTAAGAATAATTTAAAAATTAATAATTTATTATGATGAGTTAGCTTGTATTCTGGGATAGTAGTTAACGATAGTTGTAGTCAATGTTATTTTGACAATTGAGTTATGATAATACTTCTTCTTGAGTTATTGACAATAGAATAAAAAAGAATTAGTGAAAAATATTTGTTCACTTAAATGTTAACTTATCAATTACTCATCACAAAGTGGAAATATGTTATGCATGATTTAACAAACTTCAACATTTATTAGAAATGTTATCTTCATTATATATATATATATATATATATATATATATATATATATATATATATATAGTTATAGCTATAGTTTTAGTTTTTTACTAGATAAAAATATGAAAAAATTCACCACATAAAAGAAACTTATTATGAAAAAAAATCTAAAAAAAAAATATTTAGAATGTAAAAATATGATAGAGTTAACATGATTCTTATTTACAACTTAAACTTTCAACGTCCTGTATTTATCAAGACATGAGGCATCATGTCGTTATATATGCCTAATAAAATACCTAATTTAATATATGCCTAATAAAATACCTAATATAACTTTTAAATAGTCATGAAATCTCAACTAATTATCTTTTTAAGAAGAATTAAATTTATAAGAATAAATATCATCATTCTTAATTAACTAATTGATGCAATCACACCTTTAATATTTACAAAATAAAAAATATAAAAAAAATTATTTTTATAATAAAAATACTAAATAACTATTTAATAAAATGACAATAATCTAACTTAAATTTTAATAATTACACAATAAAAATATAAAAATATATTCTTATAATCAAAATATTAAATTAACTATTCAATAAATTGGCAATTTAAAATACAACATACATTTCCATTAACTAAAAATAATTTATTATAAATAAAAGAGATAAAACAAAAAAGTAATTCCAAATAATAACTTATTTATTTTTCCAACACTACTATCTATAAACATACCAACATGTTTCCTTAAAAAAAATCCAAGCTAAATTATTTTAGTTCTGTACTCACATTATTGATATAAATTTCTTCGAATACAAATTTCTTATTGATATATAAGAAATATGACCAAGAATATTCCAAAGTAGTTATCCTCATGACAACGAAGCCTAGCCCCACGCAACAGTAAAACCACTCCAACTCAATCAATTCGTGGAACATGATAAGTTAATCTAATCTGAACTATTTAAACCCTTTAAACCCAAGTCTTATACTAGTGTCCAAGGACGATGGCCCTCGACATTATTTTATTTATCTTACATATCACATGCATCGTTAGTTATAATTTCCATTAAAATGGGTAAAAACATATTTTATTCCTAAGTACTTCAGTAGACTAAGAATATTCCAAAATAGCTCGCAAGTAATTTCCATTAAAATGGGTAAAAACATATTTTATTCCTAAGTACTTGAGTAGACTAAGAATATTCCAAAATAGCTCGCAAGCATGCTCCGACTTAGTTATCACTTGTGAAAACAAGGGCTAATCCTACAATAATAGTAGAACCACACTGCGTTGGGGTTCACCTTAGTAACCCTGCCTCACCATAATTATCACCCATGAAAATGACGGCTAAACCACACCACTAGCAAAACCAGCATGCCTAAAATTATCATTCATGAAAATGAAAGCTAACCCCAAACCATAGTAAAACTAACCCCACACCAATAATAAAATCACCGTCCCTTAATCAATTCATGAAATATGATAAAATAATTCAATATAAACCATGCATAACAAAAGCTCACACTAGTGTCCAAGGATGATGTCCTCATTTCCCTTGACATTATTTAGGTGTTTCTTCGTACGAAGCAACGGGGGATCACTGCTTTCACTTCTTAATTTATGCGTTTATTCATTAATTTATTAATCATGCAACTTTATTAATCGCGCACGTCCATGCTTTCTCGTGCTATCTTTCTTAATTATAATAATATAGTTATGTTAATTAATAATCTCGTGAGTTTTGTCTGATGAGACCCCCAAGGTCTCCATAGTGGATCGATGTATATTTTTCTTCGTTCGCAATTCATTTATATATTCTCTCAAATATATATATAGAGTTAGTTATATCCGTTTCAATATTTTCATTATCTTCATTATGACTTAAATTATCACCATATATCATTGTAAAACATTTTTTTGCGAAATCAAAGCATGCATCAAGTTATATTAATAATTTGGCAATATTCCTATATGTATGCACCAAAGCTATTGGGTAGTCAATTTGTAAAAAAATTTTGCCATTTAAAGCCACATTTTTTGTTTGTTTGTTTTTAAAGCTTTATAAATATATTTATATTAAATTTGATATTACATTGATAATTTTGATTTCCCAAAAACTTTTTAGGATCTTGTATTTCAATAGTGAAAACAAAGTTTACCATTTCTATTAGTAACAACCTTGGATATTTTTAGTAGCCACATGAGATCCTTGGGTTAACTTCCTATATTTTTCTAAAAACACACAAAACTTACTAAAGTTCAACTTACATAGACAAGGCATTGGCCATAAGTAATTACATGCATATGTGCATTCAAGGCATCCAAACAAAACCAGTGTTTGAATATAGCATAATAAGACATCTTGAAAGTGATACAAGCATAGGAAAGTTATGCATAGTTTGTTAAAAAATGGAGAGCCAAGCACCATGAGAAACTATTAATCTAATATGATAACTGGAGGGAGGGAGTTGGATTTACCTTGGGGTGGATCCTCTGCTAGAGCATTGATAACAGTTGGTGTTTGAGGATAGGAATTTGATCTGAAGTCGGAATCAGACACCACGTAGCGCTCCACCCATGTTAATCTAACCACGGTATTTTCCAAATTGTATCTAATGTCCTGAAGAATTCGTTTAATCTCCTCTTGTCCTTCAAATAACTGATAATTTTTGACTTTCCTGTCGTGGATGACCATGTGAAGCAAGGTTTCTCGTTGACAATGCACAACCATGGAGTGAATAAAATGAAGCCTCATTTTTCCAAATTTTCCAAGATTCAAATTCCACCTGAAGGTGCTGCCACTGATTTCATAGTCATAAAGGTATGTTCGATCCCCAAATTCCTTAGCTTCCAAGTGAAGAATCTCGTTCTTTGCTTAAAGGGGGATAGAATAGAAATAATAAGCCACATAGTGCTGACCAAAGAGATTTCAACGATGAAAGGAGGATGTGTGTGAGGCGCCACCCTTATGACTAGGTAGACGTTGTCTGGGAGCCATGAAATAGTAGAGACAATGTGTATAAACAAGTGAATATAGATCGACTAGAAGACTACGATGATAGACAACCAATATTACGGAAATGTGGAGAGTGAGCGAAATGAGGGCATCATCAACCATAGAAAGGAAGATCGACCCAAAATGACTTACAAGGTAATCCTCCCTTTCAAACTGAATGTGCTGAGGATAATGACAAATTGGAATTAGGAGACTCAGATTAGCCAAGAACCGACCTGTGATACTATCAAAACGATATCAAAAATGTGCCAAAATTCCATACACCACATACCAATACAGGACAACTGAATTATATAACTGTAGAGTCAATAATTTGGGAGGACGCAACGGGTAACACATTGACCAACTTGGAGGAGGGACACGTCGATGTGTTATGGAGAGATAGAACAAAGAACATGGTCACCTGCAATAACCCGATATACTTCCAAGGGGAAATGATACACAATAGCAGTGAATTGATAATAAGAAACAAGTCATAAAGGTAGGAAATACATAGACATACCTTTACATAAATCGTTGAGCTCCAACGTTGGTAACCAGGAGCCAAAAGAGAGTTGGAAATATTGTGAGGTCCTGCAAATAATATTGGAAATATACCACCCTGGAGCAAGGTCCACATGTTTATAAAGGAAAACCAACGAGAGAGGATCAGACAAGTAGGAGAGAAGGCCTGAGGGAGAAAAAACCAAATAAGGACAAGTATGAGTCATGGAATTCATGTTAACACCCACATTAAAAACCCAATTCATGTGCAGTCTTCCCTAGAATGAATGTAAGATAAACTATGATGGCTGAAATAGAAAACAAGGGGAATGTCAGACTAAGACCCCTCTCCCACAAGATTGCTACATTTAAACAGATTTGACGAAGGTAAATGTGTTTTTTTCTTAAGGTGGTGTGGACTTGACATGAGGATGAGGTTAGGACAAGTGGAGACCTTGGGTCTCATCCCCATGCCCACCTTCCTTTTCACCAATGTCATTTCATGCATGCTAATCATGGTAATTGGCGCACCTTTGAAACATTTATGTCACCCCCATCAGGTATTTTTTCTCATCTTATTTGTAGTGTCATCCATTCATTGCCCCTTTTATTTTATTTTCTCATTAATGTGTTGTAATGAATTTAAGAATTCTGAAGTAGTTAATTATTTTCATTTCCTTTATTTTTGACAGATTATAGAGGATTATGCTTGATTTTGTTGGTGGTAGTTCTACTTAGTTCCTGTAGCTCCTATTCAAGTTTTGTAACTAGCCTTTGAGGTTGCCGTATTCACGTGACTCCAAGAAAATTTTGAAACATGGTGTTTGTTCCTAGCATCGATGACATGGTTCTATGTTGTTCAAATCACACCCACGCTGAATATAGAAACCTATGAGCCATGGAAATTTGTGCAAAGAAGAATTGAGTAACTGACTTCATGCATGATTTACAGGAAAACAAAGCATAATTTGGAAAATCCAAAATATGGATTTTGTTTACGACATCCCCAATCAAGATACTTGAAAGGATTTATTCAAGAAAGTGCATGGTTTGGGAGATATCCACAGTTCTTGCAAGGATATGTTTCTGGTTATGGCTAATGACCAGTTATGCCCTAAATTGAGCAACAATTAGAAAAATGAACTAGATTAAGATATTTTCATAAGATTTCATGCTAAATTAATCTTGTATAATCATATCTTCACCCAAGAATGCATCGAATATATTCTTTTGTAGATTAATCATGATTTGACAAACCAAATTTGGGGAAATTAGTTTCAATTTAGCCCCGATATTTCTTGTATAAATGTGTGAGTAAAAATTTGGTTTGGGGGTTTCGAAAAGGGGATATTTTGTCATTATTTTACGGTTTCAGGATGATCCCATGTGGTGGTGAGTGGGGATGACGCTTTTCTATGCTCCTTTTGATGTCAAATTATGCAGTTTCTAATATTGGTTGCCGATGCTCAAGTTTCTTCATCTGCTATGTTGAATTTCATTATGATTTAGTTTTTTAAGAGAGGCAATGTCACTGGTTGGTCTGGGCTGACAAACCTAACACATTTCCCTCCTTTATCTCTCTTGATTTAATGCTTAGTTTGTGCGTGGTTTAAATCTTGTAGATAATACTTTGTTTCTAGTAGAATGTTTATATAACTAGCAAATCATGAGGTTAAATGGTTAATATATGTGTTGTTTACACATGGATTTCTTTACATTTATTTGAATCATATAATCACGTGGTTGGATGTGTGAATATTGGAATCATATTATATTAAACTCTTGAATCAGATCAGACCTCGAGGATTTATATGTTAAAATTGTCTCTTGTCCTACAATCATTTAATGTCTCATTTCATGGTTTTAGAGTACACATCCTATATGAATGGTTGTAGATTGTGGTTTCACTAGAGAAATTTTGAGGTATAAAATGGACCTCCTAAGAAAAATGTACAACCAAAATAAAATTTATAAGAACCAATAGGATTCAAGATGATGATGTCAACCATGGGGGATGATTCATCATTTTTGGGGTAAAAAGGTAAAAATACTAAAAAATATTAAAATAATAAAACTAATAAAACTACTTTTTCAACTTATCTCCCTAAGGTTTTACTAAAACTTCGAGTGGGAGTACTTGTTGGATGCAAAATTTAACTCCTCATCCAAAGAGTGCCCATGTTGCATACTTTCAATGGACCTTGCTACCCGAAAAATAAGAAATACATGAAAAATTGAAAAATTGTGTTTGCAATCACATTTTCATATATTTCTCATTTTTCATGTAGCAAGGTCCATCAAAATTATGCAACATGGGTAATCCTTGGATGATGAATCAAATTCTGCATCCAACGAGTGTTCCCACTTGAAATTTGAGTAAACTAATAGGGAGATAAGTTGAAAAGTAGTTTTTTCTTTTTTCCCTCTAAAATTTGATGATGTAATCTAATCTTATTTTATTATTTCCACTATTATTTTATAATTTCCTTAGGAGGCCCATTTTAGACTTCAAAATTTCCCTAATGGATATCCTTTTTTGTAATATTTTTGACTAATGTGTGACCACTCCACCCCTTGTATGTAAGAATGATGAAGATCACCCTGAGATGTTTCACTTATAGTTACCATTTCTGTTTTGCAAAAGGGATTAACATAGAGGATTTATTGTTGGCAGCAGATCTTTCTTAGTAACTTTGTGAACCTTAAATCATTTTATACTTGCTGTAGAAAGAAACCTAAACTCCTTTATTACTATGTATTCTAGTGAATAAATGGTTTTTGCATGTAAGTACAATATTTAACTTTGTGATGCTTATCTTTATTCATGCCTTGAATATTATCAATACATGGGATTTGTTAAGGGATCTTGTGAATTTTGTATAATTAGATCACCACTTACATATTTGTTGTAGATTTTAATTCAAAGTGTTGAGTTTCGTTGAGTTTTGGATCTAAACTTTGAATAGTATTAATGCCCTATTATTCCTCGGAAAGAAATTTATGTATGTTGTTCTATAATTTATAATTTGTGGATGTAATAAGTGTTTTGGTGATTTGAAATAGGTTTTGTTGCATACTATACATAGTTGACTCTGTTTACATTATATCTATATCATAAATGAGTGCATAACAGTTAAGTGAACCTAGGGTAAACTTAAGTTAAATCATCCTTTCCTTTTAATTGTGTGACAAGAATGTTTCCTATCTCATAAGAGTTTCTTGTTATGCTAAAGTTTCCTTTCATGAAGTGTGTTTTTTGAAACCACAATGAGTTCTTGAGACTTTTGTACACCTAAAAACTGGAGGGAATGAAAGGTCAATTATCCAGAAGGATTTAGCATTAATAAATAAATTTTCCCTTAGGTAGGATTTCCTCATTAAGTTTTATGAACCTGTGAATGAAGGTATTCCAATTGTTAAAGACAAGGAGTCGACTCTCCAATTAATACCGTGAGTGATGAAAGTTTTTGCTGCTTTTCCTAGTTAGGTCCTTAGTGTAGCAAATCACTACTTCCTTTATTTTCACACAAACAGTGTAGCGCCTCAAATTTTATGACCTCAAATTGGCAATTAATGTTGAATAATTGCTATTGTCAATTATTGCACCAAATATTTTGGTATCATTGTCAAGGAGGTGGTTGAGGAATAAATACTTGGTGATTTAGTTTTTTTATTGGGTTCCCCAAAATTTAAGACTCAAAAGAGGAGGGGATGTAATACGAGAGGTAGGAACCTTCACAACCACCTCAAGTGTCCCCCACGAGGCCTTGTCATGTTGATAAGAATAATGTGGTTTGATTATATTTCTTAGAAAGCAGATTTCTATTAAATCTAAGTGGGTTATGATCAATAGAATCCAACAACTTGGTTTACTTCTTTTACCTTAATTTTCTTTTGTATTTTTTCTGCAAACTGTGTTTTATTTTAAGATTGATTCATGGGAAGGATAATATTACTCATGTTAGTAGGGTCTTGACAATGTAATAGAATCCAAGTACGTGACAAATCTCTCCTTGGATATTATTTTTTCTGCATATTTCTTTCATTTCTTTAAAAGGTTTTCATTTTCAAGGGATTGTAAGACCCCCCATCCCATACGTTAATCAACGCATTGGCAAGATCTACCATATGGTAGAGGAAGGGTGCTAAAAACACTTGAAAAAATATGCTACTCCAAGAGATATCTCGCATCTTGAATCAAGGAATATCTTAAGAGAAAATTTTGATAGCCATCGTGAACATAATTACATATCAAGGAGAACGAGAAGGGAAAGAAATTCATGAGAATAATCTAGATGAAGATCTGGAAGCCCATGGGCCATATTTAGAAGAAAACTTAGGATCCTTCCATGATCATCCTTGCCAAAATTCAGAAGAAATTGAAGATTCACTGAATGGAGGGCATATACTAGAGCCTGAAATCAAGGAGCTTCTTTCCTACCTATCACCAGATCCTTCATGCATTCAAGAGAGAAATCATTAAGCCTTGGAAGACCTACTTGGCATGAGAAAGGAGGATATGCCAACAATTTCTAATGAATCAGAAAAATAATAATAAGTTGATCCCATTGAAGCATGGTTCTAAATGATCGTTGACATACAACATTCCTCCAACATTCGACTGCCCTTGGCACCATATCAATTAAAGCAGTTGGTATCTCCTACTCTAGTATACCTTAAATTATTCTCAAATTCAAGTATGAGCATATTTAGTATTTTTTTATGCACATGGCTTCAATGGAAGTATGCCTATACTCGAGAAGATTCTTTCTTTTCAAGTAGCATAGGAGAAAAAATAAATAAATAGTAAAGGTAAAAAAAATGTCTAACTGTGAAAACCAAGAAACTAACATAGTTGGACAAGGGAATTGCTTGAAAATCATGTTACTGTCAGGAAAAGTCCTCAATAATATCTACATCCTGTTTTTGATTCTATGAAAATTTGAGTCAAACTCTTGTATATTATCATGTTAGCTAATGTGGGAAGAATTAAGGCCCTCCCGATAATAAATATTGACCCATCGACATTATAAAATTATCCAGGTTCAACGCTAGAGACGTATTTCAATACTTTGAGGAATACATTCATTAATGGAAGGTTCTTTCATTGGCAATGATGCAAATACATCAATGTATCATGATTGTGAAATCTTGCAAGTGACTCAACCTCAACACATTTATTCATCCCTAGAAATATTTATAGGGATGCTTCGATACTCATTGACATCACGGGTGAGTTGTCTCACATTTGTTAACAACATGCATCAATGGTTAGTAATATAATGATCTATTTCCATGCTTGAATATAGAACACTTATTCACCTCAAAGAGAGTTGCACTACGAGATCGAGATTCAGTGAATATTTTGTAATTTTTCAATAGCATTTGTAGCCCTTTGGTTTGCAAATAATGGCCAGTAATCTAACGATCTCTTTCCTACACATTGGTTAATGATATGAATTAGTGGCTATTAATCCAATGATATATTTCCATGCTCGAATTCAACCTACTTATTCACACGAATGAGAGTTTCATTGCAGGATTGATATTCAATCAAGATTTTTGTAAAGTTTTCAACAACAGTTGTAACCTTCATCTATCATCAACATCATACATTCATGAAACATAAAAAATGTCTGCATGTTTTGAAGGTGTTGACAGGTGCTAAAAATTCGTCAATGAAGGGGGTCTCCCTGATGTGAATTCTCAATTAGACCTCACATCATTTGGAATAGGAGCCCCATCCAGAGTATTGGCCCAGTTTCCAAATATTATTATATATTTTCCTTGGCTTTAGCTGTCATCAAGGGAGAGGATCACATATATGCCTTCGAGAAGAAATTGAGTGTGCCTGGTGAGTGTTCAACTGTAGGCGTGTCAAGGTTATTCTACTCTGGAGAGAAAAAGAGGTGATTCCCTAAGAGTGAGGTAACAGTACCACCCTAGTAGAGACACACACAAAGAAGAAATATTCGTCTAGCATGCAGCGAAATATTCCACAAATATGTGACATTCATGCAACCAATACAAGCATAAAGATCTATCCAGCATCCTGCATAATAGTCCAAAAATATACGATGGTAATAACAACCAGTACAACACATCCTTAATACGATGAGCACTAAAATAACCGAATTAGTTCAACTACTTTAGTACAAGTGAACAACAAACATGAATCATTAACATTCACAGAAAAATGTTATAAACATTCATAATTCATGCATGAAGAACATGCTAGCCATATATTAAGTAAAATTTCCAGGACTCATGTATACAACGAACATCACTAGATCCAATATTAGAGCATTCGAGCAATCACTTGCTCCTCCAAAAATACTATCTTCCTCTCTAATTCCTAGTAGGAAGAGCCAAGGTGAAAGTCCTTTACATGAAAAATGGGGGTGTATATATAACAAATAAGGTGATCCTTCATCTCCCTTACAACTCTTGGGCTACCCTCATGACTATGTGACATCTCATGACTTTTTGACTTCCTACACGACTCTTCACATTGCATAGATTACTCTTGGACTTCCACTTCACATTACATTTTACAATATAGAATTACATAATACAAAAATGATGTGCTACATGATGAATCGTGATAGGAAATAGCATGACATTGATGAAATGGACTGCATGATGATGTGGTAGTGCCAAGTTTCCATTTTTTCTGCTTATTTGTTTCTGTCTTCAATAAGAGATGTATCCAATGCTTCACCTTCATGAGAGATATGTTTTGTTCTTCATATCTACCCTCCAAAGGGTTGTGAATCAGATGGAGACTTTATACGGTCCAGATCTTTGGTATTCTATTGTAATATGGAGCATTACTTCATCTTCTTGTCTGATGATCATCTTATCTCCTCAACTCCATAGGTGTCTTCCAACATGTCCTCCTCCTCCATAATATTTCCATAACATGATAGAGTTCCTACATCTTCAATCCACTCATGACAAAATGACAGAAGTCCGATAAAGCCTTAGTCTAAGATGTTGCATGATGATCCACTAACTGAGCCAGGACTGGGTGATAAGCCGAGGGAGAGGCTTAGTGACTGCGTAGTTGCGAAGCTCAGTCAGGAAAGGGCCAGGATTTCTCCTTGAGACTGCACAATGCACATTTCAGGATTGGACTTAGCAAAATGATTACGCAATTGGGAAGCTAAAGGAGTCAGGCTTAAGGCTTGCCACTTAATCACTGATTTGTACCACTACGTAGTTCTGGAAAGCAGAGGAGCCTAGGTGGTTACGTAATTTCGCAGTTATTGAGCTTGGGGATGAGGCTTGAACCTTGATACTATGCAATCCGCAGTATTGACTAGGTAGGATAGAGAAATTGCACAATTTTGGGAGTCAGTGAGCCAGGTTGAGGGGTTTTGCATTGTTTCATCCAATTGCGTAGTTCTAGGAGGCAGATAAGTCTTTTTGATTACGTAGTTATGCAGTTCAAGAGCTCGAGGTTTGAGCTTGATCTCAAAGACTATGCAGTCCATAGTTGGGGCCAGGTCAGAGGGCTGAATTGCGCAATTTTAGATGTCAAGGCTTAGGCTTGATCAATGAAACTGCGCAGTGCACAGTCCTAGGAGGAAAGAATTGGGAATTTCATAGTGTCAAGGGGAATTTTTATAGGTTGAGGGATGGAATTACGCAATGCACAGTTCAGGAAGGTTAGACGAGGCTAAGTTGCTGGATTTTTTTTGAAATTTGACTAAGTGTGGAATCAATAAAACTGATGTGAACAATGATAGGAATTGAATGTGATCACACACCTAGAAAACTTGACAACAAAATATAGATAATCTATAACACATGAACACATAATTCCCTTAGTGCGAAAATCTTTGCAACAACTTACGACAAGTGTGACATTAAAGGTACAGTTTTAGACGACTGTGATGACACTTGTGCGACAATCCATAAAAATTTGGAAATGAGTGCGAAGGATTTCTACACAGTGTTGTGGTAAAATTACAACCCCCCCCCCCCCCCCCCCCCCATTTTTAACTTATTATATCATAATAATAATGGGGACCCTTTTCGTAGATTTTGGCGAAATCATCTTTTTAGTTAAGTGTACGACAATTTTGTGAGATTTTGTTTTATTCAGATTTCTATTTTTATTTCTTTATTTCATTCAATTTTTCACTGGATTTCCATTGGTTCTCATTTCATCTCATTTGGATACATGGTTTGCAAATGGCGCTTATCTGAAGTTTGATGATTTTTACCTCCTCACTAAAAAATGTATATTATTTAATTTTTTGTAAATTGATTGTAAATATTGATTTTGTATTAGTTTTAATTGGTTTTTATTAATTATTATTATTATTATTACATTGTTTGTTAACAGTTCTACAGAACCTTCCGGATGCGGATGGTTAATAGACATGATGGGACCTCTGTCCCGGGCCAGCTCCCAAGGCATTTCGCATGGGGTGGCCATACGGCTCCCAACGGTGCCATTAAATTTGACTTCAATTCGCATGGTAGCAGCTCATTTACTCCCCGTCGCCGGCACTTCTTCCTCCTTGGTCCTCCCCGACGGCATATCATGGACTCTGTTGCAGGTTCTCCAGATCCTTCCAGCGCTAACTGCATCTCTTGGAAGCCTATTTGCTGTGTATGTCCGGTGGCCTCTGCAATGCCCAGTGCCCGCACTCACACTGGCCGTCACACCTCACTGCTAAGCTGTATTGATATCGTGCCTGGGTATCATTTTTCGCATAGTGATCTCTGCTCCAATCTTAACTTGCAAATCTCTCCTGGCTCTCTCCGCGGTCTCGCTCCTGCTCAAGCTCTCTCCCCTCGGCTTTGGTCTGTTCAAACTGCTGAGTCCGAAATGTCGAGGCTGAGGCAACGCATGCGGTGCCGTCGTGGAGCCACTCGCGGTAGGTCTGCAAGCGACCGTCCGTCTTCCAGCCTCGATGGAGCTCACCTCCCTGAGCATTCTGAAAGGCAGCATGTTTAGGACTCCTCCCGTCAATGGAACTTCGAAAGCCCTCCTGGCTTGGCTCGCGAGCATCAATCCTCCTCTCCTCACCTTGACATGCCTCAGGAACCTGCTCCCTCTGCCCCCACACCCTCTGGAAGCCACTATCTACGGAAAACCTCGCAGAGAGCGGAGCTTAGATTTGATTGCGCCTTCAATTGACCGACTATCACCGCCTACATTACCATTACCCTGCGAGAAGAGTCTACTCCTCTCCCTCCCCCGGTGCACGACCCTCCCCCCGCTCCTTTTGTTTCCCGATCCAACCCTGTTATAACGCCTCCCTCTGGCCTGAGCCACACTCCTATTACAGCCTCGCCCTCCTTGGGTGATCTTTCTATGCAGGTGGGTGCCAACCTTTCAGACAAAGACGGAGCTGCGAGCGCAAATGTTGAAGACCCTGAGGAGCAATATGGGTGCCGCATTGAGGAGGAGCCACCATCTCCGGCTCACACTCATTAATTCTGCTATGAATTGGCTCAGTATGGTTTCTAATCATACCTATTTAGCTAGAAACACTGGTTTTTTTGTTTTTCTAGTCTACAACAGCAGTAGCTGCATGTCAGTGCTGTATTTTTGTAGTTATCTTATGCTGAACATAATGGACCTCTCACCGGTTTCCCTTTTCAAGGGCGGTGCAACTGTTTTAAAAGCACTGGTTTCCCACACTGGGTAGTTCGTAATATAGTTAAAACTTGGAATTCAAGCCCGGTTTCAGGGTTCCACAGCTGAACCGAGGCAGTTTTGTAACATTATGATTACTCAATAGAATTAGCACAATTTAGAAAAAAAAAAACAGTTCTACAGAACCACCACAACCAAATTTGTAGAACAATTAAAATATATATTCAGATTTCAAAAGAGAATTAAAATTCCCAATTATTAGAACTCCCAAGATCTTGAAATTATTCATTTATAAAGTGGATGTAGTTTTTATAAGGTCGGGAATTTTGTTACAAAGTGGTTATACTTTATATATGAGGGAGGGAGGTTCCTACTCATTCCACCTTACCTCACCATACCTCGGGCCCTTCCCATTTTAGGACTTCAAATTTCGTAATATATTTTAAATTCCCAACTTCCAAAATCTCAAGCCTCTGATAACTTATACCTTCGTCCTCACCATACCTCACTGATCACCTTATCTCTCCACTCCTTTTCAGGAATTCAGGCTCCCTCATTATCGTAGATTAATTTTAATTGACTCTTGAAATTATTTTCCTAAACTCCCTTATCACTCTAACCCACATCCCTCCTTTTGCCTCTGACTTTTAAATTCATTATCGCCCATTTGATGGTGCGAAAAAAACCACTAACACCTTCGCACACTTTACTATGTTTTTTTTTATATTTTAATATGTTCAATTAATTAATTTTATATTTTTAATTAGTTTAATTTATATAATTTGTAATTGTAATAGAATTTAATTAATTTGCATATAACTAACTAATTTTATAATTGTAATTAAATTGTATATATTTAATTAATGTAATAATTGTAATTAATTAATTTTAATTATATAGATAATTAATAATAAATAATTTAGTTTAGATTAGAAATTTTAATTAAAATATGTTTAATTTTGGCCTAAACATGTATTTTTCCATAATTGTGGTAATTTTAACACTTCATCTTTGGAGAGACATATCTCAAAATTTACTTGGCCAAATGAAGCTCACAATAGCTCGTCGGAAATATAAGACTCATGAAAATAACCGGGGAATGATAAGTTTATCATATTCAATCATTTAATGACCCAAAAATTTAGGAGAAGACAAAGTGACAAATTTTCAACAACAATTTGTTTTCCAAAATTTGATTTGGGAAAAGTTCTTTGGCTTGAGAAAAATGTTGCAACTATTTCATTCCCCAACAATACTAAAATGATAATCAGATCCATTTGAAGTAATCACAACATGGAATTTATTTAGATTTTATTTATTTTAATTTAGCAATTTCATGAGAGTTTGTTTTTTCTGATTTATTATTTGCAATTTAATTTATTTTTATTTTGGTTTTGATTGGTTTGTAGCAAGAGATCAGTTGAGAATTTTATATCTGAGAGATTTTGGAGCAATGGAATGAGACCAACAAAGAGAAGAATGGATACTTTACAACTCTAATTATGGATCTGGAAGGATACTCTTAATAGTTCTTCATTTTTAGTTTTATTTTTTGTAATTAAATAGCAGTTTTGAGAATGAGGAAATGGTTCCTCTTCTTTGCAACTAGAAGTTATGATGACACAATTTTTTAAGGGAATATAGCTATAGGTGAGAGGAATGCTTTAGATTTGAGGTAATTGGGGAAATTTCTGTGATTTTACTTGCTGGACATCTACACTTTTGTAATGAACAAAAAATTGAGTTGCAGAGATATATAACATTTTTGGCTTCGAGAGGAAGAATTGTTATGCACTACTATAGATTTTTTTTTTAAAGGAGTTGAAACTCCTCATGGAATGAAAAATTTGTAATGAAGTTCTAGTATGAGTTTAATAAATTTTCATTCCAATGCACTTTTGTTTGGATTGTAAGTCAATCTGCTATAATTGCCATAATTTATCTAATTGATTTTAATTCTTGTTCTAAATAGTGTATGGCATTCTGATATTGAACATTATTGTCATATCAATTTTTTTATGGTATTGAAGTTTTGTAAGAGCTATCTCTGCAGAGAAGAACAAAATTAGAATTAAAATGAATTAATTGAAATAAGAATTTGTTGAGCAGTACTTATTTATTGTTTAAATACATTCCCATTTTGTTTTCTCTTTCATTAATTGAATGAACTATTTCTTTAATCAATGAAAAAAATAGAATGCATTCACTTTTTTTATTGGATTTGGGCATATATTTATATTTTGATTTGATAACTATTTATTTAAGTGAGTTATATTTACATAGAGCGATTTGATAAATTGAAAAATACAAACTATTTTGCATATTGAAATTTAATTTAATTTTATGAATTCAATCATCATACAAACAATCCTTTTCCCCTGGTTATTTAGTCCATTTGATCTTGAATTGAGAGAGGGATATCCTTTTCCCAATTTGATACAGGATTAGTTTTACTTTCATATTATATTAGATTTTCATTTAGAAATTATGCAGTTCTAGAAGTCGCCTTAAGCAGGGGTAGACCTTATATGCGTCTTGAATGAGCCACATATTCATCTCAAGGATCGCTTTCCTACAAGAGATCAACAAGGGGGAGAATCTGATTTATCTCTTTATATTAGTAAATAATATATATATTATAATCCAACAGAGAGAGAGGGGGTAACTGGACCCAATTGAACCAGTTGAAACCACCAAATCACACGAATAAGATCTTAATTGGGGCTTTGACCTGGTGGTATCCCTTACATGTCGATGAGGTCATTTTTTATCATCAACACATGGTACGATCAACTAATTTGTATAAATATAACCTCTTGAAACCACCAAAACAAGCTTATTTACATTATGTGACACTTAACATGTGAAAAGACAACAATTGCTACAATGCGAACACCATTTGCGATATGTGAATGACAGTGAAAGTAACAAATGCTAGAGTGAAGATAACATGAAAAAGTATAAACTAATTAGAGTGAAATAAAGCAAAAATGACAACCAGAAACATGAATTTGACACTCATGAAAATAAAGGTGCGCGGAAGTGACAATTTGCAAATCTCACCAAAATAGAAGGAAAAATGCAGATAGAAGTGAGAAACTGTCGAGGTCAGTGCACACTGACTGTCAACATGGATTGGACATCGCACATGCATAGTCTTGATGGATCATGCTATGCTTGTTCAAGCTTGTGTAAAATAATGTACTCATGCACTTGTTACAGACTAAGCATGTGTGAGCAAGTGACTTCAACATTTCCAATCGAAGAAGGGAGCCCAAAAGCATCAATTACCAAGAAGAGAATACATAATGACCACTCGCAAGATCCATGGTAGGCTCTGAAATTCAAGTGTAGGAAAAATTTGAAGGGTGTTTGTCACAACGACAATGGAAGGGCAGAGAGAAGATCATATATATACGATATTCAATGCATTTTTTTCTTGTTCAGTAAATATTATCCAATTTTTTTCCCACAAGCCTTAGCTGCATCTATAGAACCTTTTTAATTTCATTTTAAACCATTTTACCTATCATCTAACATTTTTTCCAATGACAGAATTATCACATAGTGCACTTGTATTTTCTATTGGAGATAATTACTTGAAGCCTCCCAGTAATTTCGATGCAATTTTTCTATGAAATTAGGTCTGTATTATTTGTTTTGGAAGTTCTACCTGTAGACATTTTACTTTATAAATCACTCTATATTATTTTTTTAATAAATCCCAAGGCATATACATGAATAAGTGGAATTTTCTTCTTTGGGTGATTAGTAGGTTGATAGAAGAGGAACAATTTCCACAAAAATTGATGGACCACTTTCTCTTAATAGTCCTTTGAGATCATAGATGATGAGGGAATATGTTAAATGATTGGAGTGAACACAGAGAGAAGGATTTGTTAATCCAGTTATTTCACATGGATCTAATCTTATTTGGTATGTGGAAACAACTATAGAAAGGTTCTAAGGTGTTTATACAATGTTGTGTTGGATGTTTTCTTGAATTTTATTGTCATATTTATGGAGAGTCCACTATATGTCAAGAAGCCTTATTTGAGGGAAAATATGGTGCATGTTTTGAATGCCTGGATGTTAGAGAAAATTAAGCTCCCAACAATGGCTACCCTTTTTGAAGAACATCACCTTGCATAAGAGTATCTTGTCTTTTACCTTTTGAATTTTTTTGTGCAAATTGAATTTCTTGCGTAACATATTCAATTCTATGATATATTCAACATACACCATAATATTACAAAACTGATAAAGTACCTTTGGAAGGTTCCTAGTCATCAGAATGCATGGATAAACATTGGAAATATACATGAAAAAGGGAGTGTAATTGAAATTTATTTTTAAAGGAAAAGCACCGAAAACTTCTATATGAGTCCAAATTGTTCATGATTCTCCAAGGAGGAACTGATGTTCTGAAGATAAGATGGTCTGGTATTGAAGGAGATTATAATGTTAATTATACTAGAATCAATACTCATATTTGAATAGAGGAAAGCATGAGATATTATATCGAATATTTGTCTATGACTATGCTTATAAAATCTCCTGCCATTTTTTCTACTACTACTCGTGATGATTTTTCTCCATGGAAGCAACAAGAACACAATGGTTTCAAGAAAGGAATTTCAGCCAAAAAATGTGGTGTTTGTCTTATTACATCCTATAGGAAGTCTAAGAGTGGGGCCAAACATTTTTTTCATACTGTTTGAGCTGTATGAAGTGAATGGGGGATGATAACTCCTTTGATTGGAGTTGTATTTGAGCCTTCCATTAAAGTCAAAAATTATCTTGTGCAAGTTTTTCAATCATTCTCTCATTATTTGGCCATAAAAATTTCTCATATGGCTATGAATGTGTATTGAATGATAAAATAAATATGAAGTACAATGTTTCATATATCTATCATGTTATCTTTACTTACTTTGGTAGGGATGATGTGGCTATACCATACTTTGCTAAGATCTTCAAGGATTACAGTGACAAGGAGCTGGATCATGCATAAATGCTCATGAAATATCATAACATAAAAGGTGGGAAAGTTAAACTATAGTCCATTTTGATGCCTACAATCATAGAGTTTGATAACGTCAAGAAGCATGAAGCCCTTTATGCAGTGGAGCCGTCCTTGTATTTGGAGAAACTCATAAACCAAAATATTTTGAACTTGCACGTTGTAGCCAAAGAGATATTAAATATTGAGAAATGCATTTATGAGTAATCAACAAGAGAATTTTTTAATAAATTTCCAACTTCTCTATGTAGATTCACAACATAGGAGGTGATGCAATTTTTTTCGAATGTGTGAGAGAAGTTACATAATGGATTTGTAGATAATGAATATGATTTCCTAGTCAATTATGTTGTATAAATATTCCTTTATCTCAACTTCTTGAAATATGAGAGATTTTTAATAAGTATTATTGGGGCACCAGAGTCACACTACACTGCGCTATAGTGCAGATCCTGGGAACATCTAAGTGTGATATTTTTGTTTTTTTTATGTTAATGATATTCTATTTAAATCGACGTATACAACCATGTATTGTTATCAAATATTTCTCGGTGTATGTATGTGTTTTCTAGGCTCATTGTTCTATTTCATTTATTCTTGGTCTAAAAATTCAAATTAACATAAATAAAATTGTATATTGATGTGTTCCTGTGAATGTGTTGTTATATAATGACTATAGTTTTGTCTTGAACCTAATTAATGTTACATATTTTGAATATAATTTCAAAGTTCATGTACTTTATTTTCTCTGGTATATTGTCATAAGAAAGTAAAATAACATGAAGAACTCATCACAACCATTGAATTAATATCAAAATATCTATACATGTATTTTTATGTGTTGAGTGAAAATAAACAAATAAGAACATAACTAATATTACAACAACTTGAAATATTGTCTCATAGTTTACATTCGACGTTCATCACGTGTTCTTCAAATAAAATACTAAAATTATGCATGAATCATGTTCAAATTCAACGCTAATTTATATCAACTAGAATTCTATTTGGGAATGAGGGTTAAGGGAAAAAATATCAAACATTAAATGTATTTTGTTGGGTTTCATTTCCACTAATCATAAGTTAGATATTTCATGACCCTTGGGTTTGACATGAAAAGTTGAAAATATGAAAGGTGGGTGAAAAATGAAGAACAACTTCTGACAGATTTAAAGGATCAATAAATAATTCCTTTAAATCAGTCAAAACCTAGTAGGTACCTAAGCAATTAAGAATTTAGCCACTAGAATACAAAATTTTTTGAAAATTTCCATTTCTTATAAAACCCTTATAAAACCTATCAAAGAAGTCAAGATACTCTTCAAACAACCTTGATAAATTAAACAAAACTAAAATAAACCATCATATTGATGCCAAAATTTACTTCAGTTTAATAATTCCATCCAATTAACATAACAAATTAGTTTTACAACACAAATTTCCATAAAAGTTGCATAAAATTGTATTTATATGTAGAAAAGTAAAAAACATGAGATAAGTATATGAAATTACATGAAAAGAGAGGACAAAAAGCCCAAGATTTATTACAAAATTCCTCGTATGAATAACTTCAAGACCTCCCAATAATTCCCCCAAAAAATTGACTCAGTTTTCCTACAGACCGTAGATTTCTCGTCAAAATTTACAAAATGAGGCTTATAAATAAGCACTCAAGAACCTAGACCTAACCCTAATCCACTAGTGGTATTTTAAAAACCACCCAAGTTATTTAAAAAATTTCCAGCTATACTATAACTAACTTCTTCTAGAAGCTTCTTGAAAGATCTTCCAACTATAGAGTGGGTCCCTTCATATTTGGTTATAATGGGTCTTCATTCTCTCTCTTGGCTATGAGATGGGCCCTCTCTCTCCTTGTTGGGCATTGGCTGAGTCCAACACTATTCTGGGTTCACTGCTGATGGTGCCAGTGGTTCCTATGACGGTGCTAATATTGAGGCGAGTATTGAGGTAGAATCGACTATTGGAGTCATGTTTGGTGTGTCAAGGTCCTTGCGCTAGAGATTGATTCTATGGAGGCTTCTTGAGATTTTAGAGTGAATACTTGTTGGGAAGTCCATTCATACAAATCTATCAAAGTAATCCACTCTCTATCATATGGGATGTCATAATACCGTGCCTCTATGGTGGATCCCTCCAAGCTATTAATGTCTTCATAATCAAATTTTCCTCACTCTATGAAGATATTCTTGAAAAAGAATATAACTTCATAATTATCATTATATAACTTCATAATATCCTTTCCTTGGAGGAAAAAATCCCTTTCTCCAAAGCCTTTGTGGTCTTCTTTGATTACATTCAGGATTCTCATGAAGGACTCTTTGGGAAGCAAGTTCCCCTCATCATTGAAGAAGGTTGGGAAATTTTTTCGATGAACCATCTCACATTTATTTTCAAAACCTTCTATTTATTTTGTTAGATATTTACCCTCTTCTTTAACCATCATTACTAATTCACTTTTCCTTATCATGTGGTTGGTCATCGTCACCCATTCATACTGGTCGAGATTTACCTTTGTCATTTCCTCCTTTGGCACCTGATTATGGAGGTTTACAATGACATGAATTGTAATTACCCCAATAATCATGCCAAGTATTTAGACATTGCATTAATGGTCTTGGTTTTGGTATATGCATGTATAGTGTAAATCCTGCTATACATGTTGAAGTCGCATTCACAGGGTTATGGTAAACACTTTCTTATTTATCCTTGTTGAAGATAATAAATATACTATGCTTATAAAAATAATAATAATAAATGTCTAATTTATCAAAATATTAATCATTAACCGAACCCCATTAATGAGGCTGCGACCACAAATATAGGTGTCCCACTTTAAGGTGGCCACTTATATTAATTGATTTCACACTTCTCTAACTAATAGAGCCTTAAGTATTGGAAGATGACTTTAAATACATTAAGAAATACCTTATTCCACTAAATAGGAGAATTAAGTGGAATTAAGTGGGACCTCAACAACATCTAGGTGATATAAATACTATACAAGATTTAGATAAATGTAATCACTTATGTGTGGCACAGAATTACGAGGTCATAAACCAATTTTGGTGTCAGCAAGATGGATATGAAACACTTAGTTCAAACAACACCTGAGTAGTGATAGGTATTGTAAGGAATAGGGTTCACATAGCTAGGGAATATGGATGCAACTAATTACACTTAGAAGAATAGAAAATATTTATAGATATTAGCACATGGTGGAGCTGGGGCTGATATTTTCTTCTTTCGCACATTGCCAATTCTAAAAGAAGCCCTAGGAAGAGGGAAAATGGCAGGCAAGGAGAGATAGAATGGCCAAATGGAAGAAAATTTATTAGTCTTAAACCATGCCCTAACTAACCATAGGAGGGATGGAACAATAGAAAAGGGGGTAATGGGATAAGCATTGGAAGAGAAAAAAAAAGCGAGGACAGGGAGAAGAGAATAGTAGGAGAGAAACCTAAAAGAAAATAAATAAATGATAGTAGGCAAAAAGAATAAAAATAACAAGAGGGAAGGTATGTAGAGAGGGATAAGCATCCAAGACATATTATCAAGGGAAATGTTGTAGAGGAAGGAGAGACGCATTTGAATTCAGTATTGCATGGTGGAAAAATTGAAGGAAACATAGGAATATTAAAAACTAGATGTCAGTTGCTATGGAACTGTTGAGACTTATCCTTGATATTCTATTGTTCATTTTGTTGTTTATGAACTTAATTTATATGCTAGGGTTTAATTCAGTATGTAGAGTTCCTATTGGATAGGTGCGTTCTACATAATCACTACGACAGACTATGTGACCAGATGGGTTGAGGCTAAACCTATGAAGGATTGTAGTGCAAAAACAACTGAACACTTCATTTTTGAGAAAATTTTGACTCAGTTTGTGTGCCTTTATATTTTGATGAGTGATCAGGGTACACACTTTGTGAATGAAACTATTCAATATTTTACTGAATAATTCCTGATTCATCATCAGAAGAGTACTCCATATCATCCACAAGAAAATGGTGTGGTGGAAGATTTTAATAATATATTGGAAACCACACTCACTAAGATTTTCAATGATAATCACAATGATTGGGATGTGCGCATACCTATGGTTTTGTGGGCATATAGAACCATGTGTAAGAAGTTGACAAGGAAAACACCTTTCAGAATGGTGTATGGGCAGGAAGTTGTTATGCCGGTGGAGTATATTGTCCCAAGTTTGTGTATTGAAATGATCACTAATATGGCTGAGCAGGATATTATGCAAGAAAGATTGCCACAATTGATCATGCTAGAAGAGGACTACTTCATTGTAGGATTCCATCAACAGGTGAAAAATGCACATGAAAAGGTTTCACATGACAGGAACATTAGACAGAAGGTATTTAAAGAAGAGGATATGGTTTTGTTATATGACAGCAAGTTTGTGCATGATCCGGATTTATGCAGGAACGCAACAGAATAAACATATAAACATAAATACAGAGATGCAGCTGAAATAACACTTCATTTCATTAATATCAAAGAACTGAAATTTGCTTACAGACAGAATGGAAATAAAACTAGCTAGGGCGCTGGTAGCTATCTCTGAGAAGAGATGTGGCGGCTACAGGCCTCTAAACTGAGTTACAATGAGGCTCGAGGGCCTATTTATTATTTAAAAACAATGGGAAATCCTAAACAGCCAAAACCCTAACCCTAGGAGATGAAGCGCCAAAACTATGGGCCCCGTTTGGGTAAATTGGTGTTTCAACTTCCCAGGGGCGTAACTTTGGCATACGATCTCCGTTTGACGCGTACCATACCTCGTTAGAAATATCTATCTGAGGACTACAAATTTTGAATGAGAAACATTAGTCCATGGACCCATGTTGCTCTCCATTTTCCCAAAAAACGTCGTTTAGGGCCTCAAAACGGCTCCGGAAGTTCAGGACCCGAAAAACTGCTAAAAATAGTAAGTTGTGCCAAAATGAAAAACTGAAAGAGACAATGGTGGGGCCCCAAGTGGAATAGGCAGGTGACCACCAATATCCACTGGGATCATTCCTCCCCCCTTAGGAAGAAATGTTCCCCATTGTGTTAAGTTCCTCCATGAGATGAGGAAATTTCTACTGAACTTGGTCCCTGGTGAACCACTTTCCTTGGTGCAGGAGTTGGCCAGCTTTGACGACCCGATACAGTTGGATCTTCTGTTGGAGAGTGTTCTTGACAGGTATCGTGATAATCTGACTGGTGGCTGTTCCATCTTGTTGGGTTGCTCGTTGATGACTTGCAGCCGCAATGTCAGTGTCTGGTGTGCATAATCTGATCTCTAGCTGAGTTCATTAATTGTCAACCAGGATTTGTAAACTGCTGAAGTGAAATGTACCATATGTACCTAGGTGCTTGTTTCCTAGTGCGTTGTATGTAGTGTTTTGTGATGTTTTGGTCTTTTATGTTGATTTATGATGTTTTTGGTCTGTTGTGCCTCAATCTAGTCTCCTAAACTGAGTTCATTTAATTGTCAACCAGGATTTGTAAACTGCTGAAGTGAAATGTACCATATGTACCTAGGTGCTTGTTTCCTAGTGCGTTGTATGTAGTGTTTTGTGATGTTTTGGTCTTTTAAGTTGATTTATGATGTTTTTGGTCTTTTGAAGTTTTATGTTTACAATGAAAATGCCTAGAAAACTAATGAAAAGAGAGTGGTAGTCAAAAACACAGTTGAGCCTAATGTATGGAATGGCAAATGTAATCAAAAAAACATTGAAACAACATCTAAACTATGACTGAATAGAAACAAGAGCTTGATGATGACTTTTTAAACAAATGACACAAACTAGACTTTGAGAAATGATCACTTAAATATGCAAGTTTTCTAACTAGACAATCAAACACTAATCATGATGCAACATTCTATTCTAAACTCATCTATTCATGACTAATTTCTAGTTCTATTCTGCAATTTCAATTGAAGGTCAGAGTCTATTCTTTAAGAGTTATTGGTTTCTTTTCAGGGTAGTTCTATTGAGGAAAAGCTCTGTTTATAGTGAGGAATTTGCAGAGATATTTCAGACCTTGTAATGATGTTATCTTCTGTTCCTAAAGTTATGGATCACTGATAGTTTTCAGAACAAAAAGATATTTGTAAATAATTAAGGCTGTCTTAGGAATCCTATCAACTAAAATGATCTACTGTGCAAAGGGTGACAGTGTGACTATGAGATATGAATGCAATGAATTGATTTAAACATGAGCTTAAGATGCTTCTAAACTAGAACAATGTTAAACCATAAGCCATCATCAAACTTTGAAATGAAGTAGCTGGACATCAATTAAATGAAAAATGAAACTCCGGAGCATTCTAATTAACATGCACTATCCTATGAAGTTACACAATCAGTTTGTTCATCATGAGGGATATTTTGGAAGAGTTCCTTCTTGTGGAAGAGGTAGAACAATTTTGACTGTGGACTTGTATGCAATTGAAAGCAAATGAACCGAAAGCAAATGAAACTAAGTTGTCACATCACAGTCATATCTTGAACTTCTTAAGGATGTCTTGGAAGAATTTCTTCTTGTGGAAGAGTGATTAGGACAAGTGCAACTATGATAGTGAAGACTAAAAACTACAACTAATTCCTATGACACTATAGCTATTCATCATTCATGGTTAAGATTTATTGGAAGAATGTCTTCTTGTGAAAGAACTATGATGAATATAACTACAGTCTCTTAGTTAAAAACAAATACAACTCCTATCCTACAGTACCATAGTCATTAAACATTCATCGTTTTGATTTATTGGCAAAGTGTCTTCTTGTGGAAGATCTGGAACGAATTATGGCTACAGTAGCTAGCTAAAACAAATACAAATCCTATCCTACAGTACCATAGTCATTAAACATTCATCGTTTTGATTTATTGGCAAAGTGTCTTCTTGTGGAAGAACTGGAACGAATTATGGCTACAGTACCTAGTTAAAACAAATACAAATCTAACTGATATCCTACAATACCATAGTCATCAATCATTCATCATTTTGGTCTGTTGGAAGAATGTCTTCTTATGGAAGAACTGGAATGAGTACGACCACAGTATATAAAACACAACAACTACTAATTCAATATGCAGAACGTAAAGACAGCTAGGAAAAACTTATCTAGTTTACGCTAAGTAAATCCGTTCAAGGGGCAGGGGCCCTCTACCACTTGACGGCATTCGACTTCACAATTAAATCACGCCTTCAAGATAATTTTGTCTGCTCCATTAACAATGCAATAGTCTGAACATAATGCTCTGTGTCTTAAAAGATGTAACACAGAGTTTTACACCAAAATCTAGCAGCAAATCTACACAAAATTTCTAACTAAGCTCTCGGCCTATTCAAGAGTTTTTAAAGTAAATGCAAGTAACAATAATTACAATAATTTAGGAATGATGTCTTCCTAATCCAAATCATCTTAGGAGTCTTTAAGGTGGCTGCGTAAAAGAGAAAAGACACCTGGACTGTAACAGTCCTAGTAGGAGTCTTCTTTCACAAAATGTGTTCCCACGTGCATAACCGTACACAGACTTCATTTCCTCTTCCATGACGAGCAACACACCATGTAGGCACGACGTGGATCATGACCATATGCGTTTTTCCTCAAGAGGCCACCTGGAACATGCTCAAACATAAAGGTAGCTGCAGAATTGCCGGTTAGCTACAGAATGCCTGCATTCTGCAGCTAGTTCCGGTCAAAATGTTTAACAATGGCAACAATCACAAAATTCAACAAGTCAGTCATGTAAACCATTCTAGAAGTAATTTTAACTATTTTTATTGATCAATTGGGTTTAAAATGGAAATGGAAAAGGGAAAAATGAGGTAAAATGAGGTGAAGTAAAGCACAAATTTGAGGCTCAACATACCCCCACTGCTGTCTCTTTGCATGTCCTCATGCAAATTATCCTATGAATTCTGAGGCTTCTGCAAGGACATCTAATCCCCTTCTTTTCCTTTGTCTGCATGCTAAAGGCCTTCTGGGTTTCCTGATCACAAGTTTGAACCTGAGGTTTGTGAGTGCTCTGATCAACTTTCTGTTCCTTGTCTTCATCTTCTCATTGGTTCTCTCCACTTTGTCTATATGCAAGGATAAGGTTGAGTTCATGTCAGTCTTGAGCTTGATTTGATCTTTGAGAATTTCATTCTCATTTCTGATGTGTCTATTCAACACTTCCAACTCATACCTATCCCTCCTCAATATATCAATTTCGGTTAGTGGAGGACTGGGGGTTCTCTCTTCTCTTTCTGAAGCTATTCTCTCTAGAGTTTCCACATAATCATAGATTTCCTGTTGAGCAGGATCAATCTCAGGGGTGCCTTCATAAAAATCTTCATCATCATACTCTTCCATAGATGTTTCTTCATCTTCAATATTGATTACCCCTGTTTGTTTGATTGATGTTTTCTTTAGTTTTCCTTTTAATCTGTGGCTTCTCCTAAGTTGAGAGGAACCCTCCCCTTTTTCCATAACAGATTCCTTGATTTCTTTCTCTGCCTTGAGTTGACTCTTGATTCTAGTCAACTTCTCCAAAATGACTTCTTCACTGCTTTCTTGAACCGGTTTGTCAATTTTACCTGTTGGAGTCCTCCATCTCCTACTTCTCTTTGTGGCTTGTGGTTCAGGTGATAGTTCTTTTGCTTCCTCAAAATGATTTCTTATTAAGAAATCATCCCATGTATCATTTGATTTGGATAGATGATGCTCAACTAAAATTTTTACTAACCCATGATGATACAGGGTTGTTTCCAAAAACTGAACTCTTCTCTGAACACAAGAAGCCATTTTCTTCAAACTTTGATACAAGAAATATGGTAAATTCAAATCTTCTCCTAGAAAATGCAACATTAGTCTCATATGGTAGACATAAAATGTCCCATACCTACCCTCACATGTAACAAATTTTTGTAAAAGAAGTAGTATATTCCTCCATTTGCTCTTCAATGCTGTACTGGGAATTCCCTTCTCGAACACACTAACATCCATGTTTGGTGATTTTAGGATTTGTTTCCATGAGTCATTATGGAATTCCCTATTTTTAAACCATCTTTCCCCAGCTCTGGATAATCCTGTAGCCTCTGCTATAAAAGCTTCATTAACAGTAAACTTAACATCTCCTATTTCAACCTCAGTGCCTTGGAATGATCTAGCAAACGTTTTTGTGACTTCCTTATGGCAACCATTAAACTTTTCCAAGAATTGGAGCCATCCTATTTGTTGTAGCATCTCCTTGCATTGTGGATAACCTTCTAAATATTTTGATCCTATAGGCTCAATCCTTACGATGAAACCCATGATTTTTCACTATCAATTAACACTCTTCTCTATCCACAAAACAATGGCTTTTACTTTCGGATTAAAATGGCTTCAATCTCTTAAAAAAAATGGCTTCAATTTTGGAAGAACATACCTTTGAAATAGCTACAGTCTTAAAAATCTCTGGTTTGTATGCCTCTGTTTGGAAAATGCCTTCGAATCCTCGGACTGATGTACTTCTGTTGAACCTTGGAATGATATGGAAGCAATTTCAATTTTCGGGCTAATGTGTCTCTGATAGACAGTGGTAGATGATTCCAAATTTATTTTTGTGCAATACCTCCGTCTCTGGTAACAGAAGACTTCAAACTCAATCACTGAAAAACGCTTCTGTTTCTAGTAACACCAGACTTCAAACTCAACCTCTGTCTCTAATAGCAAATGGTATGCTTCAAATTCAACACTACAGCCTCTCTGTCTCGGATAACAATAACTTCAAAACCAGTCACTACCACACCTCTGTCTTTGGTAATAACAGACTTCAAACTTCAATTACTAACATACCTCTGTTTTTGGTGGCAAAGTCTTCAATTTTAGCACCTCTGTCTTCTGGTAGCAACAGGCTTTAAACTCTTCACGGCCACAATTCTGTGTTGACAGTGCAATGCTCCGAACTTTGTTCTCAGTGATATGCTCTCTGTTCAGTGAGTTCTCACACCGTTATGCTTGCAATGTACCTCTTCTGTTCTGTCCCTGATGATAATAATGCTTCTGCCTTCGGAATGTAATACTGGCTACAGAATGACGTTATGGCAAATGGTCACGGCATAGAGTGGTGAAGTGAGGTGGAGGATTGCATTAATGATTTGAGGAGACAGCGGAGGATTTACGACGGCAGGAAAAATCTTCATCATTAAAGAACTTGGTTAAGAGTCGTGGGAATTTCAAATGATTTGGCCGTTCCACCGCTCAAATGCTATTGGATAGAAAATTTGAATTGGAAGTTTTAATACAAAGTCTATAGAGGGTTTTGTTTGGTGTTTGATCAATAAAATAATTAAAACAACTTTTTGAATAATTTCACAACTAAACTATGCTAAATTTTCATGAATTGCCATCGTAATTTAAATTTGTTACCTCTGCCCTTGATGTTTGTGTAGCCTTTGTCTTCTCTGTTCATCTTTGGAGGAATCTTTCACTATTTTCTTGATGTCTTTGATTCATGAATTCTCTGGATCACTTTGTTGTAACTCTGATGTCTGCTGGTTGATGCCTTCAGGATTTGTAGCTGTAAAAAACTATCGGGCTGCAGAAAGGCCGATCAGCTACAGAATGTACACTGAGCTGCAGAATGTCCCTGTAGAACACTTTTATTATGAAAATGAAATGTTTTTGGAAGATGGGTGAAATGTTTATGAAAATGGATGAAATGGATGATGGATTATGAAGTGGATAATTGAAATAAGAATGGATTCAGTTCATGGAATGAAGGAACATAAGGGTTGTACTGCAATTCATGGCATATTTTTATTCTCTTGCAGCAAGATATCAAATTCTATGTTTTGACATGAGAATGAAGTGAATGGAAGATGGAGTGAAATGAATGAAATGGAATGGAGTGAAATGAATGAAATGGAATGGAGTGAGATGTGAATGATGGATGAGATGAAGTATGGATGGATAGTGAATGGAATGAGATGAAATGAATCATAAGTACTATGGCACTGAACTTATGATTTTTATAACAACTGTTTAGAAACAAAAATGGGAAAAGTTAGAGTGTCAGAGAAACTCTGATTTTCACCCTATCTTTTTTGTATAAAAATGCCAATCAGTGATTGGTTTTCATGTTTATACCTTTATTTTTATTTTTTATTTTTTATTTTTTTTATTTTTTTATTTTTTTCAAGAGAGAAATGCTTCAGAAAATTTAATCAAGTTGATGAAGAAGAGAGACTCTTCTTCATTAACTTCACATCATTGTCTCCTTGGAACTTCTTGACAAACTCTTCTCTTGAGAGTGGCTTGTGGTATAACTTCAGTCTATGGCCATTCACAAGAAAAGTGACCTCCTCTTCATCTATAGTTCTGATTTTTACTGCCCCATTATCAAAAATTCGAACAATTTCATATGGCCCAAGCCAATGTGTCTAAAATTTCCCTTGAAAATCCTTGAATTTTGAATCAAACAAGAGAGCCCAATCACCCTCTTTAAATTTCTTCTCTTTGATGTACTTGTCATGCCATCTAGCCCTTTGCTGTTGGACTAGACTTGTTTTCTGAACTGCATCTTGTCTGATCTCATCCAATTCATTAATTTTCTCCAGTCTATGCTTCCGTGCCTCCGTTAGATCAAGTCCTAGCTGAACTGCCATCTTGAATGTTTGGATTTGGAACTCTATAGGAAACAAAACTTTCTTTCCATAAACAAGCTCATAAGGAGTATGGCCTGTTGTGTTTCTCCATGTAGTTCTATAGGCCCACAACGCTTCAGGAAGCCTATCTACCCAATCTCTTCTATGTAGATGAACAGTCTTTGTTAGGATTCCTTCAATGACTTTGTTAGTGGATTCCACTTGACCATTTGCTTGTGGATGATAAGGAGTAGATGTTCTATGTCTGATTTTGTACTTCTCCATCATTTGCTCCACTAGCCTTGATGTAAATTGAGCTCCTTGATCTGTAACAATTTCCTTTGGGACACCAAAACGAGTAAAAATATCCTCAAAAAGAAAAGTAACTACAGATGATTCATTAGCAACAAGTAATGGTTTAGCTTCTACCCACTTAGTAACATAATCAGTGCAAACTAATATGTATTTCTTTTGTCTTGATGGAGGACTAATAGGTCCTATAAAATCCAAGGCCCATTTTTCAAAAGGTTCAATGTGTACCTGAGGTTGCAATGGCATCTCACCTGAAGGAGAAGGTTTCCCTACCCTTTGGCAACTGTCACACCTTTTGACATACTCCCTTGCATCTTTAAACAAAGATGGCCAATAATATCCTAAATTAAGGATTTTATAGGTTGTCCTCTTATCTGCAAAGTGTCCGCCACAAGGTTCATCATGACATGCCTTGAGAATTTCAGGCATCTCATCTTCACGAACACACCTACTAATGATCAAATCTGAACCTGTCTTGTACAACTCATTAGCGACCCATGAATATCTTGCACTATCATTAATGATTTTTCTTTTATCCCTTGCATTCATAATTTTAGGAAATTTTCCTGAAACTAAATAATTGGCAATATCAGCAAACCATGGAGTTTGAGTAGAGATTGCAAAAAGATATTCATCAGGAAATTGATCTTCAACTAGAGTGTCATCTTTGATATTTTGAATTCTAGACAGGAAATCAGCCACAGTGTTTTGTTTTCCAGGCCTATCTAGAATAGTAATGTTGAATTCTTGCAATAATAACAACCATCTTATAACTCTACCATTAGTGATTGATTTATTCATTAAATATCTAATGGCAGAATGATCAGTGTGAATAAAAGTTTCATAGCCTATTATATAGTGTCTGAATTTATTAATGGCATGAACAACAGCTAAAAACTCTTTTTCAGTTACAGTATAGTTTAACTCTGCAGGAGTCAAATTTTTACTGATATAATAGATGGCATAGGGAATTAAATCTTTCTGTCCCAATACTGCTCCCAGAGCTGTATCGGAAGCATCCGTCGAGATATGAAAAGGTAACTTCCAGTTAGGTCCCCTTAATATAGGTGCTTCAGAAATTTTGGTTTTCAGGGTTTCAAAAGCTAACTGGCAATCAGAAGTCCACTTAAATTCACAATCTTTGGTGAGTAATTTGAAAAGAGGAGATGCTATTTTGGCGAAGTTTTCTATAAATCTCCGATAGTACCCCGTAAATCCTAGAAAACTTCTTACATCTCTTTGACAACTTGGAATGGATAGGTTAGAAATAACTTCAACTTTCGCTTCATCAACTCTAATCCCATCCCCTGAAATGTGGTGCCCTAAAACAATACCTTCAGTGAACATCATAAAACATTTTTCATGACTAAGAGAAAGGTTTGCTTCTTGACATCTTTTTAAGACCTTTTCCAAGTTTTCTAAAGCTTCTTCAAATGTATCCCCATAAACTGTAAAATCATCCATGTACACCTCTACACAGTCATGTATCAGATCAGAAAAAATTCCTAATACTGCCCTTTGGAATGTTGCAGGTGCATTGCACAATCCAAATGGCAATACTCGGTGGGCATAGGTACCCCAAGGACAAGTAAATGTGGTTTTATCTTGGTCTTCAAGTGCTACTTGGATTTGATTGTAACCACTAAATCCATCCAGGAATGAAAAGTACTTTTTACCTGCTAATGTATCTAATACTTGATCTATGAAAGGTAAGGGAAAATGGTCTTTAAGAGTAGCTTTATTCAGTTCTCGGTAGTCAACACACACCCTCCATTTTCCATTTTTCTTAGGCACAATCACCAAAGGGGAAACCCACTGACTATCTGAAATAGGATAGATGAAATTAACATTTAATAATTTTTGCAGTTCTTCCTTGACAATTTCCCTAAGATTTGGATTCATCCGTCTTTGAGGCTGTCTGATTGGTTTGCAATTTTCCTCTATATAGATGTGATGAGTACAAGTCTTGGAACTTATCCCTTTCATGTCAGTGTATTCCCATGCATATGCAGAAGAATGTCTCTGTAATACTTTGACTAGTTCTTCTTGTTGAGATTTTTCCAGATTTTTGTTTATGTTCAAGGTTTTGCCTAGAAAAATTTCACTTGCAGAACTGCCAAATTTGTCCATAGAATGAAGAGACATCTGTCTAGATGACAAGAACTCAATATTGGATTTCTCTTGAAATGATTCGTGTTTGTGTTCTGGAGAAGATTCAAAATTTTCTAGAGTATTCAGAATTTGATTATCTTCACTAATTTCTGAAATTGTGAAGAGTGGTTGCAAATATTCTTCATCCTCTATCCATTGAGTGTCATCTAGATCTGTAATTGTCCTAGCTGGAGGATATAAAGTAAATTTCTTTGTTGAACTTCCATCAGAAATATACATATCACCTGACCTACAACTAATAAAAGCATCAGCTGTAGCTAACCAAGGTCTTCCTAGTATAACAGGATGGCCTCCTAGATTATTCTTGGGTGTAAGGATCATGAAATCCACAGGGTACTCCCAAGAGTCTAGGGACACTGGAATATCTTCTATTACCCCATCTGGTCTGATCACAGATCTATCCGCTAGTTGTAATAGTGTGGGTGTAAAGAGAAGATTAGGAAGTTTCAGTTTGTCCATGATTTGTCTACTCATGATATTTATTGCTGCTCCTAAGTCAATGAGTGTGTTTTGAATTTCAATTCCATTGATGTGAATTCTGACAACTGGATTTCCTGGGTCAAGGTACTTTGGAATAGTAATCTTACCCATCATAATGTCTGCTATTTGTCCTACCAGTTGAATTTTCTTGGTTTCTCTTATTCTTTTCTTTGTTGTCTTCATACTCAACTCCTTTATTGTTTTGGCTAAAATTGGGATTTCCTCGATGGCTTGCAATAATGGAATTTTAATGCAAACATTTCTCAATTCATCCAAGAAATCATAATTAGGCACCATTATTTGTTTTTCTACACCTTTGTCAATTTGTAATCTTTCCGGAAAGGGAGGTATAGAAGTAGATGTGGATGGTTGCTCTAATACTGGAGTTGGGCTTATTGGATCTTTTTGTTTCAGTTTTTCAATGTTTTGGCCTTGAAAGGATGTTTCTTCCTCAAGACTTTTATTAACCCGTAGGGAGTCTTCCTTAGAATCATCTTGTTCTTGTATGATCACAGAAGGTTTCCTCTTCTCAAGTATCCTTCCAGACCTAAGTTGAACATCACTAAGGTCTAGAGGAGTAATTAAATAAGTTGGAAATTGTTGTCCTTCTATCATGTATGTATTCTGAGGATTCTTATTATTGGGGTTTAGTATGGGCTGAGCTGGTAATTGATTGGATTTTTGAGGGAATGGTAATGGAAGTAGTTGATTTTGATGAGGTTGGTTCTGATGATGTTGTTGAGAATTTTGTTGAAAATTTTGTTGAAGATTTTGAGGAAAATTTTGTGGGTATGGTGGATAGGATGGTGGATACCGATAATATGGAGAGTATCTTCCATAGGGACCTTTTGATCCTTCTGCCCAAGCTTGTGATTGATTTTGAAATTGGGGCCAAGGTTGCTGCCAAGAATTCCAAGGTGGAGGTTGATTATACATTTGATCATGAAATCCCTGTGTTTGAGGTCCCTGCCAAGGTCTTCTAGATACAAAGTTAAGAGATTCTGTGGAATCTGTAGGAGTTTCTTCTTGAAAAACAGCCTTGAGACCAGGAAGAGAAGGACAATTCTTGGTCTCATGTTTCTCAGAACAAATAACACAGGTTTCTACAACTTTTACATCCAAGGGGCACTCTCTCAAGGCATGTTTCTTCCTACATTTGGGACAAAAGATTGCCAAGGCATCAGATTCAGCCTTTTGCTTGTTTTGTATCTTGAGGGTGTCTATTTGTTCACTAAGACTCCCTAAGATGTCGGATTTAAAATCATCAAGCATGTGTCCTATTTCTGATCTACTTACTGTCCCAGAAGCAGATTTACTTGCCCTTGCAAGAGCAGGATCTCTTGGACCTTTGACAGTTTTGGATTTCCCTCTGGAAAGGTTGATACATAACTCAGATATTTCAGGTAATGTGAGTTGTGATATATCCCCTTTTCCCATCATGTTAAGGATATCCAACCATTCATCCCTAATGGTTTTCAACAAAAGGGATTTTAAAGTGTCTTGATCTAGGTTTTCCATTTGTGCCCTTTTTATGTTGTATTTAAATCTTTCCAACAAATCTTCTAAGTTTTCATCTTCTTTTTGTAACATCTTGACCACTTCTTCCTTATGATTAACCGGCATACAATAATCCAAGTATCTCTCTAGAAATGCTTGTTTCATGTCTTCCCATGTCCTAATGGAACTACTGCTTAAGCTCATAAACCACTTCAATGATGCTCCTTTCAGAGTTGAAGGAAATAATTTCAATTTTCGGGCATCTTGAAGGTAGTCATAAGTCCTACACAGTACTTCAAATTCGAATAAGAAAGTTTCAGGATCCTCAGTTTTAAGTCCATAGAAGTTCGGAAGGACAGAAGGTGAAATGTTTTTCATGGTTGTATTGGTTTCTCCATCAAGTATAAGGAACCCAAAAGAGCTTCCTATTCTACCTCTTCCTCCATCTGCACCTCTACCTCCTCTTCCTCCTTCTCCTCTACCTCTTCCTCTACCTCCTCCAAATGTGTTTTCTCCATTAACAACTCCTCCTCCTCCTTCTTCTGCCATGGTTGACTCTCCCGTGGAAGTAGAAAGGTTTGTATCCTCAACAAAGGTTTTTGGATCCTCTTCTATGGCAGGTTCAGTGGATGAAGTGGAAGGTTTCTCTAATGGAATAGGTGACCTTAGATCTTCTAGAAGTCCAGGATCAGTAAAGGATGGAAGATGGGTTTGAGTTGAAGGTGTACTAGTTCTGGATCTGGATGAAACAAGTGGTGTTCTAGATGTCAAACTTCTGCCTCTGCTGCTTATAAATCTTCCTCTTGAATCTCTCTCCCTACACATAAAATTGCTTTTGGATGCTAAGAAACAAAGGTTACCTAGTTTTCACTTCCCCGGCAACGGCGCCAAAATGTTGTGCCTCAATCTAGTCTCCTAAACTGAGTTCATTTAATTGTCAACCAGGATTTGTAAACTGCTGAAGTGAAATGTACCATATGTACCTAGGTGCTTGTTTCCTAGTGCGTTGTATGTGGTGTTTTGTGATGTTTTGGTCTTTTATGTTGATTTATGATGTTTTTGGTCTTTTGAAGTTTTATGTTTACAATGAAAATGCCTAGAAAACTAATGAAAAGAGAGTGTTAGTCAAAAACACAGTTGAGCCTAATGTATGGAATGGCAAATGTAATCAAAAACACTGAAACAACATCTAAACTATGACTGAATAGAAACAAGAGCTTGATGCTGACTTTTTAAACAAATGACACAAACTAGACTTTGAGAAATGATCACTTAAATATGCAAATTTTCTAACTAGACAATCAGACACTAATCATGATGCAACATTCTATTCTAAACTCATCTATTCATGACTAATTTCTAGTTCTATTCCGCAATTTCAATTGAAGGTCAGAGTCTATTCTTCAAGAGTTATTGGTTTCTTTTCAGGGTAGTTCTGTTGAGGAAAAGCTCTGATTATAGTGAGGAATTTGCAGAGATATTTCAGACCTTGTAATGATGTTATCTTCTGTTCCTAAAGTTATGGATCACTGATAGTTTTCAGAACAAAAAGATATTTGTAAATAATGAAGGCTGTCTTAGGAATCCTATCAACTAAAATGATCTACTGTGCAAAGGGTGACAGTGTGACTATGAGATATGAATGAAATGAATTGATTTAAACACGAGCTTAAGATGCTTCTAAACTAGAACAATGTTAAACCATAAGCCATCATCAAACTTTGAAATGAAGTAGCTGGACATGAATTAAATTCAAAATGAAACTCCGGAGCATTCTAATTAACATGCACTATCCTATGAAGTTACACAATCAATTTGTTCATCATGAGGGATATTTTGGAAGAGTTCCTTCTTGTGGAAGGGTAGAACAATTTTGACTGTGGACTTGTATGCAATTGAAAGCAAATGAAATGAAAGCAAATGAAACTAAGTTGTCACATCACAGTCATATCTTGAACTTCTTAAGGATGTCTTGGAAGAATTTCTTCTTGTGGAAGAGTGATTAGGACAAGTGCAACTATGATAGTGAAGACTAAAAACTACAACTAATTCTTATGACACTATAGCTATTCATCATTCATTGTTAAGATTTATTGGAAGAATGTCTTCTTGTGAAAGAACTATGATGAATATAACTACAGTCTCTAGTTAAAAACAGATATAACTCCTATCCTACAGTACCATAGTCATTAAACATTCATTGTTTTGATTTATTGGCAAAGTGTCTTCTTGTGGAAGAACTGGAACGAATTATGGCTACAGTAGCTAGCTAAAACAAATACAAATCCTATCCTACAGTACCATAGTCATTAAACATTCATCGTTTTGATTTATTGGCAAAGTGTCTTCTTGTGGAAGAACTGGAACGAATTATGGCTACAGTAGCTAGCTAAAACAAATACAAATCTAACTGATATCCCACAATACCATAGTCATCAATCATTCATCATTTTGGTCTGTTGGAAGAATGTCTTCTTATGGAAGAACTGGAACGAATACGACCACAGTATATAAAACACAACAACTACTAATTCAATATGCAAAACGTAAAGACAGCTAGGAAAAACTTATCTAGTTTACGCTAAGGAAATCCGTTCAAGGGGCAGGGGCCCTCTACCACTTGACGGCATTCGACTTCACAATTAAATCACGCCTTCAAGATAATTTTGTCTGCTCCATTAACAATGCAATAGTCTGAACATAATGCTTTGTGTCTTAAAAGACGTAACACAGAGTTTACACCAAAATCTAGCAGCAAATCTACACAAAATTTCTAACTAAGCTCTCGGCCTATTCAGGAGTTTTTAAAGTAAATGCAAGTAACAATAATTACAATAATTTAGGAATGATGTCTTCCTAATCCAAATCATCTTAGGAGTCTTTAAGGTGGCTGCATAAAAGAGAAAAGACACCTGGACTGTAACAGTCCTAGTAGGAGTCTTCTTTCACAAATGTGTTCCCACGTGCATAACCGTACACAGAATTCATTTCCTCTTCCATGACGAGCAACACACCATGTAGGCACGACGTGGATCATGCCCATATGCGTTTTTCCTCAAGAGGCCACCCGGAACATGCTCAAACATAAAGGTAGCTGCAGAATCGCCGGTTAGCTACAGAATGCCTGCATTCTGCAGCTAGTTCCGGTCAAAATGCTTAACAATGGCAACAATCACAAAATTCAACCAAGTCAAGCCATGTAAACCATTCTAGAAGTAATTTTAACTATTTTTATTGATCAATTGGGTTTAAAATGGAAATGGACAAGGGAAAATGAGGTAAAATGAGGTGAAGGAAAGCACAAATTTGAGGCTCACTGAAGTGTCCATGAGGAGGTGGGAAGTAAGGACGAAGGCGATCCACATTGAAGACTGGTGCAAACCAAGGAATGGTGGAATACCGAGCTTGAAGGCATTGTTCCCTACAGCCTTGGTGACTCGTGTACGACCCGTATCAGCGGTTGAAGCTTGCGGTGGGGTTCATGAGGCACTCCTTCGCAAATGTAGCCATACTGTCGCCCACCCTGGAAGTTGTGTGGCACCCGGTGTTGATCATGGCGTTGCTTGTACTTCGCATTGGCTTTGTCAAATATATCATGAACCCGTTGGCGGATGTGTTGAATGCACTCGATGAAGCTACTTGCTTTGTCAACTCGTACTCAGGACATTAGCTAAATACCGAGTACCGCAAATGGCATGGCTACGTCAATGGGACATAGTGATGGAATCAAAGCCCGTGTTCGAAAGGGTCAGGGCTAATCGAACTATGGAGAGCCCGCCATAACTATGTTGCAAGCATGGGGAGGCTCTCGTCCCATGTGCGTGGATGCTTTGAATTGTACATGTGTAGAATGTGTACAATCATTCCGTTGACGACCTCTCGTTCCGGCCATCCGTTTTGGGATGGAAAGTTGTGGACTTGGTGAGCTTTGTGTCCAAAATCGACCAAAGGCCGGACCAAAATGTGTTGAGGAACCTTCTATCTCGATCCGACAGACAGACCGTGGGATCCCAAAGTGCACCCACACCTCGTTCAGAAAAGTTTAGCAAAGGGCTTCGCCGTGATATCTCTTCTCTACAAAGCCGCCATAATGGCCATCTTTGAGAATCGTCAACGACCACGAAACACAAATATTTCCATTCTGGGTGAGAAGGCAGTGCTCGACATGTAATCCATGGAGATGGATTCCCAAGGTCGACTAGGGTAGGTAGTGGAGTATATAGGCCTTGCTTCTTGATGGTCGGTTTGGCAATGGCACAAGAAGTGTGATCCGATGTGCTTCTCGACATCCTTTTGAAGGTTCGCCAATAGAAATACTTCCCCGCATTTCTACCGTTTTCTCGACCCCGAAATGCCCAAATGACTCCTGGCTTATAGTGTGCTTCCCATATCATCTTGGAACGCTTGCTTGAAGGAACATAAAGGTGTTCCGTGTGACATAAAAGTGCATCTTGAGGTGAAAATTTGGAACTTGTGTACCCCCCTAGAGTGCCTTATAAGTGGGTCGAATTCGGGTCACTCTGCGAGGAAGCAACCCAATCGGTGGTTCCCATGCCCACAAGACAGCACGGTGGTGAGCGCCATGATCGGTGGTCGGGCCGAGGCAACAGCAACATTATTGGTGCTACCCTTCTTTGTACTTGATGTTCAAATGAAACTTTTGTAGATATGTGGACCACTTCTAATGGCAATCATCTCCGCAACTTACCTTGTATGAACTCGTAGGGCCGGTGTCCGTGTGGATGATTGTTTCCTTCCCCAAAATGTAATGCTTCCATTGTTGACAAGCTTGCACAATGGAATACATTTCTTTATCATAAGTGGGATACTTGCGAACCGTGTCGACAATGTCTCACCGTGATATGCCATTGGAAGTCCCTATTGAGTAAGAACTGCCCTACAGTACAGTCGAGGCATCCGTCTCAATCTCAAATGGTTGCCGCAAGTCTAGTAATGTGAGCACTCTGGGCAAAGACAGCGAGGCGATTTTTTTTTCAATTTCCGTGAATGCCTTTGTTGAGGTTCCGACCAAAAGAATTTTTCTCTTGCTCCTCCCTTGGTGACTTGACTCAAGGGCCAAGTGATATGAGAGAATCCCAACACGAATCTATAGTAGAAATTAGCAAGACCCAGAAAGCTGCGAAGCTATGTTATAGTGGTTGGGGTTGGCCAATCCCGAATGACTTGGATCTTGGTTGGATCCACATGCACCCCCCTTTCATCAATAATGTATCCCAGATATTGAACCTGGGTCATGCCAAATGTGCACTTCTCCAAATTGGCACACAACTTGTGTTGCCGCAGTGTTTGGGGGGACACATCCGAGATGTGGTGAAGGTCTCTTCCCAAGTCTTCTTGAAGATCGAAGATGTCATCCAAGTACACCACTACAAATGAGTTGGTGAATGGCTGCAAGATGTCGTCCATCATCCTCATGAAGGTTGCGGGAGCATTCGTCAACCCGAAAGGCATGACTAGCCATTCAAAAAGGCCTTCCTTGGCTTTGAAGGTAGTCTTCCACACATCAGAGGGCTCAATTGGTACCTAGTGATACCCAGACTTTAGGTCAATCTTGCTGAAATATTTTGCACCTTTGAGTTGGTCCAGAAGGTCATCAATCCCTGGGATTGGGTACCTATTCCAGATAGTGATCTTGTTCAGCACCCGATAGTGAATACAAAGTCTCCACGTCCCATCCTTCTTCTGTACCAACACGATCGGGCTCCCACATGGCGATGAACTTGGTCTGATGTGACCTTTCTACAACAGCTCTTGAATCTGCCTCTTGATTTCATCATTCTCCAGAATAGAGCGCCGATAGATCGGTCCATTGGGTAGCGGCACACCTGGGGTCAGATCAATCGGGTGCTTGACTTGACAGTGCAGAGGAATCCCTGTGGGTGAGGTGAAGATGTCCCCGTACTCCTCCACAACCTTATCCATTTGTTGTTGTCGTGTAGAGGAGCCCTGTCTGGAGGTCGTGACCACAGTCTTCTTCTTGCTCTGGGGGCGGATCCTCAGGAAAATGATTTTCATGGTTTTGGAAATGAGCTTACTGCATTGTTTTGTAGTAACCAAAGAGATAGCCGCAGGAGGTGGTACCTCTGGTATACTATACAACTTATTTCCCAAAGTAACAATGACAGCACGAGGTCGAGACTCATACACAGCATGGCACTTCCACAAGTATGGTTGTCCTAATAATACATCAGAAACATCAATAGGAGCAACATCACATAATACCTCATCTGTGAAGAGCTTGATGCTATAGGGAAGGTGGCACTGCTGGCTGACGCAGAGATCTCATCCTTGTTGAAGCCACCCGATGGTGTATGGATGTGGGTGAGATGTGGTCGGCAAGCCCAACCACTTCACGGCGTCTACTAAAATGAGGTTCTTTTGGCTCCCATTGTCAACAATGAACTATACAGGGGAGCCCTTTACCCACATCTGGGAGTGGAAGAGACGTTCCTCCTCCTCTGGATCTTCCGGTTCCTCCTTCTGGATCTTTGTAGTGGCAACAGTGGCATTGGCCTCCGCATCAATAATCGGTTTCCCTTTTTCATTCCCCTTTTCAGGTTCTCATTCGGACTCATATCATGCATCTGACTTAGAAGCCCTCATCTCGGCCACTAGCGACTGCTTGGCCCGACACTCACTTGTGTTGTGAGTGGTGCTCTTATGGAACTCACACCACTTTCCCGTGTCCTTCTTTGGCTTTGCGGTGTTGTTCTTTTCTTATGGCTTTGACGGGTTGTCTTTATCCGCCATGCCTTGGCTCTATCCTTTGGTCTGTGTTTTGGAAGCACCTTTCCCTTGCTTTTGATTCGCAGATCCAAAGTCTTGCTTCTTCTGTTTGAATTTCTGCTCAATCTTGGCAGCATACCGATATGCTGTACCAAGCGAGGAGATGTCGAGGAACACCATTTCCTCCTGAATGTATCTGTGCAGACAGTTGTGATACTTTAGCACCAAATTTTTTTCTGAATCTTTGATACCCAACTTTGTGCGCAGGGTATGGAATAGATTCGTTAGCTCATGCACATATTGATCCCTTTGTTGTCGTAGCGTGGTCCATTGTATGTACTTGTCCTCATAGCTCCCCACGGGATAGTACTGTTCCTTGACGGCGTCTCGGAAAGAATTCCAAGTTGGTACGGCTGAGAACAGAGAGGGTTCTGTCTGGTCCTTTTTCTCACAGTAGGTTTCCCACCAGTCCTTAACATGGGGGGTAACTTTGAGGAGTGAAAAAATAATCTTCTCTCGGTCTGAAAAGTCATGAACAGAGAAATATCCTTCTAATAGATTAAACCATCTATCTGCAGCATTTGCGTCTATTTGACACTCAAATATGGGAATGTCAAAATTTACTTGTACCTTAAAAGGAGTCGCACCTCCAGAGTGGCTGCTGCATGCAGATGCACCGCCGGTGGGCAACCGTTGAAGGATCTGAACAAAGTTATCCATCATCGTGTTCCTTTGTTTTTCGAAGGCCTCCTCGAGCAATATTTTGATAGGATCTCCTGCTCCCTCATCTTTATTTTTTTCCCCCATGGGCATCCGTCAAGGTTTGCGAGGCTGATCTTGCAAAGGTTCCACCAGATCAAGCCCTAGCTCCTTATACCCCGACCTCGTTGGGGACATGCAAAGAAGGATCGAGAAAAAGCAGACCACTCTGATACCACCGATCCGGATTTATGCAGGAATGCAACAGAATAAACATATAACCGTAAATACAGAGATGTAGCGGAAATAACACTTCATTTCATTAATATCATAGAACTGAAATTTTCTTATAGAAAGAATGGAAATAAAACTAGCTAGGGCGCTGGTAGCTATCTCTGAGAAGAGATTTGGCAGCTACAGGCCTCTGAACTGAGTTACAATGAGGCTCGAGGGCCTATTTATTATTGAGAAACAATAAATAATCCTAAACATCCAAAAACCTAACCCTAGGAGATGAAGTGCCAAAACTATGGGCCCCGTTTGGGTAAATTGGTGTTTCAACTTCTGAGGGACGTAACTTTGGCATACTATCTCCGTTTGATGCACATGATACATCATTAGAAAGCTCTATCTGAGGACTAAAACTTTCACCATGAATATCATTTTAGAATAGAATCTAGAATGGAATGATATTCGCTGGAGGTGCGATGCCCAAAAAACGTCGTTTAGGGCCTCAAAATGGCTCCGGAAGTTCAAAACCTGAAAAACTGCTAAAAATAGTAAATTATGCCGAAACTGAAAAGCTGAAAGAGAAAATGGTGGGGGCCCAAGTGGAATAGGTGGGTGGCCACCAATATCCACCTAGATCATTCCTCCCCCCTTAGGAAGCAATGGTACCCATTGCGTTAAGTTCCTCCATGAGATGAGGAAATTTCTGCTGAACTTGGTCCCTAGTGAACCACTTTCCTTGGTGCAGGAGTTGGCTAGCTTTAACAACCCGATACAGTTGGATCTTCTGTTGGCAAGTGTTCTTGATTTGCATGTCCATAATACAATCTGTGGTGGCCTATTCCATGCAGTCTGGGTTTAACTCTGTTGGTGTGAGTTGTTCTGCAATGTCTGAGGTGTTCAATAGAGGTGGGAAGTAAGGATGAAGGTGATCCACATTGAAGACTGGGTGCAGACCAAGGAATGGAGGAATACTAAGCTCGAAGGCATTGTTCCCTATAGCCTTGGTGACGGTGTAGAGCCCGTATCAGAGCGGGCGAAGCTTGTGGTGGGGTCCAGTGAGGCGCTCCTTCTGCAAATGTAGCCATACTTTGTCGCCCACCTGGAAGTTGTGTGGCACCCAGTGTTGATCATGGCGCTGCTTGTACTTTGCATTGGCTCTGTCCAATATATCATGAACCTATTGGCGGATGTGTTGAATGCACTCGATGAAGCTACTTGCTTTGTCAACTTTAGACTGGACATGAGCTGAATCGGTCTGAGCAGCTGCAAATGGCATGGCTACGTCAATGGGACATAGTGGCTGGAATCCCAAGCCCACCTGAAAGGGGCTCTAGCCAATTGAACTATGGAGAGCCCTGTTATAACTATGTTTTACATAGGGGAGGCTCTCGTCCCATGTGCATGGATGCTTTGAATTGTACATGCGCAGAATGTGTATAATCATTCTGTTGATGACCTCTGTCTGGCCATTTGTTTGGGGATGGAAAGCTATGGACTTGTTGAGCTTTGTGTCCAACATTGACTAGAGGCTGGACCAAAATGTGCTGAGGAACCTACTATCTCGATCTGATATGATAGACTGTGGGATCCAGAAGTGCACCCACACTCGTTCAAAGAAGAGTTTAGCAGTGGCTTCTGCTGTGATATTCTTCTTACAGGCCGCCATAATGGCCATCTTCGAGAATCTGTCAACGACCATGAAAACAGAGTCATTTCCATTCTTATTAGAAGGCAGGCTCGACATCTAATCCATGGAGATGGATTCCCAAGGTCGACTAGGGGTAGGTAGTGGAGTATATAGGCCTTGCTTCTTGATGGTCGGTTTGGCAATGGCACAAGCAGTGTAGGATCTGATGTGCTTCTTGACATCCTTTCGAAGGTTCGGCCAATAGAAATACTTCTATAGTATTGCTACTATTTTCTCAACCCTGAAATGCCCAGCGACTCGACTGTAGTGTGCTTCCCATATCATCTTGGCACGCTCGCTTGAAGGAACACAAAGGTGTCCCAGGTGACATAAAAGTGCATCTTGGAGGTGAAAATTTGGAACTTGCGTACCCCCCAAGAGTGCCATGTAAGTGTGGCCAAATTTTGGGTCACTCTCATAAAGAAGCGGGCAATCAGAAGTCTCGTGCCCACAAGAGTTGAGCACGGTGGTGAGTGCCACACTCGGTGGTCGGCTAAGGCAGTTTGCAACATTATTGGTGCTACCCTTCTTGTACTTGATGTTCAAATGAAACTATTGCCGATATGTGGACCAGTTCTGATGGCGATCATTATGCAACTTCCCTTATGTCTGTATGAATTGCAGGAACCGGTGGTCTGTGTGGATGATTGTTTCCTGCCCCAAAATGTAATGCTTCCATTGTCGATAGGCTTGCACAATAGAATACATTTCTTTGTCATAGGTGGGATACTTGCGAACTGTCTCAGAAAATGTCTCACTGTGATATGCCACTAGATGGCCCTGTTGAGTAAGAACTGCCCCAATAGCATAGTCAGAGGCATCTGTCTCGATCTCAAATGGCTGTTGCAATTCTGGTAATGTGAGCACTGGGGCAGAACAAAGGTGATTTTTCAATTCTGTGAACACCTTCTGTTGAGGTTCCGACCAAAATAATTTTTCTCTCGCTCCTCCCTTCGTGACTTGACTCAAGGGCCAAGTGATATGAGAGAATCCCAACACGAATCTACGGTAGAAATTAGCGAGACCTAGAAAGCTGCGAAGCTCTGTTATAGTGCTTGGGGTTGGCCAATCCCAAATTAATTGGATCTTGGCTAGATCCACATGCACCCCCCTTTCATCAATAATGTATCCCAGATACTGAACCTGGGTCATGCCAAATGTGCACTTCTCCAAATTGGCACACAACTTGTGTTGCCGCAGTGTTTGGAGGACCTGTTAGATGTGGTGAAGGTGCTCTTCCCAAGTCTTGCTGAAGATCAGAATGTCATCCAAGTACACCACTACAAATGAGTTGGTGAATGGCTGCAAGATGTCGTCCATCATCCTCATGAAGGTTGCGGGAGCATTCGTCAACCCGAAAGGCATGACTAGCCATTCAAAAAGGCCTTCCTTGGCTTTGAAGGCAGTCTTCCTTGGCTTCATAGCGTCTACTAAAATTAGGTTCCTTTGGCTCCCATTGTTGACAATGAACTGTACAGGGGAGCCATTTACCCACATCTGGGAGTGGAAGAGACATTCCTCCTCCTCTGGATCTTTCGGTTCCTCCTTTTGGATCTTTGTAGTGGCAACAGTGACATTGGGCTCCACATCAATAATCTATTTCCCTTTTTCATTCCCTTTTTCAGGTTCTGATTCGGAGTCGTAGCATGCATCTGACTCAGAAGCCCTCATCTCGGCCACTAGTGACTGCTTGGCCCGACACTCACTTGTGTTGTGAGTGGAGATCTTATGGAACTCACACCACTTTCCCGTGTCCTTATTTGGATTTGCGGTGCT
>CM076577.1:899899684-900061027 GCA_034641835.2 Pinus albicaulis | reverse complement strand
AATAGACAACCAACCTCTGAAATTTTTTACTGAACAGACACTCTTACCCATTCATCTACTGATCCAGGTGGATATCGGTGGCCACCCACCTATTCCATTTGGACCAGCACCATCAATTCTTGCAGCTTTTCACATTCAGCACAACTTACTATTTTTACTTCGGGTTTCGGGTGTCCTGCTCTCGCGGAGCCGTTTTGGGGGCTTAATGATCCGGTGGATATTGGTGGCCACCCACCTATTCCATTTGAACCCCATCTTGATTCTTTACAATTTTCAAGTTGCAACAAAACTTACTATTTTTAGCAGTTTTTCGGGTCCTGAACTTCCGGAGCCATTTTGAGGCCCTAAACGACGTTTTTTGGGTATGAAAGCGCCAGCGAATTTGCTGATCAAATTTGTCTTGATAGCTGTAGTCCTCGGATAGAGCTTTCTAATGATGTATCATGTGCGTCAAACGGAGATAGTATGCCAAAGTTATGCCCCCGGGAAGTTGAACCACCAATTTACCCAAACGGGCGCCCACAATTTTGACACCTCATCTCCTACGGTTAGGTTTTTGGACGTTTAAAATTCTACATTGTTTCTCAACAATAAATAGGCCCTCGAGCCTCATTGTAACATAGTTGAGAGGTCTGTAGCCACCACATCTCTTCTCAGAGATTTTCTACCAGCACCCTAGCTATTGTATTTCCATTATGTCTGTAAGCATATTTCTGTTATTTGATATTAATGAAATGACACATTATTTCCGCTGCATATCTATGTTTATGGTTATTTTTGTATTCTGTTGCGTTCCTGCATAAATCCGGATCAGTGGTATCAGAGCGGGTCTGCTCTTTCTTTGTTTTTCTTTGCATGTCGCCAACGCGGTCAGGGTATAAGGAGTTAGGGCTCGATCTGGTTGAACCCTTGCAAGATCAGCCTCGCAAACCCCGACGACCTCCCATGGCGGAAGAAAAGAAAGACGAGGGAGCAGAAGATCCTATCAAAATACTGCTCGAGGAGGCCCTCGAGAAACAAAGGAACGTGATGATGGATAACTTTGCTCAAATCCTTCAACGACTGCCCACATATGGCGCATCTGCATCCAACAGCCACTCTGGAGGCGCCACTCCCTTCAAGGTACAGGTAAACTTTGACATTCCTATATTTGAAGGAAAAATAGATGCAGACACCATAGACAGATGGTTAAATTTGCTGGAAGGGTATTTCTCGGTCCATGACTTCTCTGACCGAGAAAAGATTATTTTTGCACTCCTCAAAGCCGCTCCCCATGTCAAAGACTGGTGGGAAACCTACCGTGAGCAAGAGGGCGAAGGGGAACCCTCTCTGTTCTCGACCACACCCACTTGGAATTCGTTCCGAGACGGCATCAAGGAACAATATTACCCTGTGGGGAGCTATGAGGACAAATACATCCAATGCAGCACGCTGCGGCAACAAAAGGATCAAGATGTGCACGAACTGACGAATCTGTTCCATACCCTGCGCACAAAGTTGGGTATTAAAGATTCAGAGAGACATTTGGTGCTCAAGTACCGCGGCTGTTTGCACAAACACATTCAGGAGGAAATGGAGTTCGTCGACATTACATCGCTTGGCACGGCATATCGCTATGCCGCCAAGATCGAGCAGAAATTTAAGCAGAAGAAGCGAGACTTTGGATCTGCGAATCCGAAAGGTGCCCCCGAATCAAAGAACAAGGGGCAAGGCCAAAGCAATGTGACTCAGAACAACACCACAAATCCAAAGAAGGACACAGGGAAGTGGTGTGAATTTCATAACAGCCCCACTCACAGCACAAACGAGTGTCGGGCCAAACAGTCTTTGGTGGCTGAACTAAAGGCACCCGAATCAGATGCATTTTCTGATCCTAAGTTAGAACCAGACAAAGGAAATGACAAAGGGAAGCAGATCATTGATGCGGATCCCAGTGCCATTGTTGCCACCACCAAGATCCAGAAGGAGGGTCCAGAGGATCCAGAGGAGGGGGAGCGCCTCTTCCAATTGCAGATGTGAGTGAAGGGTTCTCCGCTGCAGTTTCTTGTCGATAGCGGAAGCCAAAAGAACCTCATTTCAGCAGACGTCGTGAAGAGGCTCGGCCTACCAACCATAGCACACCCGCAGCCATATACCATCGGGTGGCTCCACCCAAGGAGAGATCTCCGCATCCGCCAGCAGTGCCGACTTCCATACAGTATCAAGCCATTCACGGATGAGGTATTGTGTGATGTTGCTCCTCTTGATGTAGCTGATGTATTATTGGGCCAACCATACTTGTGGAGCCGACATGCTGTGTATGAGTCTAGGCCTCGTGCTGTTATTATTACTTTGGGAAATAACTTGTACAGGATACCGGAGGTAGTACCGCCTCCTGCCATTTCTTTGACTACTGCAAAGCAACGCAGTAAGATTGTTTCCCAAACCAGGAAATTCATTTTCCTTACGACTCACTCACAGGGAAAGAAGAATATTGTGGCCACATCCTCGAAACAGGGCTCCCTTTCACGGCTGCAGCAGATGGACAAAGTCATGGAGGAATACGATGACAATTTCTCCTCACTCATAGAGGTTCCTCTACACTGTCAGGACAAGCACTCCATTGATCTGACTCCCAATGCACCACCACTTGATGTTTCCATACATCCTGCAACTACACATACATAATCCAAACATGTACTGTATGAGGCTGATAAAGAAACCAAATTTACTAAACGCATCCAGCATGTCCACCCGCAGGTCCATGACATCTTCAACACATCTAATACTCAGTTCAACAAAATTTGCCTCATCTCATGGAGGATCTCAACGCAATGGGGACCATTGCTTCCTAAGGAGGGAGGAATGATCCAAGTGGATATCGGTGGCCACCCACCTATTCCATTTGGACCAGCACCATCAATTCTTGCAGCTTTTCACATTCAGCACAACTTACTATTTTTAGCAAGTTTTCGGGTCCTCCACTCTCGGAGCCGTTTTGGGGGCTTAATGATCCAGGTGGATATTGGTGGCCACCCACCTATTCCATTTGAACCCCCATCTTCAGTTCTTTCAATTTTCAAGTTGCAACAAAACTTACTATTTTTAGCAGTTTTCGGGTCCTGAACTTCCGGAGCCGTTTTGAGGCCCTAAACAACGTTTTTTGGGTATGATATTTGTTGTGATTTGATCATCAAATCGTCACAAAAGTTGTAGTCCTCGGATAGATCTTTCTAACGAGCTATTGAACGCGTCAAACGGAGATCGGGTGCCAAAGTTATGCCCCCAGGAAGTTGAACCACCAATTTACCCAAACGGGCGCCCACAGTTTTGGCGCCTCATCTCCTACGGTTAGGTTTTTGGACGTTTCAAATTCTACATTGTTTCTCAACAATAAATAGGCCCTCGAGCCTCATTGTAACACGGTTCAGAGGTCTGTAGCCACCACATCTCTTCTCAGAGATTCGCTACCAGCACCCTAGCTATTTTATTTCCATTATGTCTGTAAGCATATTTATGTTATTTGATATTAATGAAATGACGCACCCTAGCTATTGTATTTCCATTATGTCTGTAAGCATATTTCTGTTATTTGATATTAATGAAATGACACATTATTTCCGCTGCATATCTATGTTTATGGTTATTTCTGTATTCTGTTGCGTTCCTGCATAAATCCGGATCAACCCAATACCATTTACTGCCTCCATCCCATGCGATAAACCGCTTACCACCTCCTCGCCTAAACTAAAACTGCTTACCCCGTTTTCAAATGCGTTAAGGCTTGTGTATCTGCGTGAGCCCCCATCCACTATTTACACCCCTGCAACACTCCAAAAGGCCCAAAAAGCCCCAACCAAATGAAAAAAACCAACAAGCCCCATTTTCCGGACTCTATCCACAGACATAGGTTTTAATTAACAATTATTTTTAGTGTGTAGGTGATTATACATGGCGAAAATGCATAAATCACGTTTATAAGGTCCAAGAATTGTTTTAAACAGGTTCTCTGGGTGACGATCTAGAATGGCTTGTTTCATCTAAGGGACCAGGAGCGTGAGATCAGTATAAATCACCAATGGATAATGCCCATTGGTGGTTATTCAAATACTCCAAAGGTAGCGAGAGTTCTCCATATCACAGGGAAAATAAATAAAAGAATTTACAGTGGTTTCGCAGAGATACAGGAAAGTAAAGAACACAATCATCAAGAATTCAAATATAAAAGGGGTTAAGAGATTAATCAAACGTTAAAGGAAGGAAAACAAAATTAGAAAATAGAGTGAAGAAAGAAAATTAAAAGAATTAAACATAGAAATATTAAAGAAAAACAATCAAAGAGAGATCAGAAATAGAGACAGAGTTAAGGAGAAAATAAATCCAATTTTAAGGAGATAAATCAGAGGTTAAAAGACAAATCAAAAGAAAATTAAAAGAGAAGATAGATCCAAATGATAAGGCCACTCAAAAATTACTTCTTCAAAACAAATTTTGCCACCTACAACCTCATTTTACTTAAATAAAATCAGCTACAGTTACTAAAGCAGTCAAAGATATTTTAAAGTAGCTCAACAGTTATTGTAAAAAGTTAATGATAAAGCCATAAAATTAAAAAATATCCTAAAATTTAGCTCAACAGTTAAAAAAGAAGTTACTATTACAGTGTGTCTGTCACAAATATTTTTCTTTGGGCCTTGCATGGTTTCAAAGTTCAAGATGACATTTACTCTGTAATAACTATGGTCTGAAACCCTAGCTTAGGATCAACTCTTCATATGGAGATAAATACTTCATGTATTGTTCATTTTTAGTGTTTGTTGGTTGATTGGTTAGTTGGATGTTTGCTAAAGCTAGATTTTGATCAGACTCTGAGTTGCAGAGATTGTTGCACTAGAGTATTGTAACTGTTTTGGACATCAGTAATACAAGCACGTTCACATGATTCTTGAGCTATGTTAATGGTGATGTTATCCTCATTTTTCATTATTTATCTTCTTTTTTCCATATTTTCCATCATTTCTCTGATAAAAGAACATAAATTTTAGATTAAGATACATTATTTTGGCACCTTAATTATGTCTGCTTCTTTCATCTTAATGTTTTCCTCTGCAAGGTCTGATTAGAGAATTCAAGGGTGTCTTGCTCTTTAGTTCCACCTAGCTTATTGCCTTGAAGTTTACTTAGTAGATTATAGCCAAATAAGTTTATGGTTTGCGCTGTCCTTTGGTTTTTCTTAAAAATTTATTTTAAAGGCCTTCTTTGAAGTTTGATTAAAGAATTCTGGGGCGTCCTGCTCTTTAATTTCACTGACTATTATCTTGAATGTTTTTCTTTGTCTGAAAGTAATAGCTAGAGAATTCAGAGGTGTTCTACTCTCTAATATTGTTGGATTGTTGTCTTAAGTTTTACCTAGTAGAGTCTAGCCAAAAAAGTTTATGGTTTTCCCTGTCCTTTGGTTTTTCTTAAAAAATTACCTAAAAGGCTTTTCTTATTGAAGTATGGTTAAAGGATTCTTAATTTCCTTTTATTTTTATTGATTTCACAACTTGTTGTCATTTCATATTTCATCTAATCTAAAAGATCCACTTGATATAGTTATCCTTCCCTATGAAAACCATTGCAAAGTTGATGAACAATGAAATCCTTTTATGACTCCATAGCCCAATGGATTAATGATTCTCACAGTATATCTATCCAACTGAAACATTCAATCAGTTAATCAATCAATTAATCAAAACAAAACAGGCAACCCCAGAAATTCATAACTAGCCTAAAACCAGAAAACATAAGCAATAAGACACACCATTTTCATCACAAACATAGAGAGAGCCCTTTGTGAGTTCAGGAATGCTAGGTCCTTAGACTCCAAAGCGGTCTGATGTGGTTCCTTGCAGAGTTGTTCTTTCCAATCTTGAAAATCATGGGGAGCCAACATAGTGGGGACCATACTAGGGAACTGAGTTATTAAAACAACTTAATATTCTATCAAGAACTCAGAAACCCCATTCAAAATTAGATGAATCAAGTGTTAGCCAATACTGGTATCTAGTTGCTAATGGTGGACAATAGGTAGCCTAAAGAAAGTTAAAAATCATCCACATGGTGACTCCACTGGTTTTTAGTAGGCCTACTGACACCACTGGTTTTCTATAGACTCCACCGGGAAAATTATTGAGAAATCTTGACATCATCAAACCTCAAATAGAACCCATCCAAAAATATTTTGTGAATAAAGTATTTCTTCTACAGATTGGTTTTTTTTTTTAAAATATTACTAAACTATCAACCTTTTTGAACCTTGGGTCTAAACTATGACTTCTAGAAGTCTGTACCAGATCCCATCCTGACCCAAACCCTCCTGCAATAGTTGATAATCTAGAGAAAATTATAAGAAAATATCCTAGATCTAAAAGTTCAACTGTTATCAGACCTATTTACAAAGCAAGTTCCCTACCTGAAAACCTTAAAGATTTGCAGAATATCTTATCTGACTCACCCCTAGAACAAAGCTTTTCTAGGACTAGATCTCAGAGTTGGATAACACATATAACTTTATATCCAACCACCTTATAGTAGAATCCTGTTGTACTAACCTCAACCCCCATCCATACACCCACTATTCACCTTCCTCCATTAAATCCTCCCCAGCCATGGCAACTTGGTATGATCCATTGGTCCTACCATTGCCTTTAGTTGTTCTACCACAGGAATATCAGTCCAAGATTCCCTTATATGATACAAGTAGTTCTACTACTTCTCAAAAACATGTGGGTACAATGAATGACTATTTTGACATACAAGAAATAGATGATGAAACTGTTAAACTAAGAATGTTTGCTCAAAGCTTAGGGGAGAAGCAAGAAAATGGTTTAAAGGCCTAACCCATAATAGTATACATGACCTCCCTACTTTTCATCAATTTTTCTTAAACAAATGGGAAGTTAAAAGAACCCTCTCCAGATCTTATCATAGTATGAAAAAATTAAGAGAAATGTTGGAGAGGGTGTCCAAGAATACTACAGTAGGTTCAGTAGTGTATATAATTCCCTCCCTGCCCATATGAAACCACCACAAGGCCTATCTCTAATGAAATTTCTAGATGGTTTGAACTTGAAATGGCCTACCAACTAAGGGAGAGAGACCCTATTACATTAGAATATATGAAGAGGGGTGCAATAAGTGTGGAGGCAAATTTGATTGCCAAAAGGGATAGGATGAAAAATGAAAAAAGAGTCACATATAGGGTTGAAACTACCCTCCCATCATCTGATACTAAAATTGATAACTTAGTTAGAACCATGGAACGGATGATAGAGAATAAACATGAATGAGAGAGCTTAACCCAGAGAAAATCAAGCAGCTCCTCAAAACATAAATCAGAATCAGAACCAAAACCAAAAATTTAGAAGAAATCCCCCTCAAAGAAGAAAGAAAGGTCATGACCAGAAAATCAGGCCTCCTTTCCAAGAAAACTATGCTGATGAGGATGAGGGGGTGATTGAAGAACCAGAGGAAAGTCATATAAATTTATTGGGAGTTAATAATGAGGATACTGTTTTCCTCACTGAGGAAGAGCAAGGTATGTTTTCCCCAACTTAATTTGAAGAAGAATGCCTAGAATCCGAAGACTATAAACAAGGCTTCGAAAATGCCATCATGGAAGTACATAGACAATATGACCTCAAAAGCAAGAAAACCCAAGACACTCCCAAGAGAAAGAGCCCATAAATTTCTTCTAGGAAGATCCCTGAAAATATTCCTAAAATGATAGAAGAAAATTCAAACACAATGGTTAAAATTTCTGATAAAAATAAAAACAAAAACAACCAACATAATGGAAACAAAAGCAACACTAGTAATCCATCTAGTAGCCCTGACAAAACTGTTTTAGCTAAGATCCAAAATTAAAATCAACAAGCTGAAATTGCTGAAAAAACAGTGTCTAATAAAACTGATTTGAACCTTTCAAAAACACAGACACCTTTCAGTGTTCAGAACGAAATTGCCAAGGTAAAAATCTCCATACCTCTTATTGAATTAGTTGCCCAAGATGTATATAGATCCCAAGTTTTGAAAGCTTTAAGCATAGGAGAAAATGAAGATTCTGTAAATTTAAATGATGACAAACCTAAGCTTTTGTTTGGACCTGAAGTAGAAGGAAAATTTCAAGAGGGAGGTGTACCTCCATTTTATGTCAGTTTGGACATTCATGATAAAATCCTTCATAATGCCATGTTAGATTTAGGAGCTTCACATAACCTCATGCCAAAGGTAGTAATGGAAAGACTAGGCCTTGAGATAACTAGACCATAGAAAGATTTATACTCTTTTTATTCTAGTAGAGTTAAGTGTCTAGGCCTAATAAAATATCTATGTGTTAATCTAGTATAAATACTAGCCAAGAGCCTAGTAATGGATATTGTAGTAGCTGATATTCCTCCTAAATATGGCATGATCCTTTCACGCTCATGGGGAGCTAAAATCCAAGGCACCCTCCAAATGGACATGACGTATGCTGCTATACCTATCTTTAGTCAACCAAGAAGACTATATAGGGAGACTCATATGAAATACATGATCATTAGTCAAGAAAAACCAGATAAATCCCCTCTTTATTCTGTCCACATAGACCTTGATTCATTTATCCTTTACAATGATGAAAACATTTATGAACAAGTAGCATAAAATGAGAAAATAGCTGAAAAAGAAGAAGAAAAAGAGGAGGAACAGTTAGAATAGTTAGACCAAATAGAAAATGAACAATATAATAGCAAACATGGTGGCAACCACAATGATCAACATAATGGTAAATATGAACCTGAACCTCTTTGGAGTATGAGATTTGATGGTTCTTGTGGTAAAATTGGATCATGAGCAGGTGTTTGGGTGTACAACACTGAGAATAACCATGTAGAGGGTCACTCATATAATCTGAACTTCCAATGTACAAATAACATAGAAGAATTTGAGGCACTCCTCCTAGGGCTACAATTACTCAAGAAATTAGGAGCCAAAAGAATCTTTGTCCATGGAGATTTCGAGCTAGTCATTAGGCAAATTAAGGGAGAATATTAAGCTAAACATCCTAGACTAAGAGCATATAGGGATGATGCCCTTGACCTCCTAAAAAAATTCCAAGAATATGATCTTACCTTTGTCCCAAGGAATCAAAATATCCTTGCCAATGGACAAGCATTTGCAGCCAGCACTTGTCAAAAACATCACCATAATAAAAAATACATAGTACAAGTCAAATATAGACCAGCAGTACTTGATAACATAAAATATTGGCAAGTTTTTGAAGGTGACAAATAGATTGAAGATTTCCTGTAGTCCATAAATGAGTTTGAAATGCCAAATTCAGACTCAGATCATGAAGAATACTTCTCTGCTGAGGAACAAACTTATAAAAAAGAGCCCCCTGATGATGCTGATATAAATCTGTTAGAAAAAGATGACCCACATAAGATAGAACTGTGTGCAGATTCAAAAAAAGAAGATTTTGAAGTGCTGCAGTACAAAGATAATACACTACCAAAGGGACTGGTTCCTCTAGAAGAAATTTTTGACTTTAATGATGTTGCTCAGAATCCAAAGATGGAAACTACGGAAGAAGAGGTAGAAGAATGCAATATAGGCAATGAAGAAGAACCCGAAATGATAAAATTGTCAAAAATGCTACTAGCTTGTAATATTCCGAATTAGTCAAGCTAATGGGAATATACAATTTTGTTTTACTTTTCTATCTCATGAATAAAATTGTGAAGGAGGATCAATAAAACTCCTAAACAGAAAAATAAATCAATGCTCAATGTGAAAAAATCTAAATCTAAGCTATTTTCATAAACACACTTAAGTGGGAAAGAGGCTGGATCAATTGACTGGGTCAGCAGGACCAAATCAACAATGTTGTCTAGATGCAATGTATCTCCTAGAGGCACATCGCAGTTCATGTTGGAGGCCACTCACGTGAATGAAGCTAATTCATCAAGATGGTTTAGGGTTTGATAATATTTCCACATTATAAAATAAAGAGGAGGACACCAAGGAGAGGATTGATGATTTTATATTTCTGAAGGTATTTTTTGTTTAGACATCCCTCATTCTCTAGCTGTTTAGCTGAGAATAGTGTTGTTCAGCACTAGGGTGTTCCCGGTCGGGAATCCTGCCTCTTCCATTGAGGAGCTCTTGGAGGAGTGTTGTTACATCTTGTCCACTATCTGGCAGTTGGCCAAGCTCCATCTTCCAACTAAAACACAGATCTTGTTGAGGATTTGGTTGTCTTTGTAAGCTGCAGCAAGTGGAAGCTAGATCTACTTAGATCTAGGAAAATCTAGAGGCCCTTTTCAGTGGGGAAGTCTTCTATCTGATTGGAAAGAGGATTCTGGATCTTTGGAGCTACATTTTTAGATCTTGGCATTAGGCCGAACCAGTGCTAGAGCCTACAACATAGTTTTCCTTCCATAACTGCGTTATTTGCAAGTATTCAGTTGCAGCGTGTTTTGACTACGTTTTGGAGGAGAGATCTCTGGTGTAAAGGAGCATTCCTTACACTGTGGTGATCCATGGATTAGCCATATAATCCATGTATTTTTTAGATCTGATCTATTCAGTGATGTATCTACTTTAGAATTTATGAATCATTCTGCAAATCTGTTGCAGTAGATCTCAGATATACTCTTTTACTCTCATGTTTTGCTCAAAATCCCAAGGGGAATCTGTAGAGGAACTCATATAGTGTAAAAATCTGACATAGATCTAATATTTTGTACAAAGATATTTTCTATATCCGAAATGTAATATATAGCTGCTTCATCCCATAAAATAACACTGTCAAGCTTTGCAGTCTCAATATGTTGTTGTAGCACCTCAATCTTCAGGGTTTCTTCATGTAAATCTTCTATTTTTCTCTTGTACATTGTATGGGCCACATTATAGATCTGTTTTACTGATGTAAATGTAATTATGGAGCCTCCATATTGATCTCTTGCTTTAACTCAGTGGAACTACGTTATTTCTGAAGCAATATTTTTGTGCATGACTGCAGCCCCATTCTTTGGGTGTTTTTCAGCCATACTAGGTGGTGGGAGGTCTGTTTACCTCACCTAGTTTGATTTGTTTTTTATATCCTTTTGGATTTAGACATTAGATCCAATGATGTCAGGGATCCGAGAGCTACAAACTCATTTCAGTGCACCAATTTGTGAAGAGTGCGTTATTCCAGCAGGCTTTACTGTGTATTCCCATTTTGGGATATTACAGTTGTATCAAAGCATATTTCTTGGCACAGCCTATGCTTTTCTTGTAGAGCCAATATGTCTCCAGAAGAAGAAAAACCTCTCACTAACAGAGAGGATAGGTACCAAAGAATAATATAGGAGAAATATTACACAGAGGACAAAGAGAAGAAGGGTGAAACCCCTTTATCTGAAGGATTAAAAGAGAAGAATTTTCTAACACTCTTTCTCAAGATATGCATGAGCTGAAGGAAGAAATACAGGGAATGAGGAGGGAAAGACATGCAGATCCATCAAGGATATTTTCACATCAAGGGAGCCCCAATACTTCTTATTATGTGTGTGATCATTCAGCCACACAACCTGATCAACAACGTTGTAACATGTCCACTTTCTTGTCAAAGGAAGAAGGAGGAGAAGGAACACCAAAGGAGGAAAATCTTGGTGAATATCTACAGGAGTATGAATCTCAGTCAAGGAGATTCAAAGAGCATCTCATTTTCCCAAAGTTCTGTTAGCTTAAAGAAGAAAGGAGATCCTACAGCTATAGTAGAAGAAGAGGGTGCATGCAGCCCACTTTTGGTATATTTTCTCTACTTTTTTTTGATGGATCACCTAAGAGCTTAGCCCAATCTTGGGTAGGGAAGCTTGAATCATATTTGCAGTTGCATCAAGTCTCAGAAGAAGAAGCCATAAAGGTAGCAGCGCTGCATCTTCAAGGGAAGGCTTATGCCTGGTGGCTATTTGAGTCATTCTCCTTGAAAAATGTCAACATTTCTTCTTATGCAAGGTTTACTAGGAGGCTAGTGGAAATATTTGATGTACATGTTGAAACTGCTTTGAGGAAGAAAATCAAGCCAAAGGAGTTTGAATCTTTGCATGATTTGGAGAAATCCATGGAGCCTACTCCATTTCTGAATATTTTTGAAGGGGTTAAAGATCTGCAAAATGATTTTCCAAGGGCTAAGGCCCCACTTCAGGAAGAACATTCTTCTCAAGAAGAAGACATGAGTGTCCTTTCTTCAAGGAGAGATCAAGAAAAATGATATCTTATTGATGAGGCATACTCCATTGATGAGGAGAAGAAAGAAGAGGAATTGAAAGGTTCCTCCAGCGCTGTGACAGCAGGAGGAGATCTATTTCTATTGAGAGATGGAGATGAAGCCATTATTTCCACTAAGAGGGCTCTTGTATCTTTGCAAGAAGGCCCCAAGGATCCTATACATGAAGAGGATGAGTAGCAAGTGTCTATGATAGTAAAAAATAAGACAGAACAAAGGAGGGGTCACAATGTTGTCATAGCAAGAGATGGTCCACTAGTGCATGAAGAAGAGAAGGGAGAAAATGTTGCAATCAAAAGCACTCTTGAATCTTTAAGAGTGACATCACATTATCATGGGACTTCCACACAAAAATCAAAGGTGAACTTACACAGTGGAAGTAAGGAGATGTTGATCCCATTTGACAGGCATGTGAGGATGAACCATGAGGCATCACTGCCTTGTGGAAAACCACTTGGAAGACCACCTGATTCAGAGTTGGTGGAAGGTGTATCACATCTTTGTGCTCCACTCTTGAATCCAAGAAGGATTGGAGCATTAGAAGACAAAGCTACAACGTTGGGAGGCTTGGGTAAGCTCGAGAAGAAGGGAGATCTTGTTCCCTTATCATCACCACCCACTCTCATATCTAGATCTGCACTGTGGAAAGAGAAAAATGGAAGGATAAACCTTCCAACACACACCTTTGACATAGGATATGTTAAGAAGGAGATAAATAACATGACATACATTTTTGTTGATGCATCATCTGCACTGTCATTATTGAACAGTCTAGATCTATATTGGAAATCTCGACTTCTAGTGGATTATTCCAAAGATCTACACACTTGTATGATACTTGATGACCAGCTGCATGAAGAGGGATATTTAATCCAAGAAGAGGTCATTTATCATCACGGTAGAGTCTTCTTGTCTAGAGCCTCCAAGTTCAAGCAAAAGATACTACAAAAAGCTTACAAAGAGTTCTGTTTCATCCATATGTACTCCACAAGGATCTACAACATCATCATGAGAAGTATTGATTGGGAAGGTTTGAAAGAATAACTGTATCAAAATTTTCAAAGATGCATAAAGTATGTGGATTTGGGGCAGTAACATGACTCCACGAAGGGTTTATTTCAGCCATCTCTTCCTTCTTTGGAAAGAGGAGAAAGATCCATGCACAACTCCATGTGTATGAAAGGTATTGATGGTGAGGAATCTGATTATGTAAGTCAAGTTTTATTTTCTTATTATACATATTCTTTCACCATGTTTATGCAGGACATGGCTCCAAGGAGGAGTGATATATCATGTAAATATCATGGCAAACAGTGGGCCACTAAAATTTCTAAATTTGGCCACTCCCTTGATGAACAAAGGGAGATTCTCTATCATGATGGGTGCTTCCCTAAGGCACCAAACTTATCTCACACTTTCAACCATAGTGAGATAACATGGGAAACAAGTAAGTGGTGGGAAGACCAGTTACCACATATTGATCTGATGCAGGCAAGAGATGCCCTGCGTTGGTACCATATGTGGGACTATGACCCACCTCCTCTTGTTCAAATTTCTGTTTATGTAATTGTAATTTTGCTTCCATACATGGATGATGTAATTGTCCTATTTTTGGATTTGTATGGAGGAAGAATAGGAGGCATGTGTGTACCACATGGGATGGAGACTCTCTTCGTATACTTTGCTACATATTTCAGGGAGAGCAGGGGTTCAGCCATGTTTGTTTCAGTAAAATTTTTCACTCTTTGTGGGATGGATTATGTACATCTCATAATTACTTTGAAGGGACAACTCATGGAAGTTGGATTGGTGAACACTCAGCTTATGCAGAGAGCTAGATCCTTGATGGTGTCACCAACGGGGAAGGAGAAGTGTTGCAACACTCACCCTATTAGTTTCTTGAGGACAAGCAACATTTTGGAGGGGAGGACTGTAATATTCCCAATTAGTCAAGCTAATGGGAATATACAATTTTGTTTTACTTTTCTATCTCATGAATAAAATTGTAAAGGAGGATCAATAAAACTCCTAAACAAAAAAATAAATCAATGCTCAATGTGAACAAAGCTAAATCTGAGCTATTTTCATAAACACACTTAAGTGGGAAAGAGGCTGGATCAATTGACTGGGTCAACAGGACCAAATCAACAGCGTTGTCTAGATGCAATGTATCTCCTAGAGGCATAGCGCAATCCATGTTGGAGGCCACTCATGTGAATGAAGCTAATTCATCAAGATGGTTTAGGGTTTGACAAGATTTCCACATTATAAAAGAAAGAGGAGGACACCAAGGAGAGGATTGATGATTTTATATTTATGAAGGTATTGTCTGTTTAGACATCCCTCATTCTCTAGCTGTTTAGCTGAGAATAGTTCTGTTTAGCACTAGGGTGTTCCTGGTCAGGAATCCCACCTCTTCCATTAAAGAGCTCTTGGAGGAGTGTTGTTACATCTTGTCCACTATCTGGCAGTTGGCCAAGCTCCATCTTCCAACTACAACACAGATCCTGTTGAGGATTTGGTTATCTTTGTAAGCTGCAGCAAGTGGAAGCTAGATCTACTCAGATCTAGGCAAATATAGAGGCCCTTTTCAGTGGGGAAGTCTTCTATCCCATTGGAAAGAGGATTATGGATCTTTGGAGCTACATTTTCAGATCTTGGCATCAGGCCAAACCAGTGCTAGAGCCTACAATGCAGTTTTCCTTCCATAACTGCGTTATTTGCAAGCATGGAAAATTTTACGAGCTAATATTTGCAGATGGGCTAATTTTCCACGATTTTTCCAAAAAAAAGATTCACCAATTTTCATTTTTTGTAAAAATGATTCACCCAAAATTTACAATATAAAATTATTTTACCTTAAAAATAGCCAAAATTATATAGAGAGTATATATAAAATCATTATAAATTTGAATAATTTTACAAATACATCAATAAACATTTATATTTTTCATATTGAGGAATAGTGAGATTCGCCAATATTTTTAAACTTCAAGGTAATTTTCCATCCTTAAAATTTTCCCTGTTTGCAAGGATTCAGTTGCAGGGTGTTTTGACTACATTTTGGAGGAGAGATCTCTAGTGTAAAGGTGCCTTCCTTACACTGTGGTGATCCATGGATTAGCCATATAATTCATGTATGTTTCAGATATGATCTATTCATTGATGTATCTACTTCAGAATTTCTGAATCATTCTGCAGATCTGCTGCAGTAGATCTCAGATCTACTCTTTTACTCTCATGTTTTGCTCAAAACCCCAAGAGGAATCTGTAGAGGAACTCATCTAGTGTACATATATGATATAGATCTAATATTTTGTACACATATTTGTAATAGATATGAAACTTAATATACAGTGCTTCAGCCGATAAAATAACGTTGTCAAGCTTTGCAGTCTCAATATGTTGCTGCAGCACCTCAATCTTGAGGGTTTCTTCATGTAAATCTTCTATTTTTCTCTTATACATTGTCTGGGCCACATTATAGATATTTTTTACTAATGTACATGTAATTATGGAGCCTTCATATTTATCTCTTGCTTTAACTCAGTAGAACTACATTATTTCTGAAGCAGTATTGTTGTGCATGACTGCAGCCCCATTCTTTGGGTGTTTTTCAACCATACTACGTGGTGGGAGGTCTGTTTACCTCACCTAGTTTGATTTGTTTTTTCTCTCCTTTTGAATTTAGACATTAGATCCACTGATCTCAAGGATCCAGGAGCTGAAAAATCATTTCAGTGCACCAATTTGTGAAGAGTGTGTTATTCCAGCAGGCTTTGCTGTGTATTCCCATTTTGGGATATTACACAGCTCCTATGAAACATAAATATATTGAGTTGTTCAAAGAATTTACTGATGTGTTTTATTGGAGCTATGAATATTTAAATTCATATGATACTGAGATCATCCAACACAAGATCCCTCTCAAAGAGAACCAAAATCCCTTGAAACAGAGATTACATAGAATAAATCCTGTACAACTGCCACTGGTTGAGAAAGAAATAAATAAAATGTATGATGCTGGAATAATTGTCCGTCTCAGATACTCAGAATGGATTAGTCCCTCTCATATACTCATAATGGGTTTAAAATATTGTATCAGTGACGAAAAATACAGGAGAAATCAGGCTATGCATAGACTTCAGAAATTTAAACAAAGCCTCCCTAAAGGACAACTACCCTTTAAAAAAAATGGATCGCATATTGAAAAGGGTAGTAGGCTCCAAAATAATATCTCTTCTTGATGGCTTTTCAGGGTACAATCAGGCGCCATTACATCCAGATGATCAACACACGACAACTTTCACCACACTTTGGGGCACATTCATGTATGTTAAAATTCATTTTGGGTTAATGAATGCTGGAGCTAATTTTCAAAGAGCCATGGATATTTATTTCTTAGAATAAATAGGCTACTTCATTGTGATATACCTTGATGACATAACAGTTTACTAAAAAAATGATGAAGAACACCTAGCTCACTTAAGAAAGGTCTTTGAAAAATGCGGAAAGTATGACTTGTCTTTAAATCCAAAGAAAACCTTGTTTGGCCTTCAAGAAGGGAAAATTCTAGGCCACATCATATCAGAATAAGGGATCAATATTGACCCAAAGAGGATTGAGGGAATATTTCAAATCATTCATCCAAGAAACATCAAAGAGCTGCAATCTGTTAGCCCCCTATGAATTTTTTGACAAGCAAACAGGGGGCTAAATTGTTTTTGAGCCTTCAAGGAATGCATATCCCCTGAAACACATCATCCTTGAAGCCTCCCTATGCCTGGGCCCTTTGAAAAATCCTCACTACTGTTCCTAGTTTCAAAGCCTTTTTTTCCCTCTCCTCTTCCCTCCCTTAATTCCCCAAAATCGTCCCAAATCCCTTCTAAGCCTCACAAATTCCTTTGTCTGGCCAGATAACCCCTTTTTCCCTCTATCGTTGTCCCTTTTTTGCCTTAAATTGCGTTGAAAATGGGCCAAAAAACCAATATTCTTCATATATCAGGCTAGCCCCTTTGGCCCAGCCCCTTAACCACTTCCTCATATGCCCCGAGCGCTAAGACCAAGCGCCAAGGCCTAGGCGCTAATTGCAATCACAAATCTTAAACTATGCCGCCCACTGCGCTCCCGATTGCGATCCCCCGATAGAATCCCCACCGTTGATTCATGTTTAATCCGACGGCCCTCGCTCTCCCACCCCAATCGCAATGGAAATTTTCAAATGATACCACCCCCCGCCCTTGCGATTGCGATCCTCCAACGCAATCTCCGCCGTCGGTCTCACCTAAAATCAAATGGCCATACGCTAATCGCTCCATCGCTCATCGGAGTTGGACCCGCCTATCACTCTCCCTCCGATTTAGTCGTAACCATCCATTCCATTCGATCCAATGGTCCATATCTAATCGCCCCCGCCATGGACCGGGTCCCACCACCAAAGCTCTACGTCACCTGCCTCGCAGCATTTTTCCCATTTCCTTTGTATTTCACCTGATGTCCAAAACCCTTCCATCGTTAATTTTCCACCATCGATCGTCGCCCCCGTGCATGATCGAAAGGTCCCCGTGCATCCCTCCATAGTTCCGCCACCATTCCGCAAGCCTTCAAAACACCCTTGCCCCTCCAACATGGATTTCTTAACAATTGTGTGTGTTTTGCAGGGTATGGGCAGTGGACGACCACCATGGTTCACAGTCACTATCACAGTGGCACAGAACGCAGGGAAAACCATTTTCAGGGATCAAAATTATGAAGAAGAGCCTATGAAGGTGTTATGATAGGATTTTCATTAAAAGAACAGAGTTTAACTTTGTAAAACCTTTCCAGAGCCATTAAAGCTCGAATTTCGCAGACAGAGACAATCATGGAATGGCAGAGAGTATCAGTAAAAAAGCAGAGAGCTTAAGGCCTGTAATTGAAGATTTTGAGCCTTGATCCAATAATTTAAAGGCGAAGTACCAGATCGAAGACCTCATGAATCACACGGGAGGTCCAGTACACGGAAAATGATATCATCAAGGTTTCACATCAGCAGAATGTCTCCCCCTGAGAAAGGACACAGTACTCATTACTGTTTCAGTCTACATTGTGTCCATGAGAAGTTTTCCTCCCTGACAACAATCCTAATGCTATCAGTGCATTAGTTATGCGGTATGGTAGACCTCACAGTCTTTCATCCACCTTGGTTTATTCACCAGAATATTGCAGAGGTACTACAGCAAGTACATCAAAGACATACCTGGAGTAAATTGCAGCCTGACGAAGACCACTCTCTCATCCAAAGAGTACTGAAGATAAATGCCCAAAATTTAAAACAGAATGGGGCCTCAACCCTCTTCCTCTTCTGAGTTTTAATTGTACATTTAGTTTTCCATCTACCTCCTATGCTTCTCTTCAGCTATAAAATTCATGAAGAAAGTCATTGTAAGGGTTGTTGATTGGATATCTGCGAATTGTAAGCTGTTTCTGTTGAGACTTGTTCTCTGTGTAAAGTGTAAGATAGGACGAGGAAGATGTTTTCAGACTGAATACCAAGCTGTTGGCAATGTTGTACATGAATGGTGTTGCTCTTTAATATGACAAGCACATTTATTTGGATCCTGATTTAAAGTAGCGGTGACGTTTTTCTATCTTTGTATTTATTTTTACCTTGTAGTTCATTTCGTTTCATTTATTCTGACACACATAAGAAATCTGGCATAGGATTTACCCATGATAGGTACCCTATGTTTCTGCTCTCCCTGCTTTCAATGTTTTCTGCTGAATGTGTTATCTGAGGATTGATTTCAAGCTAATTTAACCAGTGTAGTGGTCAAACATATGCTGCTAGCTAATGTATGAATTAATGAATCTGTTCTTATATGTTCTTGTTAGGCTTTAATTGAATGAAATGGGACACTGGGAGTTTAGATCTTTGTCTCTGTCTCACTAGGATCCTTTTCAATTAATTGAACCTTCCTGAGTTCCCTCAAGCTGGAGGCCGAAGCATTGAGAGTTCAAAGTCTATCTCTGATCTCAGGTTTTCACCTTTGTTCTCTAAATATTTTGTGTTTCCTTGTCTGAAGAGTTAACCTTTTAGGTTTTGGATCACAGGTTGTCCAATGGCACGTCCTGTCCCTGGATTTGATTTCTGAAAGGTCACCTTGGAGGTTCCCTTTCTTTCATCTTCTCTCTTACCATTTCATGCCACACTATCATCTTTAAGATCCAATGCTTTAGATGACTAGCCCAACTGAAAGACTACATATTGAATAGCAAGTAAACCCTTTCCTGACTCCATTGCCTAATGGTCTTGAATGTTCTATGAGTTATCTATCCTTTTCCTACAACCCTCTTTGCTCATCCTTGTCTTATATTGAACCCTTCCTTTCTGATTCCCAACAACCAAACAAAAATCAAACAAACAAACCCTGTGCCTATAACTAGCCTAATATCTTAACTTTGAGCTTCAGAGACGCAAAATATGTGCCCATATAGAGAGATCCCTCTCTGGACCCAAGAGGGCTAGATCCTAGGGTCTGAAAGTGGTTTTGATGTTGTCTCAGCTTTTGGTATTTCCAAACTTGCCAAAACATGGGAAACCCAACACAATCTTTCATTGGAAAGATAAATTTCTTAACAAGGTTGATACCAAACCTTGCAGAACTCCTAAGGAACATTACTAACATGCTGAAAAAGGGAAACATGAGTCAAATGGACCATGGAAGCAAAGAAATATTTTTATTTGGTGAAGCAGGCTCTTACCCAAACACCTGTTCTAATCAGCCCTGACTTCACTAAGGATTTCTTCATATTCTTCTTTTCATCAGAACATACAATTGTTGTTGTCTTACTACAGAAAAAATATAAAAGGATAGGAGCATCACATAGCATTTTTCAGTAAGGCACTCAGAGATGCACCTCTGAAATATAATATAATGGAAAAACAAGCCTTTGCCTTAATCAAGGCATTGAAGGATTTCAGAGTATACATTCTGCACTCACACATCATTGCATTTGTGCCTCACATAGTGGTCAAAGACATTTTGACACAAGATCCTGATGGTAAAAGAGGTAAGTGGATTGCTGTTATATTAGAATATGATCTGTAAATTAGGCCCACTAGACTAATCAAAGGACAAAGACTGGAAAAATTGATGGCTGAAGATAATTTTCAAGCATTGGACATCGATATGATTAATGCATTGGATGAACAAGAGGCGATGGAAACTCCACCTATTGAGGAAGAATCTCTGAACTCACCTTGGTATGCTGATATATTATATGTGCTTTTTAATCTAAATGTTCCTCCTGGTTTTTCCAAAACAAAGGGCAGATTCTTGAAGTTAAAAGCTGTAAATTTCTGCATCTTCGATTAAATTTTGTATTGGAAAATTTTTGGTGGTATATTGCTTAAATGTTTGCCTGAAGAAGATGAAGATAGGACTATGCATGAGTTTCATGAAGGAGAATGTGGAGGTCACCTATACTAGAAAACCATTGTCAATAAAATCCTTAGAGCTGGTTACTATTGGCTCACCCTCTTTCAATACATCCATAAAATGGTAGTTTCCTGTCATAAATGCAAAAAATTTTGAGGGTAAAGGAAAACTGTTGCCTTTGCCTTGATAACAAATTTCTATTGAAGCTCCTTTTCAGCAATGGGGTCTTGATTTCATTGGATAAATCCACCCTGCCTCCTTTGCATAGCATAAATGGATCCTCACTGCAACTGACTATTATACAAAGTGGATAGAACCCATTCCTTCCAAAACTGCCACAGACTCAGTAATTATCAAATTCCTTGAAAACCACATTTTATCTAGATTTGGTTGTCCTATAAAAATCAATACTGACAATACTGCTGCCTTTAGATACAAGAAAATGGTAGAATTTTGCCACAAATATTAGATTAAATTGGGACATTCTAAATCTTATTACCCTCAAGGAAATGGGTTGGATGAATACTCAAACAAAATTTTGGTGAACATCATTAAAAAATTGCTGGAAGAAAATAAGAATTCATGGCACAACAAGTTGGTACATGCAATTTGGGAGAACAGATTAACAAATAAGAAGTCAATTGGTATGTCTCCCTATCAGTTAGTATATGGAGCAGATGTAGTTTTCCCAACAAGTTTGGGGGTGCCAGTAATGAAGCTCATTCAAGAAGTACAATCTGATGAATATGATATGCAAAGGAGAATAAACCAAATTGTCCAGCTGCAGCAAACTAGAGAAGAAATGTACAATAGGACACAACAAGTACAAGAAAACATCAAGAAACGCTTTGAAAAAAGGACCAAGGCAAATTATTTCAGCATTGGAGACAAAGTGCTGAAGTGGGATTCAAGAAGAGAGGACAAAGGCAAGCATGGAAAATTTAACAACTTATGGAAAGGTCCATACATCATCCATTTTGCAAGAGGTAACAATGCATTTTTTCTACAAGAAATGAATGGAACAGAATTATTTGGAGGTCCTGTCAATGGCAGAATTCTCAAGCATTACTTCAGTTAAACATTTTTTCTCAGTTTAAAGTTTTATTCATTGTATATAACATTGCCTAAAAAGCTTAGAAAAATTGATATAAAATAAAGAAAGAAAAGAAGAAAAGAGGGCAGATAAAAAGAGAAAAGGTAAAGCCCCATACCAAAAATGAAAAATTCTAAAAGTGCTCAAGTCCAAATGCCACTACTTTTAAAAGGAAGTCTTGTTCAATCATATAGCCTAATCATGATTGAACAAATTTTGAATTTTTGCTGATAGGATAGAAAATGAATATTGCCGAAATGTTTAAACTTGGCTTATCAATAAGTTAGATAGGAAAAGACATTGGTTCCAAAGTCTAAATTTGAACCAAAAAAGAGATGAAAGGGATAAATGATGAATTCCAGATCAAAGCCCTTAGTTCTAGTTTTTCTTTTTTCAAAATAATTTGTGTGTAGCTTGTCCAGAATGCCACAATTCATGACAATCAAACTGCTTAATATTGATTCAGTCATGCTTTAAATTTCTTGTTGATAGTTAGTGAATTAAAAACTATCAAAATGTTTAATCTTGACAGATAAGTAGATTAGGTAGAGAATAAAAGAGCTCATCAGTCTAATCTGAGACTTTGGAAGTTATAAGGGTAGATTCAGAATTTTTTTTTTAAAAGAAAAAAGATGTCAGGGTTTGCTAGTCTAAATGCACCCAAATGAAAAAAAAAATGTTAGACTACAATGTTGGGTAGGTAGAATTGATTTGCAGGAAACATGGTTTTCAATGTCAAAAAGTCATAGTTACAAATAATTTCAGCAGATTAGCAATTGCAGAATGAAAAATCAGTGAATCACAAATAAGGCACTGATCTACGAAGACCATAGATCTGAGATCTGAGATTCTTGAGACCTCCTTAAAAGGAGCTACCCTCCCTAGCTGGAGCCACTGTTAGTCTCCTGTATTCACAATATCACTAGATTACTATGGATTTTCTACAGTCTGCTGAAATTAAACATTGCTTGACTATCATTTTATTTTCAAAAATCTCATTGCCTTCATTATTTTCCATTTAACCTATTTTCACTATCTCTCATTTTTCCTCTTTCAAAATACCCTCACGATACTCAAATTCCATGATTTACCCTAAGACCCTCAGTCTCATCATTTTCCCCTACCTAAAACTCCATTTAACCCCTCCTTTTCACTCATCCCCCTCTTTCCCTTCAAAACAATGAAAAACCCCGTTTTCATTATTTTTGAATAAATTTTATTTTTCATTCAGGACCCACTCTTTAAATAAAATCTGTTTATTTATAAAACATGACCCTTATATGTTTTTGAGCCCCCCGCTTTAAAAACCTAGATCCACGCTCCCATATAACCTTCGCCCCCAATACGTTAAAACGCCTCTGCTCTAACTATACCCTGGGTCCCGCACTATAATAAACCTTTTTCCACGTATCCTCTCGAGCCCCACCATCTACAACTACCCGTAGCTCGATCCAATCCCAATCACCGTCAGATCTCCTCCCTCTGATTCGACGACCACAAACCTCTATTGTACTCCCACATACCCAAAGGTTAACAAACCTTCAACCTTGTGAAATAGGCGATATTACCGCATGTCCTCCCTGCCACACACCACACCTTTTGTGGTATCGTGCAACCGCCGCCCAATACCATTTACCGCCTCCACCCCGTGCGATAAACCTCTTACCACCTCCCTGCCTAAAATAAAACTACTTACCCCATTTTCAAATGCGTTAAGGCCTGCGTATTTGTGGTAAGCCCCCATCTGCCATTTACGCCACTGCAACACTCCAAAAGGCCCAAAAAGCCCCAACAAAATGCAGAAAACCAACAAGCCCCATTTTCCAGACTCTGTCCACAAATGCAGGTTTTAATTAATAATATTTTTTAGTGTGCAGGTGATTATACATGGTGAAAATGCATAAATCACCTTTCTAAGGTCCAAGAATTGTTTTAAACGGGTCCTCTGGGTGACGATCCAGAATGACTTGTTTCATCTAAGGGACCAGGAGTGCAAGATCGGTATAAATCACCAATGGATCATGACCATTGGCGGTTATTAAAAAACTCCAAAGGTAGCGAGATTTATCCACAACACAAGGCAAATAAATAAAATAATTTATAGTGGCTGCGCAGAGATACATGAAAATAAATAACAAAGTCACCAAGAATTCAAAGATAAAAGGGGTTAAGAGATTAATCAAAGGTTAAAGGGAGGTAAACAGAATTAGAATATAGAGTGAAGAAAGAAGATTAAAAGAATTAAACAGAGAAATATTAAAGAAAAAAAATAAAAGAGAGATTAGAAATAGAGACAGAGTTAAGGAGAAAACAAATCCAAGTTTAAAGAGACAAATCAGAAGTTAAAGGACAAATCAAAAGAAAATTAACAGAGAAGACAGATATAAATGATAGGTCCACTCAACAATTACTTCTTCAAAACAAATTTTGCCACCTACACTCTCATTTTACTTAAATAAAAGCAAAAAAAGTTATTAAAGCAGTCAAAGACATTTTAAAGTAGCTCAACAGTTATTGTAAAAAGTTAATGATAAAGCCATAAAAGTAAAAAATTTCCTAAAAGTTAGCTCAGCAGTTAAAAAAGATGTTATTATTACAGTGAGTCAGTCATAGATATTTTTCCTTGGGCCTTGCACAGTCTCAAAGGTTAAGATGACATTTACTCTGTAATAAATATGGTCTAAAACCCTAGCTTAGGATCACCTCCTCATCTGCAGATAAATAATACATATATTATTCATTTTTAGTGTTTGTTGGTTGATTGGTTAGTTGGCTGATTGCTAAAGCTAGATTTTGATCAGACTCTGAGTTGCAAAGATTGTTGCACTGGAGTATTGTAACTGTTTTGGACATCAGTAATACAAGCACATTCACATGATTCTTGCACTATGTTAATGGTGATTTTATCCTTCTTTGTCATTGTTTCTTTTCTATTTTTCATATTGTCCATCATTTCTATGATAGAAGAACATAAATTTTAGATTAAGATATGTTTTTTTGGCACCTTAATTCCTTCTGCTTCTTTCATCTTAATGTTTTCTTCTGCAAGGTTTGATTAGAGAATTTAGGGGTTTCCTGCTCTTTAGTTCCACTTATCTTGTTTCCTTGAAGTTTAATTAGTATATTATAGCCAAAGAAGTTTATGGTTTTCCCTATCCTTTGGTTTTTATTAAACCATTATTTTAAAGGCCTTCTTTGAAGTTTGATTAAAGAACTCAAGGGCGTCCTGCTCTTTAATTTCACTGACTGTTATCTTGAATGTTTTTCTTTCTCTGAAAGTAATAGCTAGAGAATTTAGAGGTGTCCTGCTCTTTAGGATTGATGGATTGTTGTATTAAGGTTTACCTAGTAGAGTCTAGCCAAAGAATTTTATGGTTTGCCCCGTTCTTTGTTTTTTCTTAAACAGTTACCTAAAAGACCTTTCTTGTTGAAGTATGGTTAAAGGGTTCTTAATTTCCCTTTAGTTTTACTGATTTCACAACTTTTTTTGATTTCATATTTCATCTAATCTAAAAGATCCACTTGATATAGTTAGCTTGCCCTATGAAAACCCTTGCAGAGATGATGAAAAATTAAATCCTTTTATGACTCCATAGCCTAATGGATTAATTTTTCTCACAGTCTATCTATCCAACCGAAACAATCAATTAGTTAATTAACCAATCAATCAAAACAAAACAAACAACCCCAAAACTTCATAACTAGCCTAAAACCAGAAAAATTGAGCATAAAGACACACCATTTTCATCACAAACATAGAGAGAGCCCTCTCTAAGTCCAGGAAGGCTAGGTCCTTGGACTCCAAAGCGGTCTGATGTGGTTCCGTGCAGAGTTTTTCTTGCCAATCTTGCAAATCATGGGGAGCAAACAGATATCATGAATTCTCTTTCTGCAAATTTTATTGATACAATACTCTTTTATGAGCAGACCGAGCCTATGGAAGAAAATGAAGAAACTGCAGTGACTGAGGAAACTCTAAGCATGGGGCATGCAGTGAACACATTTAGTTGTGTACCCACGACTGAAAAGAGCATGGTCAAAAAGTAGCCACTAAGTGATGGTCCAACCCAGAAGCAAAACAATCAGTATCATTTGAGAAGCCAAGGGACGACCACTGAACAAGATTTTACCAAGAAGAAATTGAAAGAGCATTTTTTAAGGAAGATTAGTTCACCCGTCAACTCAACCCAAGATACGCAGAGAAAGTCTGAAAATGTAGTTACCATGAAAAGTAATTTCGCAAGCCGTAAGATCAAGACTATCACTACGGAAGTTTCATACCAAGTTACTCCTCCAGACACTTTGGAAATATCTCCTGCCTTGGAATACAACATAGTTGAAGAGATGAATAAAGCTCACGCAAGTATTTCACTTTTTGAACTGACAAAGATTGAGAGCCATTAGGAAGTGATCTTACATGCACTCGGACAATCCACCTCAGGTAACGATGCTTATTCACAGAGGGGATATGGTAAGTCCTCTGGTCCCCTTGAATCCATAATTAATGCTTTAAAGATATATTCAAGCACACTATTCCCTCCCTTTCCGTTAACTTTTGAATTTTTAAATTACAATGTACACAATTTCTTATTTAATTCACGTGTATCGATGAACCTAATTCCATTATCTGTTGCAAATAAAATCAACGCAAAATGGGCTAAAACAGATGCACAGATCATTCCACTAGACAAGAATCTTTTCCATGCGATTGGTGAACTTAGAAGTGCTTATTCTCTTATCATCAGACGATTGAGTTCACCAATGTATAAATATAGTAATTGTGGACATTCCCAAAGCATATGGTGTATTTTTTAGTAGAGAATGGTCCAAAAAGCTACAAGGGTATTTTTCTATGGATTGGTCACATTTATGGCTTCTGTATAGGGGCAGAAACAATTAGATTTAGGTGAACTCACAATGGTACATGAAACACACTGTTACTCCCTTCAATGGTAAGAATGAAACAATGGATTTCATATATATTATATTTGGGAATTGCTTCTTGGAAACTGATATGGGGTGCTATCTTGCTCAGACATTCCTAGTTCCACCAGACACACAATTGGAACTCATTCCTAGTCCAACTAGCGAAAATGACATTTGTACAATTAGTAGTATTAGTAGTAACAATAGTACTAGTGTAGTATATAGTCCTTGTACATATGATATTTGGAAATTTTTATGGTTCCAAAACATAGGAGGGCTCTGGATTTGGTTGTGTTTTAGTAGACCCGTGACATAGGAAACATCTCATCTTGAGCCACTTGGAATTTGAGTGCACAAATAACACTATAGAATATGAAGCACTCATATTGGGTTTGAAAAGAGCCATCTACCTCAATGTTGCAGTCCTAAAAGTAGTAGGTGACTCTGGAATTGTCATACGATAGGGACGTGATACTATACATTGTGTGTCACCTCATCTACAATGTTATCAATAAGAGGTACGACGTCCAATTTTGCATTTTCAAGTTTTCAATATTATTTATGTTCCTAGAAGACACAACGCAACTATGGATTCATTGGAAAATTCTATTTCTATGTTATCACTGATCAGGGATGGTTTTTTTGTAGAAATTATTTATAAACCATATGTCCCTGATCATATCTCTAATTTACACATTTTCAATGATAACCAACAAGTACTCCACTTTATGTTGAATGCTGATGTATTCAAGGATGAATTTATGGAAAAATATAAGCACAAGAAAGAATTACAGGATGTATCTTGTGAAAACAAAGAGAACCCCATGCTGAAGGGCATGGTATCATTGGAAAAATTGTATGATTTGCAGAATCACTTCTGAGGCCTAGTCAATGCGAAAACCCACAGTTCAACATTGTCGCATGAGAAAATAAATCCTGGAACAGAAAAGGATCTGAAGTCCGTTAATCTTGGTACTTTTTGCACATCATAAGAGCGACAAACCTTCATTCACTTATTCAAGCAGTACTGAGACATATTTGCGTGGAAATACAATGAGCTCAAAACTTATGACATGAGAATAATCCAACATGTGATTCCAGTGAAAGAAGAGGAAAATCTGTTCCAAAAAAAGCTACAGAAGGTACATTGTACACTTGAGCCTCTGATTGAAAAGGATTTGATGAAACTGCTAGATGCTCAGATAATATACAAAGTGCAAAATTCTACTTGGGTATTGAACTTGGTACTGGTGAGAAAGAAGTCCGAGGAAATATACTTGTGCGTTTATTTCCGCAGCTTGAACTACGCCTTAGAGAAATACAATTACCACATGTCATTGATGGAATAGATACTGCAAACAGTATCAGGGTCATAGATATTTTCTTTGTTTGATGGATATTCTGGCTACAACCAGGATCTAATCTCAGAGCCTAACAAACTGAAAACAACATTCAACGCAGAGAGGGTTATTTTCGCATTTAAAAGAATTCCATTTGGGTTGACAAATTCCCGTGAAACGTTTCAACGTGCCATGGACATCGCATTTTGCAGACTGATCAGACAAAGTGTAGTGGTATATCTTGACGATTTCACAAATTTTTCCAAGAATATATCCAACCACATACGCCATCTAAAGAATTTTTTTGAGCGATGTTGCAAATACGAGATATCCCTTAAATACCAAAAAGAGTATTTTCAGAGTGTCTAAGGGTAACCACTTGGGACATATCATTTCTAAAAGTGGTATTAAAGTAGACCTGAAGTGGATCAAATCAATTATGTATATTCCCTTCCCTGTGAACATGAAAGCTATGTAATCCTTCCTGGGGAAAATAAACTTTCTCCACTAGTTCATCTTGAATTATGCTCAGATCATGAAGCCAATAAAAGAGATGGCAAAGAAGGATGCAATTTAAAAATGGGACAAAAGAGAAAAGGACACGTTCTCCTGTATTGAGAAAACTATTGTAGAATAACTTTCTTTCTACAACCTAAATTTCAATAAATATTTTCTATTCTACACTTTTTCTTCTGACACTTCTCTCGTCGTCATGCTTACGCAAAAGGATGATCAGAACAATGAGCAGAAAAAATATTTTATGAGCACTAGCATTCAAGGACCTAAATCAATTGCCCCACCATTGACAAATACGATTACACAATATACAAGGTGGTTAAACACTTCTCGACCCTATCTCTTGAAAAAAATTGTATCATCTTTGTTCCAAACACAATAGCTAGATCATTGTTCATTCACTAAGAGATGGGTGAGAGAAGAGTGAATTAGATGAATGGTTTAAAAGAGTATTATTTATATTTCAAGCTAGTTTAAACAATCAATGGCCATGGTCCATGTCAGCTAGAAACAGAAGAATTAGACTCAAAATACAAAAATCCTTCCGGATGGTAGAAGGAGATTGAAATGTACAATGTTGAGCGAGATTCCCCCACTACCATCACAAACTATTTGTATGAAAATGTGTGCCAACACTTGGAGCACAACACACTTCCATCATACTTATCTGCATCTCAGAAGAGGGCACTCAGACTTTAAGCATTATCTTATCAATTGGTGCATGGGGTGCTCTTCAGAAAGCACCATAATCGGGTGTTTCTCAGGTGCATAAAAGCGCATGATTTAGAAAGAGTACTGCATGATCTCCACGACGGAGCAGTCAGGGGACATTTCATAGGTAACATAATTTCACATAAAGTTATGCTAGCCGGTTTATATTGGCCCAAGTTATTCAAAGATGCACATGCCTATTCTCGCAAGTGTTCAGTTTGTCAAAAGTGTGTTAGCCAAAATAACAAGTCATCCACCCCATTGAAACCTATCATAGTGGAGGAACCATTTTAATAGTGGGGCTTAGATATCATTGGTGTAATATTTCCGCATTCGTCAAAGCAACATCGCTACGTTCTCACTACTATAGACTACTTTACGTGGTGGATAGAAGAAATTTCGATGAAACAAGTGAATGATCGGGAAGTCATTAAATTCCTTAAGCATGATATCATTTCCAGTTTCGACATTCCTACTTCACTTGTTTTCGATAATTAAAAATATTTTTCTTTGTTAAATTTATATGATTTTGCATTAGAAAATGGAATTGTATTGAAAAATTCAGCTAACTACTATTTTCACGGAAATGGTCTTTTTGAGACTACAAATAAGAACCTTATCCATATCATCAAGAAGAGAATATTCTCTAAACAAAGGAACTAGCACTCTGCTTTGGTAAATTCCCTATGGGCTGACTGAGTCATGCCAAAGCCCTATATGAACACCTCCCTTTACTTCTTGGTCCATGGAAAATAAGCCATCCTTCCTCTTAACATCTACTTTCATTATCTCAAAATTTTACAAGAACACCAAGAAAAGCCATGTTTATTAGTTCAATTTAGGATGGACAGTCTTCACAAGCTATAGGAAGAAAGGCTAAAAGAAAAATAAAAAATTTCCCTTCACCATAATATTATCAAGAGGTGGTTTGACAATAAGTCCGCAGGGAAGAATAACTATACTGTGAGTGACTTAGTCTTTAAGCGGGACACATCCCACAAGGAAAAAGGTAAACAAACCAAGTTTCAATCCCTATGGATTGGACCGTTCATTGTTCATAAAAATCTTGGCCAACACAAATATATTCTGCAATCGCTAGATGGAAAGATTGACTTCGTCCCTGTCAATGGCCAATACTTAAAACATTATTTTCAATGACGTTCCGAGGCTATGCTTTACACAATGTACATATAATTTTCTTATTTATTTTATTTTTCATTATATTTTGTCATGTAAATAAGTTTTTTGTGTGAACATGTTCTCTGACTTCTTTGTGTGTGGATAAATTGAAAAGAGTATTGTTACACTTCAGGATTTGGCTAACCTCTGGTCTGTCTTCCTTGTGTTGGTTTTATATTTTGGTCGATGAAATTCTGATAGAAAATATGATCCTTCCATGAGGAGAGTTTTGGGTCAAACCATGAACTTGTGTCTATTCAAGAAACCTTATTCCCATACTTGGTTCTTTGTGTTTCAATGTTTTCACGCTTATCAAATTAGTAGAAGAGGAGAAGGGGCACAATATAAATGAGAAAAACTAAATCATAGGTCTATATATGCGTCTCTAAAGGGAAAAACTCTCCTTATCTAAATAAGTCGAGATACCTCTTCCAACCATAAAATGAATAAGTGGTGATGCACAATCCTATAAAAACAAAAAAAATAAAGAGAAAAGAAGAGAAATGATTCCTACACAGAGAGGTGAAGGAAGCAACTCCATCAGTGTACTAACCAGGCTCACCAACAGGAGAGCAATGTTTGTGTTCCTGTAGTGACTCTGTCGGGGTACTATCTAGGTCTGCTGGCAACGGAGCAACACGAGAGATGAAAAATCATACTATGCAAATCTTAAGCTCGTGAACTTCACTACCCTTCCCAAATTGAAACTTTGTGATGTTACTGAATATTATAATGTGTTCAACCGAGAAGGTATAAATGGGACCATGTTTATTCATAGGGTAAGTGGGCATACCAACATAATCTACACCATGAATCAATACTCCCTCAAGAACCTAGACCATGCACGGAAGAGTTAATCAAGGCAAAGAATTTGGAAATATACTAGTGTGTTGCCAAGTGTTTTCGTTGCTACAACACCCTTCAAAATTTTGGCCTACACTCAATTTCAAAGCCTTCCTTTGTCTTGTACATTATCGTCAGAAACATTGAAATTGATTCCATGTGTTTTCTTGAGGTGTTTTTGTCCCTTTTGCAAGATAGGAAAAATTTCATATTTTCATATGTTAGTTGTTGTACAATATGTATAAGCATGTTATGGTGGTTTCAAGGGGTTACCTTTGTGTAAATGAGTTAATATAACCATGTAAACATTTGTTTCACTCATTTCCAATGTTTTAAGCATTTTTGGACAATGGTCGTCGCAAATTTTATCTTAAGTGTTGCCCTTGTCGTACATTGTTATACTAAGGAAAATGCATTTTTCATGTGTCTTGGATGATCTATGATTTTTGTTCTTCAAGTGTTCTAAGTGTGTGAGCACAATTGAAGTATTTTCACTATTCACATAAGCCTCACCGATCCTGCACTTAGCTAAGTTACGAAAAGCTTCCCGATCAAGAAACCTAGCTTCACTAGGCCTCCTTGAATTTTTCATTGCACAGTACCAGTCCTCTAGCTGTGACCTTACGTATTGATGCTACACGATGTGTAGTTTCTACCTCTGAGGACTGTTTCACTGCATATTTCCATTTCTCAATCTATGACCTTGTCTCCCAGAATTGCATAATCCATCTTCCTAATCTGGCCTTGATTTTTCATTACACAATCTATATCCTCAAACTAAAACCTTGAGCACTTAAGCTGCATAATTGCGCAATGGTCCAACCTCCTCTTCCTCTCATAACTGCACAATTTGCTGATCCACCTCCCATCCCCTTAGCCTATCAGAATGAACTTTAGAATTACATAGTTTTCTCCCTCAGTCATGCCTGTACCACACATTGCGTAGTATCAAGGCTCAATTTTCACCCGTGACTTCTTTAACTACACAATTGCATAGTCACTGAGCCTATGTCCTAGTTTTTTCACCCGATTCTGTCTTAGGTAATGGATCAATATGCACTATCTTAGGCTAGGGGTTTTCATTCTCATGTCATCTCGTCATGAGTGAATTACAGAATTGGGTATCTTGTCATGCAATGAAAATATGATGGATAAGTAGATGAATGGGGGAAACATGTTAAAATACATAAATGTATCTAATCATGCAAGCTGATCAACCAAGAGAAAGCAAAGGGAAACTAGTTTGCGAACACAATTCAAGACTTGAAACCATTGAAGACTCCTTACCACTAATTCATACAGAGTTGGATAGAAGAAAAATATAAAGCAGACACATACTAATAAGTAACAAGAGTGTCTTGACATTTCCTCATAATCAAGTCGTCCATGTCAGCAGTGTCATGTCATGTCATGTCATGAGTTGTAACATGTGACACCATTATGGTGGATTATGTAATTGACATTTCGAAAATGTATTGTAAAGTGAAAGTCCAAAGCACATGTACAAAATATGAAGAGTCATGTAAAGTTTAAAATTCATAGGAAGTCAAACAATCATGAGGGTAGATGAAGAGTCACAAGGAAGGTGAAGCATCACCTCCACATTGTTATATATACATCCTCATTGTATGATTGGGGGACTTTTCACCTTGGATCCTCCCACAAAGAATTAGAGAGACAAGCTAGTTATTTTGAGGAGAAAGGAGTGGCTCCAATGCTCCATTGTTGGAGCTAGTGGTGTTCATTGTATACATGTATCTTGAAAATTTTATTTAATAATAGAAGCCTTCAACGCCAAAATGTTCTTCATACATGGATTATGAATGTTTGGAAGACTATTCTACATATATTTGTATTTCATGTTGGCTTTCATCTATGCTAAAGTAGTTGAACTATATGGGTTATTTTAGTACTTATCTTATTGAGAATGTGTTGTAATGGTTGATAATGTTGTCCCATCCTTGTGGACTATTTTGTAAGATACTAGACAAATATTTCTCATTGATTGGTTGTAATGACCGTCACATATTTTGTGGTCTATTTTGTTGGATGTTAGGTAGATCCTTCCTGTTTGCATGTGTATCTACTTGGATGGTACTATTACCTCTCCCTTAAAGTCTCACTTTACTCTTTCCCTATGGAGTGGAAGAACTTCGACACACCTACAATCGAACACCCACCAAGCACACCTTCTTGATTTTCGAAGGCACAATTGCACTCCTCTCTATTGATGATAGCTAGAGCCAACATAAATATTTAAGAAATTGTAAGTCACACCATATTCTATATGGGGCTCCTATCCCAAATGGTGTGAGGTCTAATTGGCACCACATATCAAGGAGACTTCTTGAATGTTGGTAGGTTCAGCACTGTCAACACATTCCAAACATTTCCAATTCCCATAGTGTATTGTTACCAACAAATTGACACATAAAGTAACTACCATAAGCACTTGTTTAAAAATTGAAATAAGCTTAAATCAAAACCAATTCATGCATATAATCTTTAATAGTTTTTCATGAAACACTAATAATCAATGCTACCAACCATCTTAATGTAGCCATGCCAAGGCTTAATTAACTAGCTATTATAGTCAAGTCTCACTACTCGACCCATTGCTTATTTTTAACATCTAAAGAGGTTCTTCCAATGTCATTTTAAAACACTCTATCATCATATTAAAGGACATTCCCCATATTTTACAATCATGAATTTATTCTCTATAATTAGTGCATTGTAATTTTAGTCATGTTCATGAAATGTATCAATAAGTTTTTCATATATGCAAAGCTTGGTAGTCAAATCCTACTTTCACTATTGGGTACTGAGGTTATTTTGGGGTGCAATAGAGGCTTTATTGTATTTTATCCTCAACATTATTAAGATGTCATGAAAACAGTTTTGCAACAAAATTTATTACGTACTACTCTTCAATGCAGTTATAAACAAGCATCATGCATCTCATGCAAAAAGTAGTCTACTGCATATTTCGCTATGTAGTTTGTTAGAATCATACCTGATTTGATGGCCACTAATATTTAACCTTGACTTCCTTTCCACTTACTAATTCCAAAAATGCGGCAGTGCTACAACCTTCAACTCTAATACCACTTGTAACATCGCCTAGTAATATCACTTGAAAATGCAAGGAGATAGACATTTTTTACACAATTTACCCATGGGTAACTATCCAAATTACTATTCGAGGTTCCTCATTAAACATTAAATAGAATATTCATCATTATATAGAGTAAATTTAGTAATGGATTGTAAGTTACATAACCATTAACAACCATTGTTGTAGCATATTAACATAAAATTTCTGATGTAACCTTGCATCATTTTCATGATTCCTTTAACTAGATTATTTAATCACATACTTGATATTATAAACATTAGCTCATGCAAGGAATCCAAATCATAAAATTAGCACAACAACCAACCACATCATTAGACATTGATATACCCTAGAAACCTTGTAGGGTGAAAACCGATAGACATTTAATTTTATTAAATAATCATGAGCGTGTTCACCCATCACACAATGGTTATAATGGAGTTCATCCCTTTACCATTTTTATAAAATATTACAAATAATATCATCTAAAAAACAACATAATTGGTTATAAGCTATTAAAATTATCGTGAAATCATTTACCCACAAACCCTTGAGTACCGTGCCTTTAGGACATAATTTTTCCCATCAGTGGATTATCTTTCATATTACATTACTTCAATCAACATATACCACTATATTATTTCCTACCATAATTGTAAAGAAATCTATCTTTGCATATGTCGTAGCCTTTTCCATCAACTGCTACTATCTGTAACCTTTGATATCATGATGTAATCTATTATTAATAAACCAATTCACAAATATTTACTAGTGATGCTTCACCATCTATTCATGTACATTCATGAAATGAAAACAAAATATCATGGCATGCTTCATTTAAAAACACTACATATGCATTAGTTATAAGAATAAAACCATCAAATCATGTCTATATATAAATACCAAAATAACTATTATTCCCTTCACACAAGCACACATTCTTGCAAGACAAATCACTACAACTGACTAGAAATTCATTGAAATGAAACAAACATCTCGATTATTATATTTGTGCGTGAGAATTACATAAAATTTATCACAATGACTAGGCCTTCAGCTATTATGTTTGGTGCATGCAAATATGAAAAGAAAGCTAACACAACGAATGTTGTTCCTATGCATGCAAATTCATATACTTTCCAAAATAATCTTCCCAAAAGAAATCTTAACAAAATAGAGCCTGCAAATACATGTTTCCATTTTGGGGAAATCTAGCATGATAGAGAATGAAAAAATATGTTTTATTTTCCATAAAACCAATGTAATAAAACATACAAATACATGTCCTCTTTTCCAAAATATTATACCAACATTATCCATATATATATATATATATTCCAAGGAAAAGCTACACATTACTATGGTTTTGTGCATGTAAATTCGTCTTCTTTCCCAAATAATCTTTTCCAATGTAGGCTAATACAACATGTTATCATTTCTCACATGAAAATGTACATTCTTTCCAAACAAAAGCTAATACAAATCTTACATGCATATAAATGATATTATTCCAAAAGAAACTAACAAAATAGTTATGATAGCATAAAAATAATCACATATAATATTTTCTAAAGAAAAATAGTTCAATAGGTATTATATCTATGCAAATAACATATCTCTATAACACAATGACTATTCTTTATGCATGCAAGAGCTTATCATAATAGCTCTTCTTTAATGTATGCAATACATATTTATTTCTCTATAATTATACCATCATTATCTATTCTTTTCATGTAAACAAATAATTTTTTTTTTCAAAAGGAAGTTAATATAAAAATTAATGTCTCTATGCATAAATATACTTATTATTTTCCACAGTATATATAGTATTTTGTGCATAAAGAGTTTTACCACAATAAACTAAACTTTGAGTATGTAGATTCACGTTTCTTTTTCCAGAGATTTAGGAAAATAATTATTCTTTGGTTGTGCAAGGTTCACATTTACCGTGTTCAAGGGAAAAACATTTTCCATAAAAATCCATAAAGACTTTCCAAGAATTTCGCAATAAATATTTTAGAGAATATATATATTTAACTGAGGGTCATGCACACAAGAACCGTAAAAGTTTTCCAAGTATTTTCTACACACTTAGAACATGCAAATATATGCATTTTCTTTATAAGAGATTAATATAATAATCATGTATTCTTTTCAAAGGAAACATGGCTACTATGTGTAGATTTCTCATGCACTATGTTCAAATAAATATCATAGTTAATGCAAGAAACTCCTTTTATGCATAAAAACAAGAGAAACCTTTCTAAAAAAATAACAAGGTTGACTTAACCTTTCTTGCATGTAAACCATGAAATTCACACAATTAATCTAGACATGCAATATTTTCAAGAATTCATACACACAAAACCTATTTTTTAATGCACATAAGATATACAAATGATATTAATATGCACCCTTTTGAAGACAATGACTACTTTCTTTTCTTTTAAATAGAATAAGATTCAAATGAAAATTATTCTTATAAGTAGATATATAAGAACACTTATCTCTTGAACACAATTTCTATGGAAATGGTGACTCACAAGTCATCATGATACCATGCATGTTATTTTCGTGACAATGGATTAATGTCATCTCAATTAGACAAGATTCCAAAGTTCAACTGAAAAACTTGTAATTGAATGTCATCTTAGATTAAGGAATCAAACCCTATTAATCAATGTTGAGAAAACATTATGAAATTTTCCAACTACATATGATAGAGATTGTCGAAAATGTGAGGAGTTATGATAGTTCCGTCTAATCCCCTCTCATCGCTTCCGACCTCCCTTTCCCTTAGAGCATATATTCATGACGAGATAAAAAACAAAAGGGTAGTTTCCAAGATATCATTTAACTGGTTCTTGGTGATTTGGCATATGATAGTAATAGTTGTAAGAGGTAAAAAAAATGATACGCTTATTCTCTTATATCAAGCTCTTCCCTTCATGTCAAAATGGATAGTCTCTAGTATTTTCACCATACCGAACTCTAACAACCTCATGGTATCACCAAACATGAGTTTATTTTATTTTAATAAATTAGGTATGCGATGTATGCTAGATGGGGTTATTGCATACTCCCCCCTTAAAGAGAACATCATCCTCTATGTTCATGTCTCACCGAAACTTAAACTTTTTCTCGTGATATAACCATAGAAACAACCCAAAAGGGAATCCTTCCCCTTAAAAATGAAGGAATTTAATTTCTAAGAATTACCATTAAATGAAACAATAATATTTTTATCAATAGACATAAGAATTTACAACTGCACAAATATGCAAGTTGTACTTTTAACTACTTAGCCATTTTTCAAATTCATAGAAAACAAAATCTCTAAACCAACTTATTGTTACTTACCAAGTACTCTTGGAAGTCACGATCAAGTTTACGCAAGCGATCCAATGGTTTAACAAACCAACAAGAAGGACCCTATAATATATGATTCACATATCCAACATAATCACATTATTCACAACATTTTCAGTCAAATGAAATAATTATAACTATCATTCATTTATACAATGTCATGTGATATTTTAATCACAACACCGTGCAACCCTCTAACCATAAAAAATGATCAATAACTAGATCAAGTGAAAATTGTGTTAGCCAAGTTTCTAAATACATCCAGACAATAATTCTACAATTACTCAAATATTTCTTAGATCTACAATCATCTAAATGATCAATAATTGTACCAAGTGCATACTGTCTTAACCTCTTTATAATATATTCACAAGATTAGTAATATAATAAAGGAACCTACACTTCGAACAATTCCTTTCCTAGAACAAGGCTCCTTTCCTGCGAATATGTACATAAAATATTTACACAATTATATAGAAAATTTTCTTTTAACACAACATATAACTAAGTAGTTAATTTATTATACTATGAGAACTACATTAGGCTAAATAATTCTCCTCCCAACCTATGGGAACTGGTTTACACAATCCATATTGAGCCATTTTCACATCCAAAAAGTTCTCTAATAGAGACCATACCAGGTCCATTATGGAACTCCATTGACCAACGAGATCAATAATTCTAATGACTAATTAGGGTTCGATACATGATTCCTCTTGGTAGTGTCCTGCTTGTTCCTTTAATAGTGTCCAGTCTATGAGAATTTTTGGGCCTCCTCCAACAAGATTCAAAATCAACAAAGTTTCCTTAGGCCTTTTCCCCTCTTACCATCCAAGCCAACTATTTTCCCTTACCCATATCATCTATCTCCAGGGAGAGGAAATATGGGTAGGAAATTTCTATCAACTCCTCTATCCAAGAAACCACCATCAACTTAAGGCCTCTTATCCTTTTACAACTGTCCACAATTGTTTGGCATGTGAAATTATCTTTTAACACTCTTTCCCATGATAATTCATAATACTTCAGATGCACATTATCAATGAAACAAAAGAAACATTTATGCACATCATGCATTCACACTTGACCCTCAAAATGGGTCCAAAATATCTAGATTGACATGAAACATAACTAACATACATGTGTTATATATTATAATTTTCCAAATAGCAAAATTATTCATATCATAACATTATACTTTCTCATTTATGGTTGCAATTCACATTGCAACATTTTACCTTCACAGGTTCTCATGTGCCATTAAGCTACCCCGGTCCCCTACTTAATCCCATCAACAATGTTAGTCATAAATATGGATTGTTTAAACAAGTATTCAATTTCGCAATCACTTTAGTTTCATGCATAAAATATCGTCACACATAAAAGTATATACAAATATTAATTAATGTGTAAATGTAAATAACAATTAGGGTAATATTCCAAAGATTTCAAATTCCCATAATGTATTGTTACCAACAAACTGACACATGAAGTAACTACCATAAACACTTGTTTAAAAATTGCAATAATCTTAAATAAAAACAAATCGAGGAATATAAGTTTTAATAGTTATTCATACAACATTAACTAATACTAACCATCTTAATTCAACCATGACAAGACTCAATAAACAACTAGCTATTACAGTCAAGTCTCACTACTTGACTTATTTTTTATTTTTAGCATGTAAACGGGTTCTTCCAATGTCCTTTTAAAATTCTCTATCATCCTCTTAAAGGACATTCCCCGTCATTTACATTTATGTATTTATTCTGTATATGTAGTGATTTGTAACTTTAGTCATGTTCATTAAATGTATCAGTAATATTGTCATATATGCAAATCTTGGTAGTCAACTCTCACTTTCACTAGTTAGTACTCATGTTGTTCATAGGTGCAAAATAGCTTTTATTGTATTTTATCCTCAACAAGATTCAAATTTCATGAATACAATTTCACATCAGACTTTATTACTTACTACTCTTCAATGTGATTATAAACATGCATCATGCATCTCATGTCAAAAGTAGTGTACTGCATATTTTGATATGTAGTTTGTTAGAATCATACATGAGTTCATTACCACTAATATCATACCTTGAATTCATTTCCAGATATCAATTCCCAAAAGGCATTAGTGCTGCAATCGTCAGCTTTGATACCACTTGTAACATCCCTAGTAATCTCACATGAAAATGCATGGAGTTAGAAAATTTTTACACAATTTACTCACGAATAACTATCAAAATTACTATTCCAGGTTCTCCATTAACCACTAGATATAATCCTCATCATTATATAGAGTAAATTTCATAAAGGAATAGTAAGTTACATAACCATTAAAAACTGTTGTTGTATCATATTAACATAAAATTCCTGATGTAACCTTGCATCATTTTCATGATTCCTTTAACTAGATCAGTTAATCACATACTTGATATTATAAACATAAGATCATGCAGAGAATCCACATCATAAAAGTAGCAGAACAGAAAACCACATCATTAGACACCGATATATCTTAGAAATCCTTTAGGGTGAAAACTAAAAACATTTATTTTTATTATTAAATGCTTTTGATGGTGTTCACTCCTCACTCAATGGTTATAAGGGAGGTCATTACTTGACCATTTTCATTAAACATTACAAAGAATATCATCTCAAAAATAACATAAGTCGTTATAAGATACTTCAATCATCATGAAATCATCTACCCACAAACCCTTGAGAATTGTGTCTTTAGGGCCTGGTTCTTCTCATCAATGGATTATCTTGCAACTGACATTCCTTCAATCTGCATAGGCCACTAACTTATTTCCTGACATAACTGTAAAAATAATCCATCTTTGCATATGTTTCAACCTTTTCCTGCCACTGCTACTATTAGCAACCTTTGATATCATGATTTAATCTAGTATTAATGAACCAATTCATAAATCTATACTAGTGTTGCTTCATCATCTATTCATGTACATTCATGAAATGCAAACAAAATATTGTGACATGTTTCCTTTAACAACACTAAATATGAATTAGTTATAAGTATATAACCATCAAAACATGTATATATATAAATACCACATTAACTATTATTCCCCTCACACAAGTACACATTCTTGTAAGAAAAATCACTAAAATTTACTAGACATTCCTTTAAAGGAAACTAGCACATCAGTTATGATCTTCATCCATAAAAATTACATAATTTTTTTTAAAATAACTATCCCTTCATCAATTAATTTTGGTGCATGAAAATACGTAAGAATTCTAACACGATTTTCCTATGCATGCAAATGCATATACTTTCGAGAAGAATATTCCTGAAAGAAATCTTAACACAATAGAGCATGCAAATACATGTTTTCTTTTCGAGGAAATATAGCACAATAGGACATGAAAAGTTATGCTTTCTTTTCCATAAAAATAATGAAATAAAGCATAGAAATACATGTCTTCCTTATCAAAAAATATATCAAAATTACCCATATATATATATATTTAAGGAAAGCTTGTAGATTACTATAGTTTTTGTGCATGAAAATCCATCTTCTTTCCCAAAGAATCTTTTCAATGTAGGCTAACACCACATGCTACCATTTCCCGCATGAAAATGTACGTTCTTTCCAAACGAAAGCTACTACAAATCTTGCATGAATATACATGATCTTATTCTAAAAGAAACTAACATAATAGTTATGATAGCATCTTAGAGAAATATAGCTCAATAGATCTTCTATCCATGCAAAGAATATATCTCTATAACAAAATGACTATTCTGTGTGGATGCAATAGCTTATCATAATAGCCATTCTTTAATATATGAAACACACGTTTCTTTCTCTAGAATTCTACCATCATTAGCTATTCTTTTCATGTAAACAAATACATCATTATTACTAGTTAATGTATTTGTGCATAACAATTATTATTATTTTCCACAGTAGTTATAGTCTTTTTTTGTATAAAGAGATTTACCACAATTAATTAATCTTTGAGTGTGTAAATTCAAGTTTTTTTTTTCCAAAGATCTAGGAAAATAATTATTCATTGGTCATGTAAGGTTCACATGTAACCCTTTTCAAAGAAAAATGATTTTCCATAAAAAACCATAAAGACTTTCCAAGAATCCCTCGAAAAATATATTAGAGAATAGATATATCTAACAGAAGAGCATGCACACAAGAAACATAAAAGTTTTCCAATTATTTTTAACACACTTAGAACGAACATATATATATATATATATATATATATATATATATATATATATATATATTATTTTCAAGAAATTTTTCTTTTGCTACATGCAAATATATGTATTTTGTTTCTAAGAGATTAATGTAATAATAATGTATCCTTTTAAAAGGAAACATGGCTACTTATCTCTCATGCACATGATTATCTTCCAACAATTTCCAAGAGATAACATGGTTCAACTATTATGTGTAGGGTTCTCATGCATTTTTTTCAAATAAATATCATTGTTAACCCAAGAAACTCCTTTTATGCATGAAAACAAGACAAACCTTTTTAACACAATAACAAGGTTGGATTAACACAATTACATGCAATTCACGCAATTAGTCTAGCTATACTATATGTTCAAGAATTCATACACACATACCATATTTTTTTAATGTGCATAAGATATACAAATAACATTACTATGCACCCTTTTCAAGACCAGGACTACTTTCTTTTCTTATTAATATAATAAAATTTGAATACAAATTCTTCTTCTTAGGATAAATATATGGACACTTATCCCTTGAATGAACTCTATATGGAAATGGTGACTCACAATCCAACATGATACCATGCGTGTGATTACCTTGACAATGCATTAACACCCTCTCAATCAGACAAGCTTCTAGAGTTTAACCGAACAACTTGTAATCAAATCCCATCTTAGATTAAGGAATCGAACCTTGTGAACCAATGTCGAGACTCTCTTATCAACTTGTCCAACCACATATGGTAGGGATCATCGTGGCTTCTAGGAGTTCTGACAATTCCTTGTCATCGGTTCCGACCTCCTCTTCCCTTAGAGCCTAGATTAATGACGAGATTAAAAAAAGGCAATTTCCAAGAAGTCTTTTAACTCGTTCTTCATGATTTGGCATATGAAAGAAACAATTGTAAGAGTTAAAAAATATTGGTACACCTATTCTCTTATATCAAGCTCGTCCCTTCATGTAAAAATAGTTATTCTCTCATATTTTCATCATAGCAAACCCTAACTACCTCATGGTATCACAAATCGGGATTTGATTTTATTTTAATAAATTAGGTATGCCATGTACACTAGCTGGGGATATTACAGGAAATGGATTATATGCAAAACTATTTAAGCATTAAGGTTGAAAAAGTATGATGTTGTCACATTAATATGGGTAGGATTTAGAAATTTATATATATATATATATGTATGTGAATCTTGAGATGCTTACACATTTAACATGTAGTTTGAGTAACAATGACTTAGGAGCATCTATGTTGTCAGTAAATTTCAAATTTGTGAATTTTTTACTAGAGAATGTTTTAATATAATACTATATCACCATCAATTTGCTACGTAGCCCTTATGAAATATTTTAAATAAATAAAATGTATTTATTTAAAAAATTTTATTAAAAATATTTAAATTGTTAAAAAATATATAATATTATGTTTTTTTTTTTCACGAGGGGAAAGCTCACGGGAAACCCGGGCGTACTTCCTCAGAATTTCTGGATGGTACACGCGGTAAACCGTTCGGCGGACTTTCGGCGCCTGACCCCAAAGGACTCAAGGATCGAACCCGTGACCTCCCTCAACGGAGAAGACCACGTATTGGCTCACTACCACTTGAGCTAACCCTTGGGACTATATAATATTATGTTATTATGTTATAGTGTGGGTTTTTGCAGAGATTTCTATTAAAAATATTTATAATTATAAAATATTTTAAATAAATAAAAAATATTTATTTAAAATTATTTTTTATAGGTATGTGTAGGTAATAAAATTATTAAGAGAGAAATTTAAAAGCAAAGTGATCTAGAAAAATAGTTTTAACTCAATAATAGAAAATATGTGTTTATGTAAAAACGTAAGAAGGTGAAAAGGCTCATCTCCTTAAAGTTTTTAATAAAAATGGTTATAGTATGAGTCACTGCCTTAAAGATTTTCAAAAAGCAGAAAGGGGTCCTAGAGTTAGGAAAGATCCTTGCGATCGATTATCTGGAGTTCACCTTCCGTTTATCCAAGGTACTACGGATAAAATCGCTAGGATCCTAAAGAAGTTTAATGTTTCCTCTACGTTTAAACCCTACCGCACCATTCGAAGTTCCCTTAGATCTGTTAAAGACCCGATTTGCCCTAAGGATGGTAAGGGTGTGTACTTGATTCCATGCTCTTGTGGGACGCCTTACATTGGTGAAACGGGTCGGTCTATTAATCAAAGAATTCATGGGCATGTAGCTGACCTTAAGCATAATAGATCTCGCTCCTCAGCCCTAGCAGAGCATGTTGAGAAGACTAATCATCACATTTGCATTGAAGATGCTAAGGTGATTGCGAAGATCGACCATTTCCACCACCGCAAGTTACGAGAAGCCTTGGAAATCGAAAAGAGGCCTCTCAACCTGAACAGGGACGATGGGTGGATGGTTAGCAGGTGTTGGATTCCTGCTCTTCATTCCTAAAATTAAAAATAAAATAAAATTATATATTATTTATTTTATTTATTATTATTATTATTATTATTATTATTTTTTTTTTTTTTTTTTTTTAATTATTAATTTTATTATTAAAATAAAATCAATTAAAATAAAAAATAAAAATAAATAAATAATTAATTAAATAAATAAAATAAATATATAAATAAGTAAATAAATTAATAAATATTAATAAAATAAATTAAAATAAAAATTATTAAAATTAAATTATTATTATTTATTTAATTTTATTTTTTATTTTTTATTATTATGATTGTTATTATTTTTATTATTTTTATTTTTATTATTGTAGCATTTAATCCTTTATGTTTTTAAATAATATTAAACAAAATAAATATTTTAATTTATTATTATTATTATTATTATTATTATTATTATTTTTATTTTTAATTGAAATAATCCTTTATTTATTTAATCTTCTAGAATATTTTGAATGATTAAATAAAAATTAAAAGTAAAATTAAAAATAATAATAAATAATATTCTTATTATAAACTTTAATCTTTTTATATATATTTTTTTGACTTTTTATTTCTTTGACTTTGATTTAGTCTAACTAGCCGTTATTTTTTAACGGCTAGTTGGAGCTTCTCATATCTATTTAATTGGGTCTCCTGATCAGATTTTTCATCAAGTCCTGATGATGAACCACACTGGCTGGTTCGAAACGCGTCGACCAAATTTATTTGGATGTGGTTTTTACCGAAAGATTTTTTCACAATTTATGGATCACAGAAGTAATATTCCTAAAAGAGAAAATTTGTTTATGTACACATTTAAGAAAAACATAACTCCAATGTTTAGGTAATACGATTAAGTAAATGTAATGTGTAATCTATTATTGGAATACATTATTTGTATTTAATTTTTTTAAGTAAATATTATAATATTATAAATACAAAAATATTAGTAATAACAAACTAAAATATTTTAAATAACATTTATAGAGGAAAAAATTATAAAAGAAAATATTTAACATAAAATAGGATAGTTGATTTTATAAGGCTTTTTTTGCCAACATATCTATAACTTAGTAACTATAAATATATTTATAAAATGAGATAATTGGAAAATAGATATAAATATATTTATAAAATAACATAATTGGAAAATAGATATAATTAAATATTAGAATTAAAAAATTTAATTCATGATTTTTGGGTTTGGAGTAAAAAAAGTTTCTCTTTGAGATTCTCATCATTCTTATTATTTTATCTGGATGTGAGGTGCGGGATTGTAGTCTATCTAGAGATCCATGGAGAAATATAGAAATGATCCAAAATAAATTCATAACCTACAACCTCAAGATTAAAGGTAATACTCCCTACCCTATTCTCTTCATTGAAGCTAGCCTTTCCCCCAATAAATGCACGACTATGTTTAGGTATCTCATGTATAAGAAGAAGTTGTACAACATGGAAGCCAAGAGGCTCCCAAAAATTGCTTCTAACTTTAGTCAAAACCACCTTCGACTCAAGTGAGTGTGGCATAAGGATGCCACCACTGGGAGATAAAGGAGGAGATCATTTTGGGAAATAAGGATAATATTAAAAATTTCATTACTTCCAAATGTAAGGATATGTTATGGACTGATAAGGATCTAGAGGGTAAAATAAAGTTAAGTTACTATAAGGAGGTAATCAACCCCACACTTGCTAAGCATAGTTACCTTTATGTCTTATCCGATGCAGCTAAGAAGAGAATGAATATTGCAAGGATTAGAACTAATTCTCATGAGCTCTGGAGTGAGACTAGGCGTTGGTTTATTTCCAAGATACCTTGGGATGAAAGAATATGCCTCCTCCGTGCTACTAAGAAATTCAAAGATGAAAAGCACTTTCTCTTGGACTATTCGACCCTTACTCACATTCAATCTCATTTCCAAAACATTTTCCCCACTACCAACCACCTTGACTTTTTCAGTCAAAAAAACTACATTTACCTCAAAATGCTTCCTTCCCCCCTTTTTGATCATAGAAGTAAGATTTTAAATAATCTCAATTAATCGCTTCTTTCTTAAAGTCTATGATCAAGAGCTCAGGACCAAGTGTCGTAAAATGGTCAAAAATGAAGGTGCTCAGAACTAGTTTGAACCTGAACGACCGGATAGAGCTCGTCTTCCTGATTCAGGCGCCGCGAACGGTTCGAAAAACGGTTGCCGTATGCAGAAGTTATTCAAGTTTGAAGATTTCTCAATTTCCATAAAAAAATGCCAAATTTGACTTTGTGGAAAATTTTATTAAAAAAAGAATATTCCACAGAATATTCTGGGAATATTCCGTGGAATATTCCGCAGAATATTCCACGACGTGGCCCCAAGGTCGGGTTGGAAATGGCGTTTTAAAATTTTGTATGGGCTCGACAGGTTTCGAACCCCCGACCGCATGAATTATAACACAGCGCTTTCACCAACAGGCCACGGGTTCATTTCTTGATATATGGGCGGCACAAATGGTTTTTATTGCGTGTGTTGTTTTGGGCGGAGCCCGAAAGGGGGCCAGCCCCTAAGGGCCAGCCCCCTCACCATAGAACCCGGCGCGGAACCACAGCCCAAGTCCATCGGCGCATTTGAACGTGGCGGATTAATACTTTGGGTTATGTGTTATGGTGGGTTTTTATTATTAAACATTTGTATTAAATGAAAACAGTTGTATCCGCCAACACATGTGAACGTGTTTTGTTATAACCGTAAACACTTATTGCCAAACAGTAACCGCGCGCCTTATTTGGTGGTTCCGCCCTTATTTTGGCGCCTATCCCTTATTTGGTGGCATTATCTGCAGTCTTTCCACAATTGGTGGAGTTTCCCAAGGTGAAACTGGCAGTTTACTAAATGTGCCATAACTTCTGCTAGGAGAGGCCTTTGAAGACGAATTTTTTTTTGATTTTGGGTGTAGAGAGCATTATGGAGCTGTTGGAGGTGTCTGCAGAGCCATCAGGGCATTCTATCTGCGAATTTTACAGCGCTTTTGACAGTGGAGCCATCAGAGCTAAAGGGAAAGAGTGCTGCATTGGGCTACCTTCCTCCAATGGAGGTGAATTTGTAGTCTATTTATACTGATTTGGATCTTCTGAGTCTGTTTTAGCAGTATATTTTTCCATTAGAGGAGTTTATACAGATGTAATCTCATTTGAAGCCTTTAATCAAAAAAGGACTGAGCCTAATTAGAGGCTTTTGGACCAGCGGAGGTAGCCCAAGAGAGGGGTGAACCGCTTAAACAAATATCTGCTGTTCATCTGTGTATTTTGGCTGTTTATTTCCAGATTCTGATAGTTTAAACAGTAAAATTTCATAAGCATGCTTTTCCAAAACAAGTTTATACAATAATCAAAACTTGTTATTTTAACATCAAACCTCTACACACCAATTGCAGAACATATGCTCTTGCTTATTCACACTCAAAACAGATCAATGAACACTTTGAATTTAAAAAAAAAATACTTTCATTGATCTTGATATTTGTGTTTACATATTATTTCCTTAGGTAGAGTCTGTAGAGGGCCAGGTAGCCTCTGGAACTCATCCTCTCTTTAGAGGTGACATGTCCAGTGAATGCCCCTACAGTCCATCTCTGTATAGGAAATAGTTTATTCTCACATTTTCAAGAGGTCACTTGGAGCGTATAGCTCAATTTAAAATTATGAGTATTTGCACTCATTTTCTTAAATGAAAATGGATACCTTGCACCCTTAAACAAGTACATTCCATTTTCAGATCAGTCTAATAGGCCATATTGGTCTTAGTGGACGTTAATCATCATCATCATTAATTACTAAAAATTGAAATATATATATATATATATATATATATATATATATATATATCTATATATACACATACACATACACATACACATACACACATATATATATATATATATTAAAAAAAAAATCAAAACTATATAAAACCATCCTAGATCCATATTAACCCTGGATATATCAAGCGTCGAGAGGGATAAAATATCTTGAGGTGAAAAACTCATTTTTGAGTGAAAAAATTGAGGAAAAGTTTGCACCTCGAGAGATTTGATCCCTCTCAGTGCTTGATAGATCCGGGGTTAAGATTGATCTAGGTTGGTTTCAGTCGTGTGCGTTCATACAAATTTCGCTGAACATCTAATTATTTTGATCATTTTAAATATGCTAAATATGCATAAGATTAATTTGGTCAATTTAATTTCAAATTTTCTTAGTTACCTCGATTTGTTGAGATGAAAAAGACTATTAGTAACTTGAATGATGAAAAATGATGAAATAAAAATTTTAAGTGCAAAGTGACATTGTAACAATGTTGAATGATAGAAAATGTGAATAATAAGAATATAGTCAATTACAAACAATCTTCATTGCAACCAATCAATCTGAAACTCTTTTCTTATACTGTTCTTATTGTCACACCTATTAGTTATTTTCTATTATCGTGTTTGAATGCAAAGTGATTAACAACGTTGACTGATGGAAGATGGGAATAATAAGAATGTAACCAATTACAAATAGTTTATAGCTTCAAAAAGAAGACATTTCGGGTAAGTGAACATTTTATTTAGGTCAAAAATTCAAGTATTGTATTTATGGTTGAATTCTGTAACACAAAGCTCAATTCATGTCATGAATAATTTGTGAAAAAAATTTTCGGTAAAAATCACATATGAAAAATATCATCGACGCGTTTCGAACCAACTATTGTGGTTCATCATCACGACCGGATGAGAGCACAGGTAAAGGCTTACGATTTAAATAGATGCAGAGAGAATCAAACTAGTCATTATTGTATCACGACTAGTTTGACTAAATTAATTAGGAAATTTACCTAACAAGAAATTTAAATTATTTTTATTTATTAATAGAGTAAAAAAAATTGATGTTAAATTTTAATTAATTAATTTATTATTATTATTATTATTTTATTAAATAAATAAATAAATAAATAGTTAAATTAATTCAATAATTTGAAATATATATATATATATATATATATATATATATATAAAACAAATAAATAAAATAAATCAAAATATTAATAAATAAATAAATAGATAGATAAATAAGTAAAACAAAGCTCCAAAAAAAATAAAAATGTATATAAAAGATAAAAAATAAAAATAAAATAAAAAAAATAAAATAATTAATCCATTCATACATTAAATAATTATTTACTTATTTGGTTTTAAAAAAAAAAAACATAAGATGAAAGGGCAGGGATCCAACACCTGCTAATGCTCTAACCATCATCTCTATTCAGATTCACTGTCCTTTTTTCCATTTCAAAGGATTCCCTTAATTTACGATGATGAAAATGATCAATCTTGGCAATGAATTTTTCTTCTTCAATGCAGATGTCATGGTTAGTCTTCTCAGCATGTTCTGCCAATGCAGAGGAGCGAGATCTACCATGTTTGAGGTCAACTGCATGTGCGCAAATACTTTGATTAATGGATCGAACAATTTCACCAATGTAAGGTGTTCCACAAGAGCAAGGAATGATGTAAAAACCTTTACGATATTTAGGGTTTACTGGGTCCTTCACAGATTTTAAATAGCTTTGAATAGTGCTAAGGGGCTTGAAAGTAGAGGAAAAATTATGTTTCTTAATGACCCTAGCGATCTTATCAGTGGTTCCTTGAATGAACGAGAGATGTACTCCAGAAACCCAATCTTTAGAATATTTTTTTATTTTGGGAACTTTTTCAGCTTTATGAAAATCTCTGAGGCATTATGAATTGTCATAACTGTTCTTATTGAATACGCTGATGAGGTGGGATTTCTCCTCATCAAGGTGGAATCTATCTGAAATTTTAAACGCTCTGGTGGCTAAGGTTCTAATAACACCTTGCTTCTGATCAGGGAAATGATGCGAGCTTACATGTAGATACTTCTAAATATGCGATTTATTACGGTAGAATTGATGGGAGAAAGAACCATCATCATTTCTTGTGATAAGAACATCAAGAAAAGGTAAGCTACCATCTACTTCATATTCCATAGTAAACTTGATGGAGTCAGACTAGCTATTAAGATGATGGAGGAAAAGGTGTAACTTCTCTTTACCATGAGATCAGATGATGCAGGTGTCATCCTCAAATCTCTTCCAAAGCTTAGGTTGGTACAGAGCAGAGGAGAAGGCCTTGGATTGAAGATCCTCCATGAAGAAATTAGCCACAACGGGGGATATGGGAGAACCAATTTCCATGCCACAAGTTTGCTCAAATATTATACCTTCGAAGCTAAAGTAAGTGGAGGTGAAACAGATCTTAAGAAGATGAGCCGTATCAGGATCAGTGATGCGATTTATGACTTCAATAGCACCATTGATATGAATCTTGGTGAATAAAGAAACCACATCGAAACTGACAAGCCTATCATTCTGATCCATGATAGTTCCCTTCAAATCATTAATAAACGAGGCTGAATCTTTGAAAAATGAATAAGTTTGGCCAAAAATAGGTTTAAGCTTATTGGCTAAAAATTTAGCAAGAAGATAAGTCGGGCCAGCAATGGTGTTTACTATGGGGCGAAGGGGGGCTCCTTATGGATCCTAGGAAGACCATAGATCCTCGGAGTGAGGGGGTTAATTTTGATGAGTTTCTTACTCAAGGAGATGAAGGAGATACTCAACTTAATGGCTAAAGAAACATCTTTAGAAACCCTCTTAAGGGGATTCTTCTCAAGGTTCTTATATCTCACACTATAGTAAAGGTGATGTAACATCTTGTTACGGTAATATTCCTTATTTAAGATGACTATAGCACCTCCTTTTTCGGCCTTAAGAACAATAATATCAGGGTTGTTGTTTAAGGACTTTAGGGCTTCAAATTCTGACTTGGAAAGATTTCTCCTCGGAGGCTTAGCCTTTCTCAAAATAATAGCACAGTCTTGTCTAATAACATCTTTGGTCGAATTGGGTAAATCTATAATCCCGTATTCAATTCCACAAATAATATCTTGAATCGGAATTTTTCGGGGAGATAGAGAAAATTTTAAACCTTTCTCCAAAAGACCATAGACATGATGATCAAAATAAACATTAGAAAGATTTAAAACCTTATTTTTAGGAGGTAAAAACGAAATTCCAACATTATTATTATTGTTACCATTAAAATATTTATTAAATTCGAAATCGTTATTATTATTATTATTATTGGATAAATCTACATTATTTATGTTAATATTATGTAATTCATTATTATGAATACTATTATTATTATTTTTATCACTATCAATATTGGATATTATATTCCAATTATTAAAAGTATGTTTATTTTAAGGGGTCTCCAAGATGAATTATGATTTAGCGTTTTTAAAAAGATGCAGATATTCTTTTATTATTCCATCCTTTTCCCGAATTAAGCATTGCCTCAATAATTCAAGGTTCTAACAGGTATTCCTTTCTTCTAGCCTTGCGATTATTAGGTTGGAGATCACCAAAATTCATAAATCGCTCGATTTCCTATCTCGGTAGCTTCTCTCCTTGCATTTAGATCTGTCTAATTCCATTTGTATTGACACTTGGTTGATTATTGAAGCTCGATTTTCCTTAAAAGCTAATCGTTGGGAAGAAATTTGGAAGAGGAAGTAGTCCTCAAAGTTTCAAAATATTTTTGAGAACTCCAGTTTGGAAATTAACTCCGATTCTTCGAACAATAGAGTGGACAGAAATCAGATCTTTGCACTCTAGTCATCGATTCTTGTTTCTCATCAGACAAAATTCTCTATCTCTTCGTTGGCATCTTCTCCTGTATTAACCGATCATAAATCTCTATGTTCTCTTAGCGATGCCACCAGTAATTCTTTGTCTATCCATGTTCGTAATCCAGGTAAGTCCTTGGTCGACAGTTCTCAATTTATTGCGCCCCTCCCTCCCCTTTCTCATCCTCCCTACTCTCCTACTCTTAACTCTCACTCTGCCCCCCAATATTTTCTGATTCCTGTCCTTCCCTGCAACTGTTCCATTCTTATCCGTGAGACTGAACTGTGCAATGCACCCGAGGTCTATTATCCCATCATCAGCTCTTGTGCCTCATTAGACCCTGCCTTTTCCATCCCAATACTTCCATCTAATGACCGCCATCCCTCACCTATGTATCTATCGACTCTTTCTTTCCGTATTCCTTTCTTCATTCTTCCCTTCGCATCATCTCCCGAAACCTCCACCGTCTCTGCCATCGTTGAACCCTTAATATATTTCGATGCCCCTTGTGTTCCTTTCCAAGCCATTGATGGCAGTTTTGATTCCATTTCCCCCCTCCTTCCAACCATTTTCCATCCTCCCCTAATTCCCTTTTTTTTTTTTTTTTTTGTGACTAGGAGAATCGGCAACTGCAGCGGTATCGTACTCGCGTGACATGGGGTCGAATCCCACTGGCTACCCCTATACTCCTAGGAGGAAACTGCTGAGCCCACAACAACAGCCCCTCGGTTAAGACGGGACTTGAACTCGTGACTTGCACCACGGCACAAACGTCTTAGCATCACGTTCGCTTGCCACTAGACCAAACCCCGACGGGTGTAATTCTCATTCTTTTACTAAAGCGTTTGAATCTAATTTTATTTCTAATTGTTTTAAAAATAAATTAAAAATGACGAATAGCTTTGTTCCTACTAATAATATTAACAAACATAATTTTAATAATTGGAATACAAAAGCCAATATTGATAGTGATAAAAATAATAATAATAGTATTCATAATAATCAACTACAAAATATTAACATAAATAATGTAGATTTATCCAATAATAATAATAATGATTTCGAATTTAATAAAGATTCTAATGGTAACAATAATAATAATCTTGGAACTTCGTTGTTACCTCCTAACAATAAGGATGTAAATATTTTTAATTTTTCTTTTGATCGTCATGTCTATGGTCTTTTGGAGAAAGGTTTAAATTTTTCTCTAGCTCCACGGAAAATTCCAATTCCGTATATTTTTTTTGACATTGAATACGGGATTAGAGATTTACCCGATTCAACAAAAGATGTTATTAGACAAGGCCATGCTGTTATTTTGAGAAAGGTTAAGCCTCCGAGGAGAAACCATTCCAAGCCTAAATTTTAAGCGCTAAGGTCCTTAAACAACAACCCTGATATTGTTGTTCTTAAGGCCGACAAAGGAGGTGTTACAGTCATCTTAAACAAGGAATATTACCGTAACAAGATGTTAGATCACATTTACAATAGTGGGAGCTATAAGAAGCTTGAGAAGAATCCCCTTAAGAAGGTTTCTAAAGTATTTTCTTTAGAAATTATGTCGAGTAGCTCCTTCAACTCCCTGAGTAAGAAACTCATTGAAAGTAACCCCCTCACTCAGAGGATATATGGTCTTCCTAAGATCCATAAGGAAGGAGCCCCCCTTCGCCCTATAGTAAACACCATTGGTGGCTCGAATTATCTTCTTGCTAAATTTTTAGCCAATAATATTAGACCTCTTATTGGCTGGACTGATTCATTTTTCAAATATTCAGCCTCGTTTATTAATAATTTGAAGGGAACTATCATGGATCAGAATGATAGGCTTGTTAGTTTCAATGTGTTTTCTTTATTCACCAAGATTCCTATCAATGGTGCTATTGATTTCATAAATCACATCACTAATCCTGATACGGCTCATCTTGTTAGGATCTGTCTCACCTCCACTTTATTTAGCTTCGAAGGTGTAATCTTTGAGCAAACTTGCGACGTGGCGATGGGTTATCCTCTATCCCCTGTTGTGGAAAATCTCTTCATGGAGGATCTTGAATCCAAGGCCATATTCTCTGCTTTGTACCAATCTAAGCTTTGGAAGAGATTTTTAGATAAAACCTACATCATCTAGTCTCAAGGTAAAGAGAAGTTGGACCTTTTCCTCCATCATCTTAATAGCCAGTCTAACTCCATCAAGTTTACTATGGAATATGAAGTATATCGTAGCTTACCTTTTATTGACGTTATTTTTAGAAGAAAATATGATGGTTATTTCTCCCATCAAGTCTACCATAAGAAAATGCATACTAAGCAGTATCTACATGAAAGCTCGCATCATTTCGCTGCTCAGAAGCAAGGTGTTCTTAGTACCTTAGCCACCAGAGCATTTAAAATTTCGGATAGATTCCACCTTGATTAGGAGAAATCCCACCTCATAAGCGCCTTCAATAAGAATGTTTATGTTAATTTACAATTCCTCATGGCTTTTCATAAAGCTAAAAAAGGTCCCAAAAAAAGAAAATTTTTTTTTCTAAATATTGGGTTTCTGGAGTACATCTCCCGTTCATTCAAGGAAACACCGATAAGATTGCCAGGGTCCTTAAGAAACATAATTTTTCCTCTAATTTCAAGCCCCCTAGCACTATTCGAAGCTCTTTAAGATCTATGAAGGACCCAATAAACCCTAAATATGGTAAAGGTGTTTACATCATTCCTTGTTCTTGTGGAACCCCTTACATTAGTGAAACTAGTCGATCCATTAATCAAAGAATTTGCGAACATGCAGTTGACCTCATACATGGTAGATATTTCTCCTCTGCATTGGAAAAACATGCTGAGAAGACTAACCATCACATATGCATTGAAGAAGAAAAATTCATTGCAAGGATTAATCACTTTCATCATCATCTCTCCTTATTTATCTCTCTACCTCAGCCCCCTAAACACATGTCAAGCTCTCTCTCTCTCTCTCTTAAATATCATCCCATTTTATTTTATTTAAGAAAATATATAAGTTAAAAAAAAACATAATTTTTGTATAATATTAAACCTATATTTTGGATCAATCATGTGAAAGAAAAAATAATACTAAGAAAACTTAAAAGAATCATGCACTATATTTCCACTATCATTTTTAGTCACTTTTATTTCTCTCTTTGCTTTGATCTTTGGTTAAAATGCATTTATTGTAGGTATTTATCGTATTCTCATTTTTAATTTATTAAAACCTTGATTTAATCTATATGAGAATATTTTTAGTAGTCAGGAGGATGGTGGGTTTATATATACCTGAAAATTAATTATGACCTTTTTTCTTTTATGTTTAATTAAGAAATGTTATAAAATTAAATTAAAATAAAGTATTTGTAAAATATTTTGATTTTGAAATAGGTTATGGTTTTTGGGCATGTGGTGTTGATAAGCCAATGGCCATGGTATTGGCTCATGGTATTGTAACCGAATAATTAAAAGCCTAGATCCATAGCATAATAATCAAAAGCCTAAATGACCCATGGTATTGATAAACCACAGTATTAACCCATGAAATTACGATTTTTTTTCCCTCCTCTCCCTCTCTCCCTGGCTCTCTCTATCTTTCTCTTATGGTATTCGCCCACGGTATTGTAAAAAAACCTATTTAGAAGTTAATAATATCCATGGTTAATATGTAGAAATTATACAAAAAATATGTATATCAATGGATACAATCTGATCATGCGATCTACTAAAGAAAGATATTGAAACCTTCTACAAATCAATTGCGGAAAATAAACACGATCGCCAATCACAACAAGTAAAGAAAGAAGAAAATAAAACCACAACACACATATTTTCCCGTGGAAATATTACTACTCAAAACCCCTTTATATTTTATTGTATATTCACCAAGGAATCATGAAACAATTACAATGAATTCTTCTCACAAGAGTCTCCTGCACTCTCACAACTATCTCACACTGACCCAGACAAAATTGACCAACACTTATCCAATTTCCTGCCTCTAATAAGCCTACATTGCTTGCGAAATTCATGTGGAATTCAATCCTTATTATTAGGAAATTCAACCTTCCAAAATTGCGAAATTCTTATGGGAAATCCTATGGTTGTCTTAATGCATGCGGGAAACCTACTAACTATACAATTGATAGTTAACATCCCTTTAAAATTTGTATCAATTGGGTTTCCACAGGAACTGAAATGCATGTAGATATTAATATTAAATCATCATTTTCATGGAATATCACTACATGTGAATTAAATCTGATTTAATTCACTTGATCTCTCACTAGTGCAACAAACTGTTACAACTAGCTCAACTGAGTTTAACTCAATTAATTGAGTTAAATAATTTCTCATGCATTAAACTAATGCACTAAATGCAATTAGAATTCCATAGCCAATAGAATCACTCTACATGCCTCACCAACCACCCTCAACTTGAAATTCATGAGCTAACTGAGTTTATCACACTCAGTTAACTATTACAAGTGATTATGAGATAAGATTGCAATTTATTGCCCAATTTAATTAAGGGAAAATTAAATTAGACACACATTTATTGTTTACTTTTCAACACTCCCTCTCAACAAGAAAGGGATTATCTACCACCCCTATCCTACCTATATCGTGTTTGAATTTTCTCTGGCGAGCACCTTCGTCAGAATATATGCATCCAATATTCTATGGGAATGTACTGAAGTAACATAATGCGCCTCTGAATAAAATCTCTGAGATGGTGGTACTGGATGTATATGTGCTTGGAGCTATCATGGAATACCATATTAAGCAAAATTTTAATGCAACTTTGGTTATCACAATGTATCACCGTCAGATCCATCTGTGAACCAAAAAAACCAACAAGAATCTTCCTCATCGAGATGGCCTCACATGAAACCTGACTTGCTTCCATGTAATCTACCTATACTAAACTGAGTGCCACATATTGCTGCTTCCTGTTGTACTAAGAAACCATTTTTGATCCTATGTTGAAGATCCCTCCTCATGTGCTCTTTCTATCTGATGGACCACCTGCCCACTCTACATCGATGAAGCCTTGAAGCTTCACTCCCTCTATTCGTCTGTACCATAATCCATACTCTATAGTGCCCCTGAGATATCTCAAGACATGCTTCCCCACCTTCCAAAAGAGCTTGGTTGGCTTAACCATAGGTTGAATCAGCTAGTTAACTGCGTAGGAAATGTCTCGTCTGATGTTCACCAACTATATCAGTGAACCCACTAACTACCTATAAATAGTAGCATCCACTACCTCACCTGAAGTAGCATCCTCATTCCTCTAGTTTCCTGGAAGAGGAGTCTCCATGGGTTTACAGATATACATTTGAAACTTACTTAGAATATCTTTGGCATACTTTCCTTTAGAAACAAATAGCTCACCATCACGCTACCATATTTCCAAACCAAGGAAATAGTGAAGGAGTTCCATGTCCTTCATTTCGAACTCTCTTGCAAGATCCTCTTGGGAAGAAGTTATCAACTGCTCATCACCTATCAAAATTATATCATCAACATAAAGTACAATGATCAAGATCTTACCATCAACCACAATTTGGTACAGTTTCGCATCCACTTCAATTTTGGTGAAGCCCAACCTAGTGAAATAGCTGTCAATTCTAGTGTACCAAGCACGAGGTGCTTGCTTCAACCCATACAATGCTCTCTTGAGTCTGGACGCATGTGACTCAATGTCAAAGACATAAAAACCTTCTAGCTTATCTATGTACACTTATTCCTCAATAAACCTATTGAGAAACACATTTTTCACATCCATCTGATGTATCTGCCACCCCATCTGTGCTGAGACTTCAAGGATAGATCTAATTGATGAGTATCTCGAAACTGGTGCAAAAGTCTCTTCATAATCAATCCCATCAACTTGTGAGAATCCCCAAACTAAAAATCTAGCCTTGTAATTCTCCATACTCCCATATTCCACCTACTTCACCATATAGATCCATCTAGATCCAACCACTGATTTTTCGACTAGTCTTGGGACAACTTCCCATGCACTGTTCTTGACGATGGAGTCATACCCCTAAACCATAGTGTCAACCCAAATTGGTTGCTGCACTGCTTCCTCAAAGGAGGATGGCTCTGTCACAATACACTTTCTCATAAGAGCCATGTATCCAGTAAACATGTCTGGAGACTGTCTCTGTCTACGCAGTGAAGTAGGTGCTCCTACATGTTCTGCCACATCAAGTCTCAATCTATCAGCTTCCATGGTGTGCCTTCTACCATTTTTGGTGGATGGATCTACATGAGTGTTTTATACCACTCCATGATCCTCCACATGTGCTTGATCCACATCTTGAGGTTCATTATTTGGAACCAAGAGTTCCTCATCTTCATGCAAATTTGGCTCCCTCTCAAGGGAAAATCGCATGGATTTCTCCTCATCAAATTTTATATCTTGTATCACAACAATCATCCTTCTGTTTGGAAAATAAACCTTAGTTGTGGGGAGTATCAGTGTACGCCAAAAATATCTCAATCTCAGCCATTGGTTCGAGCTTATTCCTGGAATCTTTGGTCACATGGCAATAGACATATGAGCCAAAAAATTTAAAATATGAAACATCAGGTTTCTTACTAGAAAAATCCTCCTCTGGTGTACTTATGCCAAGTATTCGGTGATGAATATGATTTTGCACAAATACCATTGTGTTGCATGCCTCCACCCACATATGAAATTTTAGGCCTTGATTATGCAACATCGCTCGTATCGCACCCACATTTTTTCTGTTCTTTCTTTCGGCGACCTCATTCTATTGCAGGTTATGAGGCACAATAAAATCTCTTCGAATTCCTTCTTTGCTTCAAAATTTATTGAATTAACTGGAGATGTACTCACCACCATTTTTGCTCCTAAGAGCCTTCATGTGCTTCCCTATGTCTTTCTCCACCAGTTCTTTGAAATCACAAAATTTTAAGAACTTCTGATCTTTCTTCGACATGAAGTAGATCCAACACTTTCTAGGAAAATCATCAACAAATATCACATAATACCTATGCTTTTCTGTCGATTTTTTACAGCATGGTCCACACACGTCTGAGTGAACTCTCTCAAGGATTTCCGAAGCTCGGTTCTCCTTCTCGTGAAAATTGGACATTGCATACTTCCCCATGGTACATCCCTTGCATGTGTCTATCTGAGCAAGAGTACCCTTTGGAAGTCCCGTAGAAATATGTTGCATGGCCTTCAAGGCTCTGTGGTGTAGTGGCCCAATATCCTGTGCCATAACTCAACCTTATCCCATCTCACCACTTTGTCTGCCTTACCATCAATGTTGCGAAATCGTATACATCAAGTTTATAAATATTCTTCACTTGAATCCCAATATTCTTGGCTTGTCCTGTGGCTTTGTGTCGAAGGAAAGATTTCCATTCACTGAAAACCACATCATAACCTCTATCCTCCAACATTGTGACTAAAACTAAATTCTTTTTCAAGCTTGGTACATGCATTACATATTTTAATAAGAAGTGTTTACCTGAATGTCTTTGGAAGGTAACTGTACCAATCCTGGTAGCACTATACCGCCCGTCATCACACATTTTGATATGCACTTGGAGATCCTTCTCCTCCAAGATACTAAAAATTTCTTTGTCTCCCGTCATGTGGAAAGATGCACCACTATCCAAGTACCACACTGATCCCATTGCACTTGACGCCATGCATGCAATGAGCGAGAATTCAAACTTAAATTGCAAGGCCAAAGCCTCACCAACTGCAGATCCTAAAGCCTTTTTGTTCTTATTCTTTTGTGGAAAATTAGTGGCATAATGTCCATGCTCGTGACAGTGAAAACATTTTACTTTGGACATGTTGCACTCCTTGCCTTATTTTCTAGACTCATATTTAGAATAGGATTTATTTCCTTTCCCCTTCTTTGCCTTACAAGTCAAGGCATAATTTTCTTCATCATATGTCTTAGATGAAGATCCATCCCTGGTATTCCGCCTAAATTCTTCTTGTACCAAATACGACCAAAGTCATTCCAAATCTGAAAGATTCTCCCTCCCATTGACAAAGTCTTGATAACTATGCCAACTCTTAGGAAGGCCTAGAAGAGCTAGGCTCACCGTGTCATCATCTGTGACAGTAATTCCGATGCTCCTAAGATCATCTTGACATTGGACAAACTTGGTTAAATATTTCAGAATAGTTTTTCCTTTCTCCATTTTGATTTTCATGAGCGTTTCCTTAAGTGCCACTTTTCTATGATTAATTTTGCTGTTAAACAGATCTTTCAAAGCCTTCCACATCGCATATGGAGTCTATTTTCCATGGAGACTTGAGACAATGTGATCTCGTACTCCCTCCAATAAGATCCTCCTCGCCTTTGCAACCTTCTTTTTCCAAGCATCAAGAAGAGCAGCATCTGCTGCTGCAGGTTTGGGAATGTAATTATCTATGAATTATTTCAACCTATTTTCCTACAGAAATTCCTCCATCCCTTCTTTCCACGCAATATAATTGGAACTTCCCTCGAGTGCATACTCCAATATCAAGCTATTGAAAGCCATCTTGATCCTGATCCGCTTGTCGAACCAAAGAATACTTTTGAAAATTTGAATGCTATTCAGTCACAAACTCAATTTCTTCTCCACTATAGTGATTTCATGTGCTCTGATACCATGTAGAAATTATACAAACAATATGTATATCAATGGATTCAATATGATCATACGATCTACTAAAGCAAGATATTGAATCCTTCTACAAATCAATTGCAAAAAATAAACACGATTGGCAATCACAACAAGTAAAGAAAGAAGAAAATCAAAACATAAAACAAATATTTTCCCGCGAAAAGGTTACTGCTCAAAACCCCTCTATCTTCCATTATATATTCACCAAGGAATCATGAAAGAATTACAATGCACTCTTCTCACAAGAGTCTCATGCACTCTCACAACTGTCTCACACTGACCTAGACAAAATCAACCAACATTTAGAAAATTTCCTACCTCTAATAAGCATGCCTTACTTGCGCAATTCATGTGGAATGAAATCCCTATTATTTAGGAAATTCAGCCTTCCAAAACCGTGCAATGCTCATCGGTAATCCTATGGTTATCTTATTTGATGTGAGCAACCTACTAATGATAAAACTGATAGTTAACATCACTTTAACCTTTGTCTCAATTGGGTATCCACTGGAAATGACATGCATGCAGCTATTAATAGTAAATCATGAGTTGCATGGAAGATCATTGCATGTGAATTAAATCTGATTTATTTCACTTGATATCTCACTAGTGCAACAAACAATTACAACTAGTTCAACTGAGTTTAACTCAATTAATTGAGTTAACTGATTTCTCATACATTAAACTAATGCACTAACTTCAATTCAAACTCCATAACTAATAGAATCACTCTGCATGTCTCACCAACCACCCTTAACTCGAAATTCATGAGCTAACTGAGTTTATCACACTTAGTTAACTATTACAAGTGACTATGAGATAAGATTACAATTTATTGTCCAATTTAATTAAGGAAAAATAAACTAGACACATATTTCTTATTGACTTTTTAACATAATATTCATGACCAAAAATTTTGTTATATTGTAAATATTAAATTTTTATCGAGTTAATAATTAAATTTAAAGATGTTTATGCAATCATTGTTTTAATTTATATTGTAAAATGGATGTTAATTTAGAAGTATTATTTATCTGCTATATATTTTAATGTGATATGTAGATTATACTTTCTTTTATCTAAAAAAAAGTTAGAAATTTTATTAATAAAAAAAAAATTACAATATAAAAAATTGAATTTAAAAATTATCTCACATCTCACATCTCAAAATTAACATCTCACATCTCACGCACACCTCACTCATTCACCCATCTAACGCTCACTCATCCACCCTAAACTAGGCTATAACACTCACTCGTCTCTCTCTCTCTCTCTCTCTAGTTTGTTAAGTAGTGTGAGTCTTGAGATGAATCACATGCCTAATAGAGCACTCAATCACCATCTATTGTATTGGGTAGGTAGTTAGTAGATCTTTTAAAGATATTTAGATATTAAAATTATTAAAAAATATATTATATTATGAAGTGAATTTTCACAAAAGGTTTTTATTAAAAATATTTATAACTATAAAATACTTTAAATGAACAAAAAATATTTATTTAAAAGTGTTTTTTATAAGTATTTTTAGGTAATAAGATTATTAAAAGAGAAATTTATAAGAAAAGTGATTTAGGAATTTTTTTTAAAACATGAATAGAAAAATATGGAAAACATATGTAATGAAATTATTTGTTTTAAAATAGAAAATCTATAAAATAGCTAATCCATTCATCAAGGCCTGAGAGGTAGTGTTCGTTGTTCTCTGTTAAAACATTATTATCAATACAAACATATATGGGATGATTAAACATTGGAGCTCAATACTTTAATTTCCATTTAACGATATATCAATATGCATCACTTAAAGCATTAATATAGGGTTAAATTATATCCTTGGTTGTTGTGTAATATACCCTAGTGAAAATAGAAAAGTAAAATGAATTTTTGCTTTATTTTATTTTAATTACCGAACAAAATGACTTTTACATCCATTTGAATTACTGAACTAAAGAAGTAAGATTAAGTAAAAATAAAAGTTTTTTTTTATTGGTGTTAAAGTTGAAATTATATTGACTGGTTAATAAATGACAAGAGGGTCAATACACAACTTGACCTTGGAAAAGATACATGAGAGAATCACAAAATTATGGACAGTTATGGGTAGCGTGCAGAGTATTTAAATCCCCAAAATATCCTCATTGTTAAAAAGGGAAAAGCTAATAGGATCAGGGAATCTAAGGCTAGAGAGGAAAGAGAAACAATTAATGATATCTTAACAGAGTTTCCTAGAAAAAGGGAATGAAAGGGACCATGTATGGTAACGATCAGATGGTCAAGACATTTCACCATTGATCACCCAAGTCCAAGTGTGTAGTGGTTCGGGGGGATATGTAGTAACGACTGATCTCATAGGTTGGGAGGAGTATCAATACTTAGGTGGTAGTTGTGTATTCTCCTTCTGGAAACAACTAAGTATTTTTTCTTCTGGTTTGAATAATTCTTAATGAGTATAGAAGTATATAAGCCTTGCTATGTTTTTAATGCTACATCGTTGTATGTATACATTATAGGGAATTCCTCTAGACCTATATTATGGCTTACTGTACATTAAAATTGCACTACTATATGTTACAATTTATAGAGAGTTCATGTAGGCATATGGAAAGCTTACTGTGTATTGATACCATAGTGCTATATGATTAATTTATTAAGAATGCAAGTACATATAATGATGTATGTGTTTAGTGACATGGTGGTAAAGAATATATGCATAAGTCTAGACTTGCTGGAGATGCAAATAGATTGTGAAATGGTACTCAATTCACGTAGAATCAAGAAAATTCGTAGTGAGCGGGTTAGACTAGGAACCCAATTATGGGTAAACCTGAGCAGTCCCGCTAGGGAGGAGAAAGGGTACCCAATTGAAGAGAGGAAAAATCAATATTACAGGCTTTGGAAGAGAGGGAGGCCTTCTGAGACAAAAAACTAACAAAATATTAAAGTAGAAGCTTTGAAGAAAGAAAATGTAACCAAAATCATAAACATAAAATAAGAAAAGATAATATACTTTTATATACATTTTCATAAAATATCACAGTATATACATCGACAAGTAGGATGATATTTGAAATACTCTAAGGAAAGAAGATATTGGAAATTCCTAAAAGTATTAAATTATTAACCATAAAAAAATGTAGAAAAGTACATTAATCCAATCACTAATTCATGCACTTTGTGCCTAGGGTAACCTGATATTGTTAAAAATTAACAAAATTGATTTATAGAACAAGCATATTCTAAAAAATATACAGTATTTCATATAGTAACCAGATCTTGACAGGTGACAAGGTCAGCACAGAAAATATATATAAATTTGGAACAATGTCTAAGGTTCTCAAGCATGGCCACCAGATTTTACATATAACCAAAATTGATTAGGCTAGTAGAGCGTAGTTCTCTAGCCAAGCCTCTAAAACAAACAAAAATATAAGTGAAAATTTTCAATATGCAGGGATACCATATCTATGTTCATAACCAACTTAAAAACAACCAGAGGACTCGTGGACATTACTGAGAATCGTTTCCCTTGAACCAAAAGTATACCTTGGAGAAATACCTGTGAAAGGGAAACGATGGTCACGACTGAGAATTTCATATGAGGAATCAACCGTCTACAAATAAATAGCAAGTCACTAGGTATTACCTGCCATCAAACAACGCATGGTTAGAAATTCATTCAACCCTGAGCCTCATAAAACGATAGCCCAACAAAAGTTGAAAAAAAATTGTAAAACCTTACCTGTAAGTGGAGGAGAAGAACAACCTTCCATCCCTATCACAAACCGATTTAATGGATTAAGAAAAACCCCATATATAATGTAACAAATTAAATAAAACCATGCTATGAATGACATAGAAAACTTGGACTCCATAATCAAGTTAACCAGAATGTCGAACCCCAGCCTTCCATTTATGCCGCAGGGTGAGAGGGTTTAGGGAATTATGCAGAAGAGTTAAGGCTGGAAGTTAGTGCACATGTAGTAAGGGCATATCTCAACAAAGGAAAAAAACCAGATAAGGGTAAGAAAGGCACCTTGACCTCACTCAGGAGGAGGGGGTTTATACCCATGAATTGGAACAAACTGGCAACACAACCTGACATACAATGACCACACTCTGGGCATAAAGCTCATGACCAGGTCCTGGAAAGGTTGTAGTAGAAAGACATCAAGTAATGGTGAAAGGGAAACTAAACACTGAAAAAGAATTAGGGCGAAGGGTTTAGAGTTGCAAAGGCAACCCACCTTCCACTCTATCAGAAAAGTGAGAACTTCTCCAACCCTCCTGCCCGATATTCAATTACCCTATCTGCTATGTTCGCTAGCCATCGATCCAAGAAAGGGAATGGGAGCCATAAATTTGTGGCCAAATCTCGAGGATTGATGGAGGATAGATTACATATCAGGATTAACAAGTATTACACCATCGGGTACCCTAAAATATTAAACTCATTAAAACATATCTAGATGTGAATCAAATCTCAATTAAATACCATTTTGTTATATTTCCATACTATATATGCTACAGTGAAACAATACACAATTCCCAAGTTGAATTTCCAGTTGTATGGGTAGTGTTTTCGGATGCATTAAATAGTGTTTAAGGTATATTATATGGTGACCATTGTTTCATATTAAATAGCATTACAAGCATATTATATGGTGACCAATGTTTGATATTAATACGTGTCTTATATTTTTGGTGATAATTAATAAGTCATATAATGTGGAATTTAGGAAAAGATCAGGAACTAGATTTTTTTTTGTTTTTTTGTTTTTTGAGTGAGATTTAAGGTAGGAGAGACATTAAAAATGGTATTAGAGTCCAATTTCAAAATTGACGACTAAGTTGTGATAAAAATGTGTTGTTGTGGTCATAATAAACACAGTTAGGATGAGGAGAGGATAGTTACCATCATGGTCCATCGGAGCAGTAGATCTAGCGGCCAATCCGGAGGTGACCCAAAAATTATGGGTACAATTGGGTATAGAACGTAAAAATCATACTAACATGTTACTAGATATAGTTCAATAGCTGCCAGCATAGATTCAAATACTTAGAGCCAACAATGAGAGGCTGATGCATGAGCATGAGAAAATCCTGAAGAGTCTGTCAGATAATCAAAACCATCGCACTGTTGGTCCTAGTCCTGAATAAAGAATCAAAGAAGAAGAAGTGTATCCACACAGTGGTGAGACTACACCCAAAGGAAGCCAAACACAAAGGATTGAGGGCAAGAGAGTTAATATTGAAGATGAATTAGAGTATGTCTCAGACCAAAGGAAGATGAAAAATAAGAAAAGGGAATTACATGGGGGATTTATAAAAATCAAGCCTCCAACCTTTGACAGTGAGATAGAAGAACCTTTTGAAGCATGGATCATCAACATGAACAAGTATTTTTAAGACTACAAGTAGGACAACAACCTCAAAGCCCGATTGGCCATCTATTAGCTTCGGGGAAAGGCCACTCTATGGTGGGAGGAGGTGAAGTCAGTAAAACCTTTGGAAGAAAAAAAGGTGACGTGGGAAGTGTTTCAAATATATTTCAAAGGAAAGTATTTAACTGAAATATTTTACGATGACAAATCATGAGAAATTCATAATTTTAGGTTGGGACAAATGTCAATAGATGATTTTATGACCAAGTTCACATCTCTGTTACGATATGTGTCGTATATTATGGAGGAGAAGGCCAAGGTACATATTTTACTGAGAAGTTTACCTGGGAATATGAAGGAAATAATAGAGTTTGAAACACCTCAGAATATGGATGAAGTAATTCGAAAGACACAAATTTGCTATCAGTAGATAAAGAAAAGAGGGGACAGTGGGAAAAGATGGAAAAATCAAATGGGATAGTCCCATAATTATAGAGGAACAAGGTCCGGGAACTCCAAAGGACCTTATAGAAATTCCCAAGGCAAGGGAATTGGAAGAGGATCCCTGAAGGCCAAGGCAGAAAGTGAGATGAAACTGGTGGAACAACACAAAAATACAGATTTTGACTCATCCAGCAGACCCCCTCTGCAATGTTGGGGCTGTGAGGAGCCTCATTAAATCAATAATTTCCCCAATAGAAGAAGGACATACCAAACAACAAACATTCAAGAAGTATCCACAGTGGGAGAAATAGCCAAAAATTTTCCCAAGATAAATGCAGAGCTGGAGGATCATCAAGCGGAGTATCAGTCGTCAATGATACAATCTGAAGGTAAAATTATGAACCAAACTATGTCTGTGTTAATTGAACCAAGAGCTAGCCTGAGTTATATAAGTCCAAAATTTGTTGAAAAATTCCAATTAAAATCCCAAAAGTTTAAAAAATCGTGGCTAGTGAAGTTATCTATTGGAGCAAAAAGAAGAGTTACTGCTAAGATAGAAGGGTGCACAATAAAACTGGTAGAGAAACCTATGGTTTATAATTTAAATATTTTAGCTTTAGGATCTTATGACATTATAATAGGCATGGATTGGTTGCAGAAACATTGGACTGTAGTGAATTGTAAGGAGAAGACCATTAATTTTGTGAATGAAAATGGGGTTACACATATAAATCAAGGGATTAGAACACCCCTAAAATTAAGACTTGTTACTGCTACTCAATTAGCCAAGTGCATCTGAAAGGGATGCCATATTTATGCCATACAGGTGGGGTATTCTAACACTAAGGAACATGCTGCTACTTTAGATAACATTCCTATAATCCAAGAATTCGTTGATGTCTTTCCAAAAGAAATACCAGGTCCACCCCCTAAGCGGGATATAGAATTCAACATTGATTTGATGCCTGGAGCTACACCAGTGTCAAAAACTCCTTATCGAATGAGTATTCTTGAACTTACTAAATTAAATTATAGATTCAGGAGTTCCTGGAAAACAGATATATCCATCCTAGTATTTTGCCTTGGGCTGCCCCTATGTTTTTTGTTAAAAAGAAGGATGGCACACCACAATTTTTCATAGACTATCGACATCTCAACAAGCTCACCTCCAAGAATAAATATCCATTACCATGGATAGATGATCTATTCGATCAAGTCAAGGGTGCAGCTGTGTTTTAAAAAATATATTTACGATCCGGATACCATCAAATCCGCATCAAAGATGAATACATATGCAAGACAAAATTTTGGACATGGTACAAACATTACGAGTTTGTAGTGTTACCTTTTGGCCTTACCAATGCCCCTTCTACATCAATGTGTCTAATGAACAACATATTTCATAAGTATTTGGAAAAAATCGTATTGATATTTATCGATGATATTTTAATATATTCAAAAAACATGGAGGAACATAGGGAACATATTTGGGTTGTACTCCAAATCTTGCAGGAACATCATCTGTATGAAAAGTATAGAAAGGGTGAATTCTATAAGGATAGGATTCAATATTTGGGACATGTGATATCCCAGGAAGGAATCGTTTTTGACCGAGAAAAGATTAATACCATCCTGGATTGGACAACTCCTCAAAATTTCTTTGATATCTGATCCTTTTTGGGATTAGCTGGATAATATAGCCGTTTCATTGAAGGATTCTCTAAGGTGGCTTACCTCTCACCTCTCTGTAGAAAACATGGAAAAATTTCATCTGGACAACGAAGTGTCAAAAAAACTTTGGCCAATTAAAGCATTTTCTTACCACAACCCCCGTATTAAGAGTTGTCGATCCGGAAGAGTTTAATTTTTGGTTTGCACGCATGCAAGAAATGAAGGAGTGGGTGGAGTGTTAATGCAAGAAGGTAAAGTAGTGGCTTACAAATCCTAAAAGCTATAAGAGCATTAGCAGAAATATTATGTGTACGATTTAAAACTGACATCTGTAATACATGCTCTAAAAATGTAGCAGCATTATCTCTTCGGTAAGAAATTTATTTTTAAAATTGATCACAGTAGTTTGACTAATTATTTCAGCCAACCTACCCTTAATTATCAACAAGCCAGATGGGTAGCGTGCTTAATTGAATTTCATTTCAAAATTAAACATTTAAAGGGACAGGAGAATAGGGTAGATGATGCTTTAAGTAGAAAGATTCATCATGTATATGAAAGCTCCATTAGTCAACCTAAAATTGATTTTACAGATTTGATTAAGGAAGCTAGTTTGAAGGACTTGGAGTGCCAATTTCTGTGGAAGCAAGTGAAAGTTTGGAACAAAAAAGAAAATTAGCTGGGTTATGAGGTCGATTTGGGCAAAATTTTGCGTTATAGAGGCATATTGTATATCCCCAACAATGGAAATCTCGAACAGTCAATTCTGGATGAAAGCCACAGGAGTCCTTACATGGCTCATCCTGGTTACTAGTAATTAATTACATCCCTAAGAAAGAATTATTCCTCGCCTAGAATGAGGATAGAAACTTCTGATTATTTGGCCAGATGCATCAAATTTCAGCAAGTCAAGATTGAACATCAACATCCTGTAGGGTTGTTGCATTATTTATCAATTCCTGAATGGAAATGGGAACTTATTACTTTAGATTTTATCATAGGGCTACCCAAAATTAAGAGACAGAATGATTTGATAATGGTAGTAGTTGATAAATTAAGTAAATCTGCTCATTTTATATCAGTGCAGTCACTCACAAAACTGTACAGATTGCTGAAATTCTTATGAAAGAAATTTTTAGACTGCATGGGTTACCAAAGATCGTGATCTCATATCATGAAGTAAAATTAACATTTTTGTTCTGGAAAACTCTATTTGTTGGATTAGGCACACAGATTCAATTCAACACTGCGTATCACCCTCAGACTAATGGATAGACTGAGCAGGTTAATCAAGTGCTTGAAGACATGCTTAGAATTTTTGTAATACAAAAAAAATCTAAATGGGAATAATATCCGAACTTAGTGGAAGTTGATTACAATAATAAGTACCATTCATCTTTAAAATAAGTCCATTTGAAGTTCTATATAGATGTAAGTGTAGGACATCTATTAGCTAGAGTGGTCTAGAAGACAAGCTGCTACTGGGACCAGACATGTTAAAGGAAATGGAAGACACCGTAAGGAAAATAAGGATAAACTTAAAGGCTGCCCAGGACAGACAAAAAGTATACGCATATAAATGATGAGGTTACCGAGAGTTTCAAGTAGGGGTTCATGTATACATGCGAGTTAGACCAAAGAATATCACATTGCAATGGGAAGGATATGCCAAACTGGCTCCTTGATTTTGTGTCCCCTTTCAAATCTTAGCCCTCATTGGACCTGTGGCCTATCAATTTCCTTTACCAGGACACATCGGAATACATAATGTATTTCATGTTTCAGTACTAAAAAAATACATTTATGACCCTGAACATATTGTAAACTAGAAGGAGATACATGTAAGTCTCCTTATGTTGATGCAAGTGCAATGCATATAGTTGTACAGTGCTTACAAAGAAAAAGTTATGAATGTGCGTTCTTGGATGTGAATAGGTCGAACCCGATGGGGAATTTCTAGTCGAGCTCCTAAGTATACCAGACTAGAGAGAAGTAATGCTATGAAAGAGAGCTATCACCTAAGTTAAAGTGTAGTGGAGGCACTTTAGCCTGAAAGAAGCCACTTTGGAGGATGAAGGATTTGTGAGATATGCTTACCCAAATTTTTTGAACCTTAGAAAACATCGGGACAATATTTTTCTCAAGGGGGGGGGGGGGGGGGGAGGAGGGGAGATGTAATATCCCCTAGTGAAAACAGAAAAGTAAAATAACTTTTTACTTTATTTTATTTTAATTAGCATACAAAATGACTTTTACTTCCATTTGAATTATTGAACTGAAGAAGTAATATTAAGTAGAAATACAAGTTTTTTCTGTTGGTGTTAAATTTTCAATTATATTGAGTGGTTAATAAATGAAAGGAGGGTCAACACACAAATTGACCTTGGAAAAGATACATGAGAGAATCACATAGTTATGGACAGTTATGGGAAGTGGGCAGAGTAGTTAACTACTCGAACTCTCCTCATTATTAAAAAGGGAAAATGTAATACGATTGGGAATCTGAGGCTAGAGAGGAGAGAGAAACAATTAATGAGATCTGGACAGAGTTTCTAGCAAAAAGGGAATAAAAGGGACCATGTTTGGTAAGTATCATATGGTAAATACCTTTAGCCATTGATCACCCAAGTCCAAGTGTGCAGTGGCTCGGGGGGAGATGCAGTAACGAATGATCTCATAGGTTGGGAGGAGTATCAATACTAAGGTGGGAGTTGTGTATTATCCTTTTGGAAAAAACTAAGTAGTTTTTCTGCTGTTTTGAATAATGCTAAATGAGTATAGAAGTAGATAAGCCTTGCTATGTTTTTAATGCTACATCGTTGTATGTCTACATTATAGGGAATGCATGTAGACCTATATTATGCCTTACTGTACATTAAAATTTCACTGCTATATGTTACAAATTATATAGGGTTCCTCTAGGCATATGGAAAGCTTACTGTGTATTCATACCACAATTTTATATGGTTAATTTATAGAGATTATCTGTACACATAATTATGCATGTGTTTAGTGGCAGGGTGGTAAAGAATATGTGAATAATTATAGACATGTCGGTGATGAAAATAGACTATCAAATGGTACTCAACTCGCCTACAATCAAGAAAAGTTGTAGTGAGTAGGTCAGACCAGGAACCCAATTAAGGGTAAAACTAAGCAGTCCCACTAAGGAGGGGAAAGGGTAACTAGTTGAAGGGAGGAACAATAAATATTACAAGCTATGGAAGAGAGGGAGGTCTTCTGAGACAAATAAAATAACAACAAATTAAATTAGATGCTCTGGAGAAATCAAATTTAACCAAAATCATAAAAAGAAAATAAGAAAATACAATATACTTTTATATAAATTTGCATAATATATCACAATATAATACATCGACGAGTAGGATGATATTATAAATTCTCTAAGGAAAGAAGATGTTGTAAATTCCTGAAAGTAGTAAATTATTACCCATAAAAAAATGTACACAAGTACATTAATCCAATCACGAATTTATGCACTATGTGCCCAGGTTAACTTGAGATTGTTAAACATTAACAAAATTAATGCATAGAACAAGCATCTTCTAAAAAATATAGAGTATTTAATATAGTAACTAGAGCTTGACAAGTAACAAGGTCAACACGGAATATATATATATATATATATATATATATATATATATATATATATATATATATATATTTGGAACACTCTCTGAGGTTCTCAAACGTGGCCATATAATATTACATATAACCAAAATTGCATACGCTGGCAGAGTGTAGTTCTCTAGCCAAGCCTATAAAACAAACAAAAAGATAAGTGAAAAATTTCAATACGCAGAGATGCCATATCTCTTTTCATAACCAACTTAAAAACAACCAAAGGACCCATGTCCATTACTGAGAATCCTTTTCCTTGAACTAGAAGTAGACCCTGGAGAAATATCTGTGAAATGGAAATGATGCCCACAACATATAATTTCATATGAGCAATCAACCATTCGCAAAAAACCAATAGGTCACAAGGTATTACCTACCATAGAAAAATGCAGGGTTATAAATTCATTCAACCATGAGCCTCATAAAAAAAACCTAAAAACAATTGAAAATAAATTGTAAAAACTTACCTATAAGTGGAGGAGAAGCACACCCTTCCATCCTTGTCACGGACCGGTTTAATGTATTAAGAAAAAACCCATATATAGTGTAAAAAAGTAAATCAAACCAAAGTATGTCCACCGTAGAAAACATGGCTGCCATAATCAACTTAGCCGGAATGTTGAACCCTAGCCTTCCATTTATGCCACATAGCTACAGGGTTTAGGGAATTCCACAGAAGTGTTAAGGCTGGAAGTTAGTGCACACACAGTAAGGCTAGATCTCAATAGAGGAAAAAAACCCGATAAGTGTAAGAAATGGACCTAGATCTCACTCAGGAGGAGGAGTTTAGACCCATGAACTGGAGTGAATTGGTAACACAACCCGACCTGTGGTGACCACACTCTGGGAATAAAGCTCATGACCAGGTCCTGGCAAGGTCATACTAGAAAGAAAACGGGTAACGAAGAAAGGGGAACTAAAAACTAAAAAAGAGTTAGGGTGAAGGGTATAGAGCTGTACAGGCAACTCAACTTTCGCTCTATCGGAAAAGTGAGAACTTCTTTGGCCCTCCTAACAGATTGTTAGTTACCCTAACTTATATGATCATCAACCGTCGATTTGGGAAAGGGAATGGGAGCTATAGATTTGTGGCCAAATCCCGAGGATTGATGGAGGAAAGAGTACATATCGGGATTATCAAGTATCGCGGCATCAAGTACCATAACATATGAAACTCATTAAAAAGTATTGAGATGTGAATCAAATCTCAATTAAATACCACTGTGCTATATTTCCATAATATATAGTCTATGTGTGAAACAATACACAACTCTCAAGTCGAACTACTAGCTGTATGGGTAGCATTTTCGGATGTATTAAATTGTTTTCCAGGTATATTATATGGTGAACATAGTATCGTATTAAATAGTGTTCCAAGTATATTACATGGTGACCAATGTCTCATATTAATACCTATCCTATGATTTTGGAGATAATTACTAGGTCATATAATCTGGAATGCCGGAAAAGATAAGGAATCATATTTTTTTCTTTTTTTTTTTAAAGTGAGATTTAAGTGTTACACCAATTTTTGTTCATCTAGCGTATTACTATTAGATGGACCAAAGTACACCATGTAAGACCAATTTTACCCTAAGTAAAATTGCTTTCACTATGAAAAATAAAATATTAATCCTTAATTTATTAAGTTGTTTATGGTCTAAACAGGAAACCCCATGAGGAAATATTGAATAAATCCATATTTGTTTGATTTTCCTCAAGGAATAATTAGTTAAACAATATTTTGATTAATATTCTTTGTCATATTTAACCCAAAACAGGAAAATTAATTAGATAAATCATTATTTATCTTATTATTTTCCAGGAATAATTATTTAAACCTTATTTAAATAATATTCCTTATTAAATTTAACTAAATCATTTATAAATAATTGAATAAATCACTATTTATTTAATTACTACTCAATCACATCCTTAAAATAATAAATAAACCATTTATTTATTCATTATTTACAAATAAAGGGATTTGACCAAATTCAAATCCTTTTTCCCTCCAACAAATATAATAAAATATTCCATAAAAGTTGGATCTAGATTTGGTTAATGATATTTTAATTATGCACCAATATCTAGACTAACTCAATATTTTGTTAAAAATAGAAGGCTTTTTCCATTCACTCACTACCTTTTGTTGCCTAAAGATCACTCTGGATCTATACTTTTGGTCTGACTTTGATCCTCCATCATTGTCATATTTTGCTACCATTTTTCTTGTGAGCTTCCATTGAGTTCCATTTTTTGTCTGGGTTTTCTACACCATCAAGAGAGAGAGATCTTAGATCTGAAGTGTCGAGGACATAAAATAACCCATCCTAATGAGGGGGAATGGTAACATCTTTCTACGTTTCTTTCCCAGGTGTCAAAAAACACAAAAAATATTTAAAAGTATTCTTGTCTTGTCTATTGGATGCATGGAGCAACTCTTGCTTTTACTTACTGCTTAATGTCTTTTACTGCATAGATCTGGATTTTGTAGCATTTATCTTGGTCAAATAACTGTAGATATAAAGAAATTGGTAGCCATATTTGATGTTAGGGTTGTTTGTTATGCACAACTAAAGTGATATTTTTTCGTACGCTTGCGATCATAATTCATCCTAACAACTGGCGACTCCACAAGGGTTTACGATTACGACCTCTGTATTTTTTTGGATCCCTGCATGACCAACTCCTTCAAACCATAGAATTTTTCTTCGACTTCTTTTTTTTCTTTTCTTGATGTTGTTTTTAACCTATAAAACCATAAAAAGTAAATATTATAAATTATGTGTGTTTCTGGACCTATTGCGCAGGTGACAGGCATCAATCGCAGCTAAGACGACACATTTTTTCTGAAACCTTCTCCCAAAAGTGCCAGAAGTGCATGTCACACTTTTTGGGCCAAAACTCGCGACCTGAACCTCCAGCATGTAGAAAAAATCCTCAAACTTGTGACCTCTACAGAAATCAGGTCAGAAACTGCGACCTGTACTGTTTGCGAGAATTTTTCTGATATTTTTCTGGGTTTTTCTAGGCTACTGTTCAGGGTTATCTGACCTCCATATCCACCTGTTTTGGACCTGTACTTGCTCTATTTTACTCATCGAAGTAGGAACCTAGCCCCCTAGGGCTTCAGTACGCTTCGACCTTTCTAGGAGGTGTTTAGCTGAAGCAGGTCATCTGAAATTTCAGTGTGTTCAACCATTTTTCAGATATGATCCTATACCTTTAGATACATTTCAGATTGGTTATTCATCCATCCAAAACACCTCTTTTCAGTTTTTTTTGGTCCTCCTCTAGGGTCCCCTCCATTTCCCTTCAGGTTTTAGCCTTTCACCACCTCATTTTCAGCACTTTCCCCTCTGGATTTTTGTTTTTTTCTGCAGCTATTTCCAACAGATCTGACCTTTAGATCATTGTCCCTCCCAACTTTAGATACATTGGCTATTTTTGTGTGTTTGAACATATTTTTGCCCACCCTTAGACTAGTTATTGGGAAGCCCGCCTCCTTGGGTTTAGATTGATGCATCTTTAGCTATTTATTTTATGTTATATTCAGTTTACTTTGCTGTTGTTTACATATTTATTTATAGTTATACAACACACTTTTTCTTTTTTCTCTACAAACTTCTGGGTTTAAAAATTAAAATTAACACACTTAACACACACCCTATGTGAAGAGTGCCTGGTTAACATTGCCAGGAAAAGAATATAACATTGTAATCAATTGATCCTACACCTCCCTGCCATTGTTTCGACATTGTGATCCTTTGATCCTGCACCTCCTTGCCATTTTTGGTCTCTCTTCCTTTTGTGATCCGTGTTTTTTCTTCCATAATTGTGCCCCCAAGGCGTTTACCTCACAGACTTCTTGGCCTTCATCCTTAGTTTCCATTAGGAAGATTTACTCCTCCGCGTAGGATTCAAGTTAGTCCTCCATCGAGTCCCCATTCTGACTCTGCTTCTGGTTCATTGGGTTCACCCTCTGGTTCTATCCTTGATTCTCCCCTTGTCACCTTTACCATGTCTGGTTCAATACCTAACACTAGCGGTAGCCCCGACCCTAATGCTGGGAATACCACTAGTGGGACTGCAACAGGAACTATCCCAGCTACTCTCTTGCTTCCTTATATGGCAGGCCTAAGTCTTCCCAATTTTAACTAGTTGATCAATGACCCCATACAACATGACCCTAGTTGGCCTACTATTCCAACCTAAGCTCCCTTCCGAAATCCCCAAGTTTGAAGGTCTTGCTGGAGAAGATCCTACAAACCATGTTAGATCTTTCCACATGTGGTGTTCATCTAACTCCATCACTGACGACTCTGTCCGTCTTCGGTTTTTCCAATGTACACTTACCGAAGAAGCTTTTAAGTGGTATGTTGACCATGCCTCCTCCTCTCATACCACTTTTGCGACTCTTTCCCAAGATTTTCTTGTTAGATAATTATATATTACAGAGCAATGAAACGCATAAAATATGAGGAAAACACAAGCACACAAAACACATAAAACCAGAGGGACACAGATATACGTGGTTCACCCAGTTTGGGCTACATCCACCTTGAACAACTAGTCCTTCCTTTCTATTATCCAGCAAAATGAAGAGACAAAACCTACAACAAATCTGCTGTAATATTCTCCGTTCTCTCTCACAGTCTCACTTTCTGTTTCTCGCTCCGAGAATACATATACAATACACAGCAACAATAAAATACCCTCATAAAAGCGAGGGGTTTCCTTCTAGGGCAAGAAACCCTAAACTAAACATAACTTCTACCGCCAAATCATTTGCCTAATGAAAGAACCAGATTGAATAGAAATTACTATACTTTTACAAGGCAATTTTACATCTGTTTTTAGTTTCGGGGGCGCTGCCCTTGAAACCCCCCGCCAAGGGGGGGGTCCATAAAGTTGCTGCCACCCCCCCGGACCCCCCACGAAAACGATTAATTTACGAGCGACGTTGCTGCCCCATTTAAGGTACAGGGGTCCAATGATGTGATACAAAGTAAACAAGATAATCAGGCTCCACACTCAAAAATCTCCCACTTGAAGACTGATTGTAGCAACTCCACCGCTGCTTCATTTGCTGGACAATGACTCCTCTTTGGACCTGGATGTTTCTCATATTCATCGTCATCCTCGAAGACCAATTGAAACTGAGCACATTCTCAGTTTCTTCCTGGTTACAACTTTTGTTAGCATATATGCAAGATTCTGTCTAGTGTGTATCTTTTCCAGCTTCAACTCTCCATCTTCCAATACTGACCGTATGAAATGGTACTTGAGATGTATGTGTTTAGTCTTGGAATGAAATGCTGAGTTCTTTGAAAGATGAATGGAACTTTGAATATCACTGTATAACGTGCCCATATCATGCTTCTTACCTAATTCACCCATAAACCTTTGTAACCAAATCATTTCTTTACTAGCCTCTGTATCAGCCACTTACTTTTCTTCTGTTGTTGAAAGTGCAACAACACTTTGGATTTTTGAAACCCAACTAACAGCTGTTCCACCTACAGTAAATACATATCTTGTAGTGCTCCTCTTGTTATCTTTGTCACCTGCCATATCTGCATCAACATATCCCTGTAGAGCAATGTTTGAACCACCAAAGCATAATGCTTGATTTTTGGTACCTCTCAAATATTTGAGAATCCATTTTACTGCCATCCAATGTTCTTTTCCTGGATTATTCATGTACCTACTTACAACTCCCACTGCAGGTGCAATATCAGGCCTTGTGTAGACCATTGCATACATTAAGCTTCCAATTGCTGATGCATATGGAACTTTAGACATATAATCCATGACTTCTTGGGTCTTTGGGCACATCTCTTTACTAATTTTGAAACGACTAGCAAAAGGTGTACTAACTGGCTTTGCATTCTGCATATTAAATCTTTTCAACACATTTTCTATGTACTCATTCCGAGACAGTGTTAATTTGCGAATTTTCCTGTGTCTAGTTATCCTCATACCAAGGATTTGTTTTGCAGCTCCCAAATCCTTCATTGCAAATGAATTTGCCAATTTTCTTTTGAGCACATTTATTTCCTGCATGTTAGACCCTGCAACAAGCATGTCATCTACATATAATAACAATATAATATAGCTGCCATCATTTTGTCTTTTTAGATAAACACAATGATCAGAGTGACATCTAGTATAACCTTGTTCAGACATAAACTTGTCAAATTTTAGATACCACTGCCTTGGAGCCTATTTTAAGCCATACAAGCTCTTCTTTAACCTGCACACCAATTTTTCTTTCCATTTTACCTCATATCCTTCTAGTTGCTGTATGTATATCTCTTCCTCAAAATATCCATGGAGAAATGCTGTCTTTACATCTAATTGTTCAAGATGTAAATCTTCCGCTGCTACAAGACTTAAGATAGTTCTGATTGAAGTCATCTTAACAACAGGAGAAAATATTTCATCAAAATCATTACCTTTCTTCTGTGAAAACCCCTTCACCACAAGTCTAGCTTTGTACCTCTGTTTTCCTCCATCTTCTTCCTTCAGCCTGTAAACCCATTTATTCTGCAATGTAGTTTTACCTACAGGCAACCTGACTAAGTCCCAAGTCTGGTTATGCATTAAGGAATCCATCTCTTCTTCCATGGCTAGCTCCCACTTCTTCCTGCTTTCAACCTGAATTTCTTCTTCATAACATTCGGGTTCACCAGAATCAGTCAACAATAAATAATATAACGAAGGAGAGTATCGTTCAGGGGGTCTACTTATCCTGGTAGATCTTCTAACACCACTTTCAGGTGTTTGAGGTGATTTTTGCTATTGTGGTGGTTGCTACTGCTGTGGTTGTTGATTATTATTATTTTCAGGCACCTTTACTTTTTCAGTTATCTCATCAAGAACCGTGTATTCCTTGCTTTCTTTTTCCTGTTTCTTTTCCTGCAACTGATTCTTATACAAGACCTTTTCATTGAATATTAAATCTCTGCTCCTAATGATTTTTTGATTTTCATAATCATATAAGCGATAACCAAAATCATTAGCACCATATCCAATAAAGGTACATTTCTTTGATTTTGCCTCAAGCTTTGTTCTATTTTCTTTATTAATATGGACAAAGGCCTCAAAACCAAAAGGCTTTAAAAAAGAGTAGTTTACCTTTTTACCTGTCCATGCTTCCTCTGGAATACCACCATCCAAGGAACTTGAAGGCCCTCTGTTTATTAGATAAACAACAGTATCTACAGCATCTGCCCAAAATTGTAAAGGAAATCCCGCATGCAATCTCATGCACCTTGCACGCTCCATGATTGTTCTGTTCATCCTTTCTGACACACCATTTTCTTGTGGTGTTCTTGGAACTGTCTTCTCTCTGCGAATTCCATGCTCTGAACAGTACCTATAAAAATATTTGCTACAATATTCACCTCCATTGTCTGATATGAAACGCTTCAACTTCTTTCCCGTCTCAATCTCAACCAAAGCTTTCCATTTCTTGAAAGTATCAAATACATCAGATTTATTCTGAATACAATAAATCCATGTTTTTCTAGTTGCATCATCAATAAAAGTAACATAATAACGAGAGCCACCGAGAGATGATACCTGAGCAGGTCCCCATACATCCGTATGCACAAGCTCCAATTTTTCGCTCTTCTTTTCTTTCCCAACTCTGAGAAATCTGACTCTCTTTTGTTTTCCATAAATGAAATTCTCACATAAATCCAAATCAACATTCTTCAATCCTGGCAACAAATTTCTTGAGTGAAGAATCTTCATTCCCTTCTCACTCATGTGTCCGAGCCTATGATTCCATAATGCTGCATCTGCTCCTTTGGAAGTTAAAGCATTAACAGAGTTAGAAATACCATTGCATAAATACAATGTACCAACCTTTTCGCCTTTTTCTATTACTAGGGCTCCTTTGGTGACCTTCCAAGTTTTATCTGTGAAAGTTGTCACACAACCTTCACCGCCTAACTGCCCTGTTGAAATCAGATTTTTCTTCAGATTTGGAACATGCCTTACCTCCTTTAGTAGCCATTGGTTTCCATTCTGTTGTTTTACAAGAACTTTACCCATTCCAACAATTTTACAGGGTTTATCATCACCCAAACAAACTTGTCCAAAATCTCCTTGAACATAGTCATGAAAATATTTCTTGTCAGGTGTGGCATGGAATGAAGCCCCTGAATCTACAACCCAAGAATCAGTAACATTTTTGAAAGAAAGAATCAAAGCATCTTGTAACACATCACCCGTCACATTTGCTTCATGATTTTTTTCTTGCTGCGTGTCTCCTTCTTTTCCCTTCCGAGAGCTACAGTCTTTCTTTAGGTGTCCTTTATTTCTGCATTTCCAACACACTATCCCGGATCTAGACATGGATCTGCCTTTCCTTGATTTACTGTGATATCCTGAGCTCTTTCCTCTTTCCATTCTTCTTCCCCTAGACTCTGCACTCAAAGCATTACCCGATGTCTCACCAGAGCTTTTCCGTCGCATTTCCTCGCTAAGGATAACACCGACAACATCATCAAACTTTAAAGTAATATATCCAAAGACAGAGTTACTAATGGCCATTACTAAACCATTCCAACTCTCTGGAAATGAGCACAAGAATAACAGAGCTCTAACTTCATCATAAAAGTTTACCCCTACAGAACTTAATTGACTGGTAACTGTATTAAAATTATTTAAATGGTCTACAACAGATCCACCTTCCGACATCTTCATATTAAATAGTCGTTTCATAATAAATACCTTGTTTGAGGCCAAGGGTTTTTCATATAGTTTCGCCAACGTCTGCATCAAACCCTCTGTTGTTGTTTCCTTCAAAATATTGAAGGCGAATGATGCCGCAAGGCACAACCATACTGTTCCGAGTGCCTTTCTATTGAGAATGTTCCATTCCGTGACTATCATGGCCGCCAGCTTCTTTGTTTTTTCGCTCAATGGTAGTTACAGATATTTTTGATATAGATAATCTTCCATCTGCATCTTCCACAGCAGGAAGTTTTGGCTGTTAAATTTCTCGACCCTAAACTTACCATCTTCCGCCATTGCTCCCACTCGAACCAGGAACCCTTCTTTCCTGCGAGTTTATCAGCCAAATATACCTTCGGCTCTGATACCAGTTGTTAGATAATTATATATTACAGAGCAATGAAACACATAAAATATGCAGAAAACACAAGCACACAAAACACATAAAACCAGAGGGACACAAATATACGTGGTTCACCCAGTTTGGGCTACATCCACCCTGAACAGCCAGTCCTTCCTTTCTATTATCCAGCAAAATGAAGAGACAAAACCTACAACAAATCCATTGTAATATCCTCTGTTCTCTCTCACAGTCTCACTTTTTTTTTCTCGCTCCAAGAATACATATACAATACACAGCCGCAATAAAATACCCTCATAAAATTGAGGGGTTGCCTTCTAGGGAAAGAAACCCTAAACTAAACATAACTTCTACCATCAGATCATTTTCCTAATGAATGACCCAGATTGACTAGAAATTAATACACTTTTACAAGGCAATTTTACATATGTTTTTAGCTTCAGGGGCACTGCCCGCAAAACCCCCCGCTAGGGGGGGGCTCCATAAAGTCATTGCCAACCCCCCTGGACCCCCGATGACAACGATTAATTTACGAGCGGCGTTGCCGCCCCATTTAAGGTACAGGGGTCCAATGCTGTGATACAAAGTAAACAAGATAATCAGGCTCCACACTCAACATTTCTATCTTACTTCAAGCTTCCCCTTCGTTATGACACTGGTAACGAACTTTTGATCTCTTTCTGTCAATCGTCTGTGACCCGTCTATCCAATCATGTCTAGGAATGGTCGAGAAGAAAGAGCCTATGTCGAGCCCCTACCTTCGAAGACCGTGTCTACATGGACTGGTTTCTTAGATCCCTTTTGCCTGATATCGACAAAGATGTTGCATCTCATTCCCCTCAGACCAAAGAATCTGCTCTCCAGATCGTGTTAAAATATGACCTAATCTGTGCACAGTCTGGTTATGTTTATACCATCTTACCTGATCTCCCTAGACCCATTGGTGCCAATGCACTAGGAGCATCCCATGCCGCTGATGGTATCATTGGAGCCATTTCTCATCTGTACACTCAACCTCACATGGGTTATGGCTTCCCTCAGGGAGGGGCCAGCTCCTCCAGCACGTTTCCCCTCCCGGTAGCATGTATCCAAGATACGACATGCCTCCTCCTTTTGCCCAACCTATTTACCACAATGTTACCCAAACTCGTTATTATCTATATCCACAGCCTGGTGCTATAGCTCCTCTACCATTAGCGCCCTTGCCTCCCTTGCCTTCTCAACCCTTGCAACAATAGCCACCGCCGCCCCAGGGGCAGGTGTATGCACAAAAGGGTGTGACTAATCCTCCTTCTTCCAAAAAGAAGAGGAAAGGCACCCAAAATAAATTTTCCCCTGGTAATCCAGGACCTAAGCCCCAAGGGAATGTACCTAACACTACTAACCAGCAATAGGGCACTCAGCCCAAACAGGACATGCCTATTCACATGAATAAGCCTTGTTATTTTTGTGGTTTCTATAGTCATTACACCCACGATTGTCCTCTCTTACCTCAGATGTGTTAGATGTCGGAGACTCAAGCAACATCATGAGGAAAACAAGCCTCCCCTTCAGTTCCTCTAAATGTTGCACCTATCCAACCGACTGTGTTTACCAATCCTTTCCCTCAGCAAGGATTCATGGCTACCCAACCACCTAAAGGTCAAGAAGCCACTCAACCTCCTCCATCTGGTACCTCTGATTACCAGATTCTCATGATGAACTTTGACCAACCCATTACCATTGACCTCAACCTTCAGACTTGGTCTCGTCAGTACAGCAAGCCTCCCGCTACGTTTGCCCCCGAGCCATCTTCTTCAGGTTCCATAGAACCTCTTTCAACAACCAATGGTCGTTGATAGATCCCTCAGCCTAAGGCAGATGTTCATACCAAGATCCCCAAGGGACCATTACATCAAAACACTACTTCTGGCAAAGCTGGCCATTCGTATAGTATAGTAGATGATTTGGCGCAATCTCTTGCTGCCATCTCAATGCTGGAACTCCTCCATTCATGCCCTTCAAAACAAAAATATCTAATAATTTCCATGGGTGTTGTGGATCCTTCAGATGATCGTTTTATCATCTTCGATGTTGACTGATTAGAACATCCTCCCCTTCCTACTTTTGTCACCTTCCAAATTCCTGTCAAGATCCGGAATGCCAAAGTCTCCCGTTGTATCATTGATGAGGGGGCATCCACCTATGTGATGTCTGCTTCGGTTTGGAAGCAACTCAAATCTTCTGAGTTAGCCCCTTCCACTATCATCCTTTGAGCGTGGGAAGGCCACTCTTCCCAGTCCATTGACCTATTTCTCAATTTTCCTATTACTCTTACGGGCAAGACTAGTTGCGTTGACATAGAAGTTATTGATGCCCCCTTAGATTACAACATTCTATTGGGTCATAGCTACAATTATGCCATGTCTATTTTCCCATCTATGGTTCACCATAAGATGTCCTTTCCTCATAATGGAAAGATAGTCACCATTGAACAATTGAAATATTACGAATCGAAGTCTCAAACCTCCCCTGAGTCCATCATATCTTCAGTGGCCAATAAGAAAACCATCGAACCTTTGATGAGTGTCTCACCCAGAGTCTACAAAGACTCCTCTTTGCTTGGTTCTTTCCCTGGTCTTCCTCCTCCTGTCTCTGATCCCAGCTCATCGAACAATTGCATGATGCAATCATCTTGGGCTTCCCTCAAGCATCCCGCTTCGACTAGTCAGCAACCCTCCCCTCCGCAACCTGCTCCTAGCACTTTCACCCAACCTTCAGGACCCCCTCCTCAAGGCCCCTCATTTGTAGCTGGTATCGATGAGCCTGTCTACCCTCCCATTATGGTTCCCCTTGGCCTTAACCATCTCGGAGCTGTCTCGCATGGCCATTACCCCTTTGGTCAGATACCATTCTTAGCTCCCCCTCTTGGAGTGTTTTTGGTACCTGTTATGGCTACCTTATCCTTTGCTAACTTGACCCTGGGGATCCAAGTTTGGTACATTGATCCCCCAACGACTACCCCACTTGGTCAGCCCAAACCTTATATTTCTTTGACCCTGATTCAACCGGTCCCCATGACCACTCACTCTGCTACCATACCTGAGCCACCTCAATAAGAACCTCCTCTTGTTGCGACAACTTCGGGTGAAGGGGGAAAAGCTCGCAAGAAGGCATCTAAAGACAAGGTTGCCTCGAAAAGCCCTGCTCCTCCTCAGCCTCGAAAGCGTAACCCCTCATGTGCTTTGTGTGATGTTTTTGGTCATGCCACCCATAATTGTCTCAAATTGCCTCATCTCAAGCCCATGGCTAATATCGCATTCCTTGAGTGGAAGGTCCCAGAAACCTCTGTTCCTTCCTCAACTGCAACCAAGAACCCCAAGAATATTCACACCAACCACCCCTATGCTTTGTGTGATATCCATGGCCATTATACCCACCTTTGTCCCCGCCTCAAGGACTTCCACACCTCTCTAGCAGCAGTTCTCCAATTCGAGGCAAAGTGCAATGAGTCCGCTACTCCCTTATTTGCGCATTTTTCTTCAGCAGAACCAATGGACACATCCACTCCTATTGGCATTCCCCCTCCGGATGTTTAAATGATAGAGTCTTCGACCACTATCCACTACCTGTTGTCATCTATGAGATCCACGGTGGAAGATCCCCCTAGGATTTCCCCTTATGTTTCGCCTGATCTCCCTTCAGCGATCAACTTGGGGTCAACATCGGTGGATCCTTCTTCTACTTGTTTTTCTATCACCCCTTGTGATGATGCGCATGTGAACCTCTCTTTTCATGATGATGAGTCAAGTAGCTTCGCCATGTTAGGTGGTCATTCTTCCACCAATCACCCCATGTTCTATTACGATGAGTCAAGTAGCTTCCCCACGTAGGGTTAGGACTCTTACCTGTAAATGACAGATCTTGATTCCAATGGTTGGTTTGTCCGCTATGATCGCCGCAAGATTTAGGGCCTTCTCTCCTCTCTACATTCACCACAAGTACACTTGCAAATGAGTGAATTTGGAGGGAAAATGCCTTATTAAAAGAGAAACCCAAGATTTTTCTTTCGCTCGCTGTGTCCAAACCATAGCTCAGTTTCAAAAACCATCCATACCGCTTGAAATCTCTCACCGAGCTCTCAAATGGGTATCCTTTATTTTTTTGTGTTTTGATACTTCACCTAGACAAATTTTGTCCAAGAGGTGTCACTTCACCACTCCTCAAAATCAAATTTCTTCACTTGCAACACTTGTACTTGGGGCACCACTTTGCCTCCGTACTTGTCCATTCTCGTGTCGATTTTCGTCATGAGTAACCATCTTGTATTCATATATTCATGGTCCCCACCGGACCTTTCCTGTGTAGCAACATCATCGAGTCACCCTTGTTTAGAGCATCCGAGTTGAGTCATCATCACATCGATGGAGTCTATCCTGAATCCCTTTGTATCCCTCTATGGTCCTCCATCCTTCATTGCTTGGTTCCTCTCTCGTGTCGCACATTATGGCCTTCAGTCCTACTGTCCCTTGCCCCTTTGATATTGTGTCATTTGCTGCCAGGTCATCCATGCCCTTTATGCTCTAACAAGGGAAGTCGTCAGCCCACTACTCAGTACCCCCCATTTCATCAACATCCTTGGTTTCAGTCTATCAATCACTCTATAATTATCTCTCATGCCTTAGTTGAGGACCCCTTATTGCCTCACCTATGGCATACCTCCTTTTGTCGAAATTAGCTCATTCATTCCAGAAGAAAGGTCTAGAGGGCGGTGTACCTTGGTTCCAACTTCTACTCCTGTTTGGTGTCTCGAATCAGGAAAAGGGACTCCTTATTGCCCTTTGACTTGATTGTTTCTCAGCTCTAGCTCCTTACGTCATGATCGAGATCTGTATACTTTATGGTTCAATGATGCAGCAGATTGTACCAGTGATCCCTATGTGTGTGTGAGACATTTCAGACCTCATGAGGACGTGGCCCTTCAGGTAGCCCCCCACATGCCTAGATGACCTCTTCAATACAACCTTCGATGCACTCCACAAATTTGAAGGTTTCGGCCTCAACCGCATGCAACACCTTTTAGTTTGCATGTATCATTCATATTTTCAGAGCCCTTTCCTATTTACAGGACCTCTCTGGTTGTACTTATATCTCATGTACTCAGATATTATTGTATAAGTCCTGGATTTTATCCCAGGTACAGTATGTATGTGGGATCCATTCTCATGCTTTTATCTGGCTCATGTTCATGCCAGCATGTACTATATAGTTCAGTCCCTTGTTTATTAGACGCATTATTCTTTGTACTTTGTCTCGGAAGGCATAGGTATGCCTCCCTCACCTCTTGTAGCACAGGTACTCACTCATAAAAGAGACTTGTCGCACCTATAAGTCTCACCTCCTTAGGGCCTTGTCCTCTAGTGCTTTGGTCTACCTTATATTTCTCTCTCTTTGACTTCCCCTTCGGTGTATAGTGATTGAGTTCTTATAACGTACTTCGGTCATACAATTAGCTCCTAATGCTCACATGCTGGGGGGGCAATCTGTTACACCAATGTTTGGTTATTTAACCTATTACTATTAGATGGACCAAAGTAAACCATGTAAGACCAATTTTACCCTAAGTAAAATTTCTTTCACTATGAAAAATAACTTAGTAATCCTTAATTTATTAAGTTGTTTATGATCTAAACAGGAAACCCCACGAGGAAATATTGAATAAATCCATATTTTTTTTATTTTCCTCAAGGAATAATTAGTTAAACAGTAGTTTAATTAATATTCCTGGTCATATTTAACCCAAAACGAGAAAATTAATTAGATAAATAATTATTTATCCTATTATTTTCTAGGAATAATTATTTAAACCTTATTTAAATAATATTCCTTGTTATATTTGACTAAATAATTTATAAATAATTGAATAAATCACTATTTATTTAATTATTACTCAACCACATCCTTAAAATAATAAATAAATCATTTATTTATTCATTATTTACAATTAAAGGGATTTGACCAAATTCAAATCCTTTTTCCCTCCAACAAATATAATAAAATATTCCATAAAAGTTGGATCTAGATTTGATTAATAATATTTTAATTATGCACCAATATCTAGACTAACTAAATATTTTTTTATAAATAGAATGATTTTTCCATTCATTCACTACCTTTTGTTGCCTAAAGATCACTCTGGATCTATACTTTTGGTCTGACTTTGATCCTCCATCATTGTCATATTTTGCTACCATTTTTCTTGTGAGCTCCCTTTGAGTTCCATTTTTTGTCTGGGTTTTTTACACCATCAAGATAGAGAGATCTTAGATCTGAAGTTCTGAGGACATACAAGAACCCATCCCATTGAGGGGAACTGGTAATATCTTTCTATGTTCCCTTCCCAGGTGTCAAAAAGTACAAAAATTCTTTAAAAATAATCTTGTCTTGTCTATCGGATGCATGGAGCAACTCTTGCTTTTATTTACTGCTTAATGTATTTTACTGCATAGATCTGGATTTTGTAGCATTTATCTTGGTCAACTAACTACATATCTAAATAATTTGGCAGCCATCTTTGATGTTAGGGTTGTTTGTTATGCACATCTAAAGTGAGTTTTTTTCGTACTCTTGCGATTAGAATTCATCCTAACATTAAGGTAGGAGAGACATTACATGTTGTGTATATTGAACGATCTCCACTCATAGAAGACTCAAGACATGACTGATATTGCACTAGTACATATGGTCAATTTTTTGACACTTTAGTTCCAACAATTTTGATGTATTGTAGCAAAGTTCCCAATTTTTTCTCAATTTTTTTGATCCCACCAACAAGCATTTCTCTAGATACGTTTAGGGAGTATCATCGGAATAATGACGTTTACGTGTATCGTCAAAATAGCGACGTTTCGGGAGGAAGCATGGGAATTACAACGTTTCAAACAATGTGTCGAAATTACGACGTTTAGGAGCCAAAAGCCAGAATTGTGACACTTAGGAAATGCGTCGGAATTGCGAAGTTTTGGGACAACGCGTCGGAATTGCAACGTTTAGGAAAAATGTGTCGTAATTGTGATTGGGTTTAGTGTTTAGGAAAAATGTGTCAGGTCGTGTGAGGGTGCCCAAGGAAATGCATTCGGGTGGGACATGTTGGGTCTGGTTGGGTCGTGCTGTGTGAGGTCGCCCAAGGAAATGCATTCGTACGAGTCGGGTCGAGTCATGTGATGGTGCCTAATGAAACACATTCGGGTAGGGTCAGGTTGGGTCATGCCAAATTTTGAGGGTGCCCAAGGAAACGTGTTCAGGCGGGTCGGGTCGGGTTAAGTCTAGTTAGTTCGTGTCATGTGAGGCCTCCCAAGGAAATGTGTTCAGGCGGGTCAGGTTGGGTCGGGTTGGGTCGTGTGAGGGTGGTTGTATAAAAAATGCTAAGTTGTGACCACCCGTGTTTCTTATACACGTTTGTGAGATCCATTTTTCATTTTTGCCCTCATGTGCCCTTCGTTTGGGCGGGTCGGATCATGCTGTGTGAGGGTGCCATAGGAAATGTGTTCGGGTCGGATCATGTGAGAGAGGGAGTATAAAAAATGCTAAGTTGTTACTGTCTGTGTGCCTTGTGCATGTTTGTGCAACCCATTTTCTATTTTCTCCCTCGTTCCTTTGACGTTCGAGCAGGTTGGGTTGGGACGGGTCATGTGATGGCACCCAAGGAAATGCATTTGGGTAGGGACGGTTAAGGTCATGTTGTACTGTGAGAGTGTCGAAGGAAACACATTCGCGATGGTCAGTTCGGGTCGCGTCAGGTCGTGTGAGGGTGGCCGTATAAAAAATGCTAAGTTGTGATCACCTGTGTGCCTTGTGCACGTTTGTGCGATCCATTTTCGCTTTTATGCCTCATGCCTTCGTTCGTACGGGCTAATTCATGTTGTATGAGGGCACCACAGGAAACAAGTTCGAGTCATATCGTGTGAGGGAGTTCATATAAAAATGCTACGTTTTGACAACCCATGTGCCTTGTGCATATTCATGCGAATCATTTTCAATTTTCTCCCTTGTGTATTCTAAGTTCGGGTGGGTCGGATCATGTGAGGGCACCCAAGGACACGCATTCGGGTGGGTCAGGTTAGGTCATGTGAGGGTGCCCAAGGAATGCGTCCAGGTCATGTTGTGTCGGGTCAAGTGAGGGCGCCTAAGGAAACATGTTCGGTTAGGTCTGGTCAGATAATGCCTTTGAGGCTGCCCAAGGAAACATGTTTGGGCGGGTCGAGTCTAGTCATGTCATGTGAGGGCACCCAAGGAAACGCGTTCATGTAGGTTGGGTCAGGTTAGGTCCTGTCATGTGAGGGCTCCCATGAAAACGTGTTTAGGAGGGTCAAGTCAGGTCGTGCCATGAGAGGCTACCAAAGGAAATGATTTTGGGTGGGTTAGGTTAGGTCGTGTCATGTGAGGACACCCAAGGAAACATGTTCAGGAAGGTCGAGTTAGGTCGCGTTGTGTCGTGTGAGGGCACCCAGGAAAACACATTTAGGTGGGCTAGGTTGGGTCGTGCCGTGTGTGGGCACCCTAGGAAACACGTTCGGGCAGCTTGGGTTAGGTCATGTCGTCTGAGGGCTCCCAAGGAAACACGTTTGGGCGAGTCAGGTAGGGTCGGGTCGGGTCGTGTGAGGGAACCCAGGAAAATGCATTCGAGTGGGTCAGGTCAGGTCATACCATGGGAGGGCGCCCAAGAAAATGCATTTGGGTAGGTCAAGTCGGGTCGAGTCGGGTCATGCCATGTGAGGCCACCCAAGGAAACACGTTTGGGTGGGTTGGGTTAGGTTTTTTTGTGTGAGGGCACCCAAGGAAACACGTTCGGGCAAGTCAGGTCGGGTCAGGTCATGTCGTGTGAGGGCACCTAGGAAAACACATTTGTGCGAATCGGGTCGGGTCGCGTTAGGGCACTCAAGGAAACATGTTTAGGGAGGTTGGGTCAGGTGAGGTCATGTGAGGGCGCCCAACGAAATGCGTTCGGGTGAGCCGTGTTGGTTTGGGTCAAGTCATGTGAGGGCGCCCTAGGAAACACGTTCGTGCAGGCCGGGTCAGTTCGGGTCGTGTGAGGGAACCTAAGGAAATGCATTTGGGTCGATTCGGGTCAGGTCATGTTAGGGCACCTAGGGAAACGCATTCGGGTGGGTTGGGTCGGGTTGGGTTGTGTGAGGACACCTAGGGAAATGCGTTCAGGCAGGTCAGGTCTTGTCGTGTGAGGGCGCCCAAGGGAACGCGTTCGGGCAGGTTGGGTCAAGTTAGGTCATGTGAGGGCACCCAAGGAAATGTGTTTAGGCAGGTTGGGTTGGTTCGGGTAGTGTCGTGTGGGTGCACGTGCCATACGAAACACATTTGTGTGGGTCAGGTTGGTTCGTGTGAGGGCACCTAAGGAAACGTGTTCGGGTCGGGTTAGGTTAGGTGTGTGAGGGTGCTCAGGGAAACACGTTTGGAGGGGTCAGGTCGAGTTGGGTCATGTGAGGGCACCTAGGGAAACGCGTTCGGGCGGGTTGTGTGAGGGTGCCCAGGGAAACATGTTCGATTGGGTCAGGTCAGGTCGAGTCGGGTCGTGTGAGGGCACCCAGGAAAATGTGTTCAGGCAGGTCGGGTTGGGTCATGTGAGGGTGCTCAAGGAAACACGTTCGGACAGGTTGGGTCAAGTCAGGTTGTGTGAGGGTGCCCAAGAAAACGCTTTCGGGTGGGCTGGGTCAGTTCGGGTCGGGTCGGGTCGTGTGATGGTGGCTGTATAAAAAATGCTAAGTTGTGACCGCCCATGTTCCTCGTGCACATTTATCCATTTTCCATTTTCTCCCTCATGCCTTTGTAAGCACCCTATAATAATCACGCACCCACCAAACCTTCCTATTGTTGAAGAGGAGCAAGATTCTATGGTGTATTTTTCCTTAATATTAAAGGTGAAGACAATCATTAATTAGAGACCTTAAAACAAGAAGCAGTTCATTCACATGTTTTTATAAAGGTCAAATTTCACATAAAAAATGCATTCTATATCAGACTGGTTAGATTATTGACCTGGACAGTATTATTTTATGATTATATGTGGCATAATTTAAACGAAAAATTCAGCACATAGATCCACTTACTCAACAAGTTGCAGAGCAAAATATTTCAAAGGATGTCCCAATTTGGAGATAAAATTCTTGTTGCTTTCTCCTCAAAATTTGTTTCATAAACATAACAACTTCTCATCTGAGGAATTTTCCATTGATAATTTGGTTGTAAGGCATAATTATATCTATTCATTAACATTTCCTTAAGGATGTCCTAAGGAGAAATATTTTTTGAAAAGAATCAATAAGTGCTTTGTAATTCAATGTTTGCAATTGTTCTAGCAGCTGGTGTCCCTACATTTCTCTTGGAGAAGAATGATCCAAGTGACTCCTAGACTTCGTCAACTTGTTTTATTATTTACATGCTACTGAAGAGTTTATATTCTCATATTCAAAGTGAATGAATAATTTTCCACAAGAATTTATGACTATCCCATCATAGCAGATCATCAGATCTCATATAAAGGCCATTAGATTCTTAAATAATTTTTTAACCAATTCTTTCACTCCCTTCTTTTGACATAAAATTCCTTCTCTGGATGAGATTGAATTAATAAATTCCTCATATGGATTTAATAAAAAAATAAAGGATGATTTAACGAGTTAACAAACTTCAATCAAATATTTCTTCTGCGGATTGAAAGAAAGAGAACCATTGACTGGAAGATGTAAAAAAAAAAACTTTATAATCATTCTCTAGGAAAATATTCTTCCCTTAAAACATTTGAATCCCTAAAAATCCAAGTTTTGGAACCACTTTCTTATCAGATATTGGATTTTCAATATCAACAATTAGAAAAAAACTTGAAGAAGAAATATACTTGGTAACAATTTCCTACACTCTAAGTAGATGCTTCTCCAGTTATCAAATGATGGAATTCTCGTATCTTACTCCCCTCATTTTGTTAGGTCCCTATATTACTAGTATAGTACCTTATTGTTGTTAGTGTAACCCCTTTATTGTTATTATTGTACCCTTGTAAACCCCATTCTGTTATTATTGTGCCCCTAAATTATTATTGTTAGGTCGGCTAGGATTACATTGTGGCCCACTGGGATTACATTATGGCCCCATGGACTCCTATATATAGAAAGGAGGTTTTTTAAATTGAATCATCCAAGAATTGTTCATTCATGTAATGTATTGGAGGTTGCCCCCTCGAAGTGGCTCATTTCTAAGGCGTGAATATCTCTTTTCTTCTCTCTTTGGAGCTGGTTACACAACATTTGGTATCAGAGCTTTGGGATTCTAGGGTTTCGCTGCTCCAAACAGGTCATCGTGGAATTTTCGCTATAACTTTTTTTCTACGAAGCTTCAGACGCTGAAATTTTTAGGGTGCGAAGCTGAAATCTTGAGGAAGGTTGTCTAAAAATTTCAGATCTTGGTTCGCAATATTTGAGGAGATATCATCTGTGGAAGTTAGGTATTTTTTCAGCCTCATAAACAGGTCATCGTGGCAATTGCGCTATAAATTTTTTTGTACGAAGTTTCAGAGTCTGAAATTCATATGGTGCGAAGCTGAAATCCTGAGGAAATTCTTCAAAAAAATTTCAGAGCTTGGTTCGCAATATTTTTGGAGATATGATCTGTGGAAGGTAGTGCTTTTTCAGGCTCCTGAATTGCATCTCAAAGAGGTGATCGTGGGAAAACTTCAATAACTCTCTCTCTGGGCATTGGATTGAAGTTCCGTAAAAAGTTGTCGCAAGTACACAGACTGAAGTTTCTGGGCTATCAATTTCAGAGACAAAGGACAAAACAGTGACACATGGAAAGTCGTACAAGTTCGCTCTACTAAACCAGTCCAGAATTAGGTCATTGTGGGAGATTGGACACAACTTTGTCTTGGAGAATCCAAATCAGGTCAGACCTGTGGCATTTGAAAGAAGCTTCAGAGATCTACTACAGGGCTGAATTTCAGATATCGAAGATTTTCAACTACAGAGATAATTCAATTTAAATATCGAGCTCCTAAAAGCTAGTAAAAGGTGTGTATTTTTTTCCGAATTGCATAAGTCTTGTTTGAAGAATCAAGTTGAATTGATTCCAAGGGCATCTTGTAGAATAGATATCAATATTGGATTCTAAAATGGCCCCTAAAAATAATTCAACACCCATTAAGCCTTCAGAAGGCTCTACTATGACTCATGAAGATGAAGAATTACAACATGATCTATCAAAATTACAAGAGCAAGTGCAACAAATTTCACTCTCGCAAAGAGCAAAAAAAAATGAAATGGAAGTTTTGAAGAAAGGCGTGGAAGTGAAGATGGACGGTTTGAAGAAAGGCATGGAAGCTAAGATGGATGGCGTGGAAGTAAAGATGGAAGGTTTGAAGAAAGGCGTGGAAGCTAAGATGGATGGTGTGCAAGCTAAGATGGATGGCGTGGAAGCTAAGATGAATGGCATGGAAGCTAAGATGGATGGCATGGAAGTGGGCATGGAAGCTAAGATGGATGACATGAAAGACAACATAGAAAACATGAAGAATGATCTAAAAGCATACATGGAAGGCTTGATGACAAGCTTAAAACTAGAAATGATTCCTAATGGCGGAAATATAGGAGAAGAACCTCATGATGAGAACAAAATAAATGTTAATCGTGATTTCATAAACTCGAATGTTGGTGGGAAGAACCACCATATTCAAAAAATGGATATGAGGAAGTTTGATGGAAAGGATCCTGTAACATGGATACTACAGATGGAGCAATATTTTGATCTCCATAACGTGCAAAACACACAAAAGGTACGCATTGCAACTTTACATTTAGAACAAAATACATTTGTGTGGATGGAATCTGAGTAAAAAAATTGTCACTTGGTCAATTTTTACGGAGGAAATGATAGCACATTATGAGGATACAAAGAGCAACACCTTCTTTACCCAATTGATAAATCTCAAACAAAAGTGTTTAGTGGGGCAGCACATTGAGGACTTCCAAAAATTGAGTATAAGGGTAACTGATATTTCAGAGGACCACAGGATTGATCTCTTCTTAGGCAGTTTAAAGGATAACATTCAACATGAAGTTCGTGTTCTGGAACCTGATTCATTAGAGAAGGCATTCAGGTTGGCAAGAAAAGTTGAATGTAAAATTATGGCAACAAGGAAGTCTACTACTCAATTCTATAAAGAAGGAAGTGTGGCTACGCCTAGATTTCCACAACCTACAAGGTTGACACCACAACAATTGGAAGAAAAAAGAGCAAAAGGGCTTTGCTACAGTTGTGATAGCAAATACACTAAAGGTCATAAGTGTGCTGAGAAGAAATTATTTTACATAGATTGTGAAGAGGAAGAAGAAAATGAACAAGAAGAGGATATACACCAGGAACCAGCCCCAAAAGAGGAAGAAATTAATCCAACCATATCGTGTAATGCACTGGCAGGAATTACCACTCCTCAAACTCTCAAGATAAAAGGACAAATCAAGAAGAGAAAGGTAATAGTGTTGATTGATTCATGTAGCACCCATAATTTTATTCATTGTAAGGTAGCCAAGGAATTAAATTGTTTCCTATACCCAGCACCAGAATGTCAAGTGATGGTTGCAAATGGAGGAACTATAAATTGCTCTGGAAAATGCCATAACATCAAGCTAACCATGGGGGAATATGTGTCGACTAGTCCAATGCTTTCCATTCCTATGGGAGGTGCTGATGTTGTACTAGGAGTACAATGGTTACAATCTTTGGGGACGGTAGCTTTTAATTTTCAAGAACTTTTCTTGAAATTCTTTTCAGAAGGAAAGGAAGTCGAACTACGGGGTATTGAACGGAAGCCAGGAAGGATAATAAGCTCTAATGGCATGACAAAGCTTCTAAAGAAAGAACAACGAGGCGTAATTGCACAATTACGCTCACTAGAAGTTCCAACATCAAAATCATCTATTTCTGCAGATCTCCAACAAGTCTTGGACAATCATTCCAAGGTGTTTGAAACTCCCAAAGGACTCCCACCTATTCGTGATCATGATCATGCTATTCATTTGATTCCAGAAAGTTTTCCTCCAAACATCAGGCCTTATAGATATCCTTACTTCCAAAAGAGCGAAATTGAACGTATGATTGCATAAATGTTAGAGGCGGGTATAATTCAACCTAGTCAAAGTTCTTTCTCTGCTCCCGTAGTATTGGTACACAAGAAGGATGGATCATGGCGAATGTGTCCGGATTATAGGGAGCTCAATATGCTCACCATTAAAGATAAATTTCCCATTCCTGTGATTGATGAATTATTGGATGAATTACATGGAGCAATTTATTTTACCAAGTTGGATCTTCGTTCAGGATATCATCAAATTAGAATGAAGACTGAAGATATTCCAAAAACCGCATTTCGAACTCATGAGGGTCATTATGAATTTTTGGTCATGCCTTTTGGCCTTACCAATGCACCTTCTACATTTCAAGGGTTGATGAATTCCATTTTCAAACCTTCCTTAGAAAATTTGTGCTAGTATTTTTTGATGATATACTAATCTACAACAGGTCTTGGAAGGATCATGTTGAACATGTTGACAGGGTGCTCAAACTATTGCAGGAGAAACAATTATATGCAAAAACATCCAAATGTTTCTTTGGAGTACAAGAGGTGGAATATCCGGGTCATATTATATCTCACGAGGGTGTTAAAGTAGACCCTAACAAAATTAAAGCCATTAAGGAATGGAAAGTCCCCAAGACAATAAAGCAGTTGCGAGGATTTCTCGGGTTAATAGGCTATTATCGCAAGTTTGTTAAGAATTATGGGAGAATAGCAGCACCTCTAACAACATTATTGAAGAAAGATGCATTTTCATGGACTCCCGAAGCAACTAAGGCCTTTGAACATCTTAAAGAGGCAATGTGCCTAGCACCGGTCTTAGCTACGCCAGACTTCACAAAAACATTTATTGTGGAATGTGATGCCTCAGGAAATGGAATTGGTGTGGTTTTAATGTAGGAAGGAAGACCCATTTCTTTCGAAATTCGTCCAATCAAAGGAAAGTATTTACGTAAACCTATTTATGAGAAGGAAATGTTAGCAATACTGCATGCACTAAAGAAATGGCGAACTTACCTAATGGGAAGACACTTCAAGGTAAAAACTGATCATGATAGTCTTAAACACCTTTTGGAACAACGAATATCTTCAGAAGAGCAACAAAAATGGGTCACAAAGATGTTGGGTTATGACTTTGAAATAATCTATAAAAGAGGAAAGCTTAATGTTGTTGCAGATGCACTCTCAAGAAAGAATGAAGAGGTGGAAGAATTTCTTTGTGCCATTTCTATTATCCAACCGTATTGGATAACCGAAGCAAGAGATGAATGGAAGAAGGACAAAGATGTATGGACACTCATTCAAAAGTTGCAGCAAGATCCTAGTACATCTGATACATTTAGTTGGAAAATGATTCCTTATGGTACAAATATCGCTTATATCTTTGTAAGAATTCCCAACTAAAACAAAATATTCTTCTGGAATTGCACACTTCTCCTTTAGGAGGACACTCAGGATTTTTAAAAACTTACCACAGGGTGAAGAAAGAATTTTTTTGGGATGGCCTTAAATCTGATATTCAAAAGTTTGTGGCGTAATGTTTGGTTTGCCAGCAGAATAAAGTGGAGACAATTAAGACCCCGGGACTTCTACAACCTTTATCCATTCCAAGTCAGCGTTGGGAGGAGATTTCAATGGATTTTATCACAGGTTTACCTAAGTCTGAAGGAAAGAATGTCATCATGGTGGTAGTTGATAGACTTACTAAGTATGCACACTTTTGTGCATTATCTCATCCATTTAAAGCAAGTACAGTTGCTACTACATTTGTGGACAGAATTCAAAAGCTACATGGAAGCCCAAGGGTTATTGTGAGCGACAGAGATCCCATTTTTACGGGAAATTTTTGGACAGAGTTATTTTCGTGTTTGGGTACTAAATTAGCTCATAGCTCATCTTATCATCCTCAATCTGATGGTCAAACTGAGATAGTAAATAAATTTTTGGAAGGATATCTTCGTTGTTTTGTATCTGATAAACAAACACAATGGGTCAAGTGGTTACCTCTCGCTGAATGGTGGTATAACACTTCCTTCCATACTGCAGCAAAAATGACCCCATTTATGGCACTTTATGGATATCATCCACCATCCATTACATCATCTTTAAGGGAAAATTAGAAGGTTCAAGCAGTGGAAGATCACATCGAGCATCAGCAAGAAGTTCTCCAACTCTTAAAGGATAACCCGAATTTGGCACAAAATCGAATGAAACAACAGGCAGATCAACATCGTAGCGAGAGAAGTTTTGATGTAGGAGATTGGGTATTTTTACGGCTACAACCATACAAACAAATGTCCCTCAAGCAAGCAAAGAAGGATAATAAATTATCGCCAAAGTACTATGGTCCTTACATGGTGTTGCAAAAGATTGGTACTATGGCATACAAATTGGAGCTTCCTGCTTCTTCGCGAGTACATCCAGTTTTCCATGTTTCATGCTTAAAGAAGGTTATAGGTGAAAATCTTCCAGTTCAAACAATATTGCCAGAACTTGATGAGGAAGGAAAAATCATATTGGAACCCGAAGCGGTCATGGAAACAAGAACTTGACAGCTACGGAATCGATCAATTTCAGAGTATCTCATCAAGTGGAAGAACTTACCCACTGAAGATTCTACATGGGAGGATGAGAATTTTATACAGAAGCACCCAGAGCTACTCAAGCGTTGAGGACAACGTTTTTTTGAAGGAGAGGGGCATGTTAGGTCCCTATATTACTAGTATAGTACCTTATTGTTGTTAGTGTAACCCCTTTATTGTTATTATTGTACCCTTGTAAACCCCATTCTGTTATTATTGTGCCCCTAAATTATTATTGTTAGGTCGGCTAGGATTACATTGTGGCCCACTGGGATTACATTATGGCCCCATGGACTCCTATATATAGAAAGGAGGTTTTGTAAATTGAATCATCCAAGAATTGTTCATTTATGTAATGTATTGGAGGTTGCCCCCTCGAAGTGGCTCATTTCTAAGGCTTTTATATCTCTTTTCTTCTCTTTTTGAGTTGGTTACACAACACATTTGCTTCATAAGCCTAGAAATTTCAGTAAGTTGATTTCCTGTCTCTTTGGTAAATATGTTTCTCCAAGAAACAAAACAAGCAATAACCAAATATCCAAACCTGCACTAAAACCATCTAAGGATAAAAATTCAATCAGAAGGTTCAATTTAGAATGTTTCCTGCACTAAAACCATTCTAAGTGCATTCATGTCACATAAAAGGTTCGATATCTTGCACATTGTTATAGAATATGTCAACAAATATTATAATAGAAAATGTAATGTTACAGTGAAGCAAAATATATTAGGGTTGTGACAATTCCTATATGATTTGGTAGTTGCGGTGACAATTTTAAGTTTCACATGCTTCCAGGCTTTTTTCTCTATCTATCTATACGATTGCAACAATTGGGTAGGAAAGTTGCAAGACTAAGTTACACGCTATAATGTTGCCAGTGGACTAATTGCATTTACAGTATTGAAAAATGCACAGTAATCCAATTTCCAATCGACGAAAACCACTTATAATAATCTTAGAAGGATTCTTGCTTGATTTTCCTATATTATGTGTTCTGGCCTAATATGAGTCGGTTGATGGAAATTATTATTCAGATGCCTAGTCATGGTCTCATTATCAAATATTTAGTCATCTCCACAATCATAGATTTGAAAACTAATTTTAAGGTGTGATTTTGATCGAAACCAGGAAGCATGAAGTATTTTCAATTGGGATAAAAGGATGCACAATACTGAAAAATTGAACTTCTTACAAGGATCTGCAGTATTCATAGATTTGATATTTTAGTCAAGTCCAAATACATTGAATATATTTAATACATATCCTATTTTCTTAGTGTTATTTTGTGAGATTTTCCTAACCACCTTTGACCATGCAAAGTCTAACTGTTCAAGGGCCTTTTCCCTTGAGAATTCATGTGCACTATTCATCTTAGTGATGAGTCTTGTCTAACACTTTATGTATGCCATTGATTCATTGAATTCATTCCTACTGCCTATTGGAGCATGTGGCTAGGGGTATTCTCAATATATCATTATATCTAGACAATAGTTCAAAGAATCTATAGTCACTCAATGCAAATGTATGTTGTTATCATATGTTCATAATTAATTTTTTAAACAAGGGAAATATTCCTTCATGCCTACAACATTCATTGTTTTCAACAATTAAAATATTGTTTAAAAATATTAAAGGTATCTCAATAGAAACATTCATTCAAGTTAAATTCAATCAATTGTTATTTTCCTTACAAGGAAAACATTTGAAAATTTTCAATTGTTCTTTCCTACTTGGGTTTATAATTTATATGTTTCACTATAGGAACATGGGATATTGGAACATGGTGGAATAAATCAAATGAAAAAACTCATTATCCTTATCCTTATGCACCTTATGGAGGTGGATATGGTTATATGCCACTTCCTTCTCCTCCTACAACAAGTTCCACTTTGGGTGGAGCTTTTTAGAGATGAATTATGAGGTCGCCTGCTAATTATTAGGTGGCCTGGAATTATTAGGTCGCCTGCTAAAATCGATGACATGTGGGATTTTATCCATGCTTGGAATTACCATGAAAGTAATTTTTTTCCATCTAAACTCCCTGGTTTACCACTCGTATTTTGGTTCTGTGAATCACTAATGATGATCGAAAATTCCATTGGTAAATTTTATTTCATGGTGGAAGCAAGCCTGTTACAGAGAGATAAACATATCACAAGGATTTTGGTGGAGGTGTACTTCACGGATGGCCTTCATGTAGAGGTGGATCTCAATTAGGGTGGCTTATCTACTAGGAAACGAATTGACTATTGAGTTGTGTGAGGGCGGCTGTGTAAAAAATGCTAACTTGTGACCGCCTGCATGCCTTGTACAAGAATTAGTGCGGCTCTTTTTCTGTTTTCTCCCTGGTGCCTTCGTTCGGGCAGGTCGGGTCATGTGAGGGCACCTAAGGAAATGCGTTCAGGTGGGTTGGGTCGTTTTGGGTCGAGTCGTGTGAGGGTGCCCAAGGGATCGGGTTCATGAGGGTCAGGTTGGGTCGTGTCAGGGCACCTAAGGAAACATGTTTGGGCGGTCAAGTTGGGCCATGTTGTGTGAGGGTGCTCAAGGAAACATGTTCAGGCGTGTCGGGTGGTGTGAGGGCACCTAGGGAAACACATTTAGGTAGGTCGGGTCATGTGAGGGCACCCAGGGAAACACATTCGGGCGAGTCGAGTCAGGTCAGGTTGGGTTGTGTGAGGGTGGTTGTATCAAAAATTCTAAGTTGTGACTGCCTGTGTGCCTTGTGCACTTTTGTGCAACCCGTTTTCCATTTTATCCCTTGTGCCTTTTATTTAGACAGGTCAAGTTAGGTTGGGTTAGGTTGGGTTATTTGAGCGCGCTTAAGGAAACATGTTCTGGTCGGGTCAGGTCAGGTCGTGTGAGGATGCCAAAGAAAACGAGTTCGGGTTGGGTCGGGTCATGTTGGGTCATGTGAGGGCGCCTAAGGAAACTAGTTCGGCTTAGGTTGGGTCATGTGAGGGCGACCGTATCAAAAATTCTAAGTTGTGACCATCGCCGTGCCGTTTCCCTGGGTACCCTCACAAGAGTTGACCCGAACCAATCTACCCAAACACATTTCCTTGGGCGCCCTCACATGGCGTGACATGACCTGACCCACCCGAACGTGTTTCCTTAGGTTCCCTCACACGACTTGACCCGACCCGACATGAACACATTTCCTTGGGTGCCCTCACATGACTCGACTTGATCTGACTCGCTTGAATGAAGGCATAAGGGAGCAAATGAAAAATAGGTCAGACAAACATGCACAAGGCACATGGGTGGTCATAACTTAGCATTTTTTATATGGCCACCCTCACACGACTTGGCCCGACCCGACTCAGGCACATTTCCTTCGGCGCCCTGACACGAGCTAACCCGACCCGACCCGCCTAAACGAAGGCACAAGGTATAAAATGGCAAACGGGTTGCACAAATGTCCATAAGGCACTCAGGTGGCCATGACTTAGCATTTTTTATACGACCTCCCTCACACGACCTGACTCGACTCGACTCGACCCAAACGTGTTTCATTGGGCTCCCTAACACGACCCGATCCGAACGTGTTTCCTTGGGCGCCCTCACATAGCATGACCCAACCTGACCCGACACACCCGAACATGTTTAATTCATATGAAATTTAATCCTAAGCCCTAATTCCTTAAAAAATTATAAGAAACAATCCTTATAACCCCAGCCACACTTAATACCTAAAGATTACAACCCTTATCCTCCAAAATAATTTACCTCTCTAACATCTAATACATATAATCATTGACACGTGACTACTATACTCCTTAACACATATAAACCATAACCATAGTACTATAACCATTGTATCTCTTAAAATTTTACCATCATGAACCCTAAAATTTATAACCTTTAATCCTTATCTATTTTTAAACCCTAAAACCCCTAATATAACCTTATAACCCATATTTCACATAATCCCTAATAATCCCTAATAAACCCTTTAATCCCTAATAATCCCTATAACATTACCATCCATATTACTGCCTTTTTTTTTTCAATTTTGGCAAGCCACATTTTCTTCAACCAGAGCATGAGGTGAGCTCGAATAACTACAGTGAGCTCAGACTAGTGAACAGGTTGTTCTCTCACCATGGGGTCTAGAATGGTAGGATCTCAAATCGACTGGGGCTGCCTCTTGACTCAACAAGGATGCTTGTTTATTTGGGTAAACTTCGACTATTGTGAATGCAACCAATGACTCCACGGGGAAGAAACAACACTGCTGGACTAGCTTGATTACTGGCTTCATACTTGGCATATCGGTGGAGCATTCTTATTAATAAACCTCGCTTTATTTTGAGAGATAAGCTTCATGACTGAGCTTAAGATATAAATCCATATTATATAGAACCATAAGGAGGTTACTCAGTTCCATTTCCAGGTGGAGATCCAGATCTAGACTGAGGCCCACTTACAGATCCACTTGCAGAGGTAGGAAAGGAAGCATCTTAGCCACCGACATCCTTTCCAAGTTGAGATCCAGTCGGTTAAGAATATTAAGCAGTTGACACTTCCAGGAAAAGGTTGCACTCTGCCCCCTTCATGAACTAATTTCTCAAAATTTTTATTTGTCTCATTACACTAAGGAAGTCCAAGGTTTAGGGTTTTAGGGCATTAGCAAATTGTGCTTCCTGCCAGGGAATTCCTATCATGTTCCTATCAGAGACCTTAAGTAGGATTCGATACCTCCTATTATTTTGGGCATAATTATACTTCAAAAGGACATAAGACAAATCTTTAGTCACCAAGAAAAGGAATCGAGAATCCTGTTATTTGCATAAAATCGAGTTGATTGGAGGAAAAACAGGTCTATCTCTGAAGAGTAATTGTTAAGCTATAATCACTTTATTCAATTAATGACTTGTAGACCTGTGGATTGAAATATAATATAATAACTTGTGGTATAGGATCCACGAAATTGTGAAATTTATGGGAATGCAGATCTACAGGGATGAAAGTTCTAAGCACATACATACAATACATAGTACGAGCCTAATCAACAGTGAGAAAATAGCTAGATGTATTCCAAACTTAAATTGTTGAGGTCTACCCTTTGAAAGAGTAGTTTAATATATGACCTTCTCTTTAGTATAGAGACCAAAATCTTATGGAGAAGAAGTGCAATAACAAGATCCATATATATAAATTTTGGCATAAATTGATGACACACTAAAAACTGAAACCCGATTACTAGAAAACTAAGTTGAACCATTACATGTTAAAATTATTGGTATGATCTGTACATGTGACCATGGCCCATTCATATGTATATTTATGTACTTGTAATCATGTCCAAGGCTATATATACCTCTCCTTTGAACTACTACCCAAGTCAAAACATTATTCTTTATTGCCAGCCAGAGAAAGATATGGATTTTCTTTAATTCCTGTTATTCCATATCTCCTTCCATCACCAGATAGGGCCATAAGGGTTTGTACGAAATTGTTGTTTATATCCCAACCTTGCAGAGTAATAATCTCCAGATTTGCAGTAATCCTAGGCTAAGGATTTGGGCTTCTCTTGCACTTGTACATGATCCTTTTGAAGAGTTTCAACAAAGTTTCTCCATAGATCAACATGTATTTCTATCAGCTCCAGATTGTGTGCCTGCTTCCATCCTTTAGACGAGATATTAGTAGCATCCATGTTGCTTATTTTATTTATGTACATAAAGCCTCTATCTCCTAGAAAAATAGTCAGATCCTCAGGTCAAAACACCTTATCACACCTTAGCATTACGTCATAGCCAACCAGATATGTTCACAGTTCCAAAATTTCCACAATAAAAATTTTCCAATCACTGCAAACAAAAGAACCAGATCGTTCCACTAATTTGATTTTTTTTTTCATTTTTCATGAATTTATTATCCAAAAAGTAATACTACAAGGCTTTATGTGTTTTTCTTCTAAAATTTCCTTCCCTAGACAATTCCTGGGGTAGCTTCCAGTGAGTGTCAAAAACATGGATGTTCTTCAATCCCAGCTGCCTTCTTCCTATGGCCTAGCTAATTCCAATGCCTCCCATTCACCAAATAGACCTTTTCTTTTTCTAGATTGCTTAACCCTAAGAACCCGTGGTACACCCTTCTAATCCTTTAAAGAACGCCCTTCATAATATGGGCCAAATAATTCCAATAGACTGGAATTTATTCCACTACTTATCTTATGAACATGAGTTGACCACTACTTGAATTTCTTCCACTACTTACACCAATGATTTACTCTCTTCTCTATCTTATCGAGGAACCGGCTCCAATCAACTTTTTTCTGTCCATTTGGCTTCAAAGGATAACCAAGATATTTAAAATGTACTTAGAACTCAAGTAGGTTATAAGAAAAGAATTTGACCAAATTTTGAGCTTTCTCCTCATATACTCCATTATGAATCGAGAAGAATACTTATGAAGATTCAATTACATATTTTTATCCTTGTCGTAAAGTTCCAAAATCTCTTTCATCTTTCTACTCTCCTGAATTGCACTTTGGTTGATTTTTTTTTTTTGTGTTAAAAGTGATTTTGAAATTCAACAGTTCATGACAATTTCGGGAACCAGGTAGCTTGATTGATTGTGGTTTTTATGTTCTCACTTCGGAATGTGGATTTCATTTCCTTCCATGTGTATCCGTTGTTTAAAAGTTAGTGTTAATGTTGTACAACTTAATGTCTATAAAATCATTATGTATTATGAGAATACATTGCTTGTTAATTATAATTTTTTATGCATGAATACATCCATAAGGACATTTTGTTTTAATGGATTGGTATCTTAGTTAGCAGATCACCAACTTGAACTTGTTAGAGTCTTGAATGACAAAAGTGTTGGCCGGATAAATCGTTCTTGCAGACAAGACCGATCTCCCTAGTGTCAGAAGACAATCTAGCAACAAACGAACAACTAAGTTTGTCTTTCTCTAAATATATTCGTTTTACAAATAAATGCTATGAAGGTGTCAATCTCAAATTTAGATCCAAATGCTTATTTGTGGTCGTAGCTCTTTCAAGCCGCATCATAACCTTCTGTCATGAAACAAGAGTTATTTCACAAGCTTGCTTTCATTAATTTTCAATCACAAACAAGAAAATATTAAATAGCACCTGTATAAAAAATAATCATAAAACATACCTATCATAGTGATCAAGGAATCTATGAAATAAATGATCAAACGACAGCTTATTGAAATAAATAATCGACTGACAATTTATTGAGAAAAACAAAACTTGATTGTATTAATCTTAAAATAACAGAAGAACCTTACAACCTTAGCCTTGATGTTCGAAAGGCCTTCCCGGGGTCTGAAGCAGGAGTCTCCTCTACTTTGATAAGTCTTGCACTCTTCCTCCAAAAGCATAAAGAAGTCTAAATATTAACAGCACTTCAACTCAAAAATCTTAATTCTCCATCTCCAGAATCTCAATCTCCAAAAAATTCACCCAAAAATATTCACTTAACCCCTTTGAGGCTACCCAATGCCTCCTTTTATAGAGCAGATGAGGAGGTTAGGATTCCACCTTTAAAGGGATAGAACCCTCCTTCAAAGGGATAGGCTCCTCACATCAAGGTATTAGTTCCTTAAGGTGTGGGATACATGCACCTTACTAAAGCGTACCCATCCCCAAAAAATCTCATCTAGAACCTTCTAGAATTGACTAAAATTCAACTTTTTCACTTTACTTTCTCACCTTTTCGAGTTTTACAGGAGTCCGCACCTATAACACAGAGAAAGTGCATTTTAGATCCACAGGATAGCTGAACATTAGGTGCGGGACCACAGTAAATATATAGAGAAAGTGCGATACCAAAGTTTAGGAGATTTTTAGGAACTTTTCTCTGATTTTCAAGGTTTGACATGAGGAACTGAGGTTGTAAGACTTGCAGAGGAGGTAAGTATGAGTGTCAATGAGCTCATACAGTCAGCAGAATGTCAGAGTGACATTTTTTAGTGTAACAACAAGTGCCACCTTGCAAAAATTCCTTTGAGAGGGCATTGAGAATGATTTCATTTGTGACTATTAGTTTAGAGTGATGACAATGAAATGGCTCAACAATGTGAAGTTGACTCAAATGAAAAGGAAAACACATAAAAAAAAATTCAAGAGAAGCGAGTACAAAGGGTGAAATCATGTTTATCAAGTACAATTTTACATTTATATGTTTAAGTAATTAATAGAACAAAGGTAGAGGAATATGGGCAGCAATGATGCCTCTACTTGTAATGCTAATGCAGTTTGAAAAAGCATGAAATCATTTTATGAAGAAGAATTTTATATTTATATGTATAGGTGATTAATAGAATGGAGGTTGAACCAAAAGTCCAACAATGTTTCCTCCACTCATAATGCTAACTCAGTTTGACAAAAAGGGATTTCTCCTGTAATAATCAAGGCCTTGGTGAGATGATAGTTGGGAAAATTTCCCCAACTCGCTATAATGATGATTTTATAAACATGAATTCCGAATCATGACCTTTCGACATAAATTTATGACCCCTTATACTACTTAAGAAGCAAGCTATTATTTTTTAACAAATAACTCCTTTGAATATATGTTCTTTCATAACAGTGCTAATTAGAGAAACAACACTAAGCAATAAAATAGACTAAAGGAAAAATTAGGACTTCACTTCAAAATTGAAGTTCATTCTTTTTCTCTCCATTGTTCTTGAGCATCCTCCTCAAGCAAAAACTTATATCAAATGTTGGCCTTTGTTTTGGAGCTACACTTGTAGATTCATTGTTATCAAGAATTGATCGTATGATACCATTCTGGAGTTGATTGGCACTGTAGAGGATGTTGGTGCTACTTGTTATTGGGTGTATGCTCTTCACAATTACTTGGGCCAATTTAGAGTGGGTCCTTATGATCTTTGGGTAGACATGTAGAAATTTTTTCTAGCCGACAGCTCAACGCATTTTCAATGTTTTTGCATAAATTTGATTCCCACAGTTCCAAACTAATAAGTCTGGTGTAAAAATTTTGAATGCAATTTATTTGAAACAAATTTTTATTTTTGTAAGATGGGTAGGACTACACTGTTCATGATCATGTCCAAATACATCACCCAGATCAGGGTAGGGAATTGAACCGGTGACTTCACATCAAGGAGTGCATTAACAACACACCCGATCATTGTTAAGGCCAAGCTAGTCAAAATTAACATGTAGGCTCAGTTAACCCTCTTGGGGTGTGTGCCCTTGTTAGGTGAGTCCAAAACCCCTATGAGGATGTTGCATTTGAGTTGTGTAAAAATGCACAAATCAAGATAAAAATTGTAACATCTCATCATGTGATCTTGTGACCTGAAGCTCCTCAATGCTAGCTTAGATATATGTTGTCTATACCTCCACATTCTTCTCCTACATCCTGCACTGGAAGCCTTCAAGCCCTTGCCATAGATCTGCAACCCTATCCCAGATATGAGAAGTCGATGTGTGAGAATGGGATGAAGAGTGTTCCTTATATAAAATTTAGAATATGAATCCAACATTTAATTTTGGAGGCAAAATTCAAAATTCACATCAAGGAGTTCCCTAACAACGCATCCGATCACGGTCAAGGCCAAGCTAGTCAAACCTAACATGTAGGCTCAGTTAAACCTCTTGGGTTGTGTTCCCTTGTTATGCGAGTCCATAACCCCTATGAGGATGCCTCACTTGAGTTGTGTAAAAGTGAACAACTCAGGCTAAAAATTATAACATCTCATCTTGTGATCTTCTGACATTCTTGATCTAAAATGCACAACTGAAGCTAAACATTGTAACATCTCATATTGTGATCTTGTGATCTAGAACTCCTCAATGGTAGCTTAGAAATATGTTGTCTAGACCTCCACATTCTTCTCCTACATCCTACGCTAGAAGCCTTCAAGCCCTTGCCATAGATCCACAACCCTATCTAAGATATGAGAAGTCAATGTGTGAGAATGGGATGAAGAGTGTTCCTTACATACAATTTATAATATGAATCCGACCTTTACTTTTTGCGGAAAAATTAAAAATTCACATCAAGGAGTGCCTTAACAACGCACCCAATCATGGTTAAGGCCAAGTTATTCAAACTTAACATGTAGGCTCAGTTAACCCTGTTGGGTTGTGTGGCCTTGTTATGCAAGTCCATAACCCCTATGAGGATGCTTCACTTAAGTTGTGTAAAAATGCACAACTCAAGCTAAAAATTGTAACATCTCATATTGTGATCTTGTGACCTTCTTGATATAGCGCATTGTGATAATGCGGTTTGTTCTTGTGAGGTTGTAAGGTTCTAAAATATTATATTTCAAAAGGAAGAGTTTCATCCTATTTTTTTTTCTTGGTCTCTTTTTTTCTCGTCTACCTATGTTGTTTTCTAAGATTTAGCAGTAATATCAATTCACATGTTTAGTCAGATTTATGCTCATTTATTTTAATACAATTATGCTGATGTCTTTGATACACTATTGTTGTTTTAAAGGTTTTGATTTTGAAATCCCCCAGCTGAGCATCGACACAACACTGAAAATGGTAACATTGGGCATGATTTGTACAGAACTTGTTGTGTTGTATGCTGATCTGATCTTAACATTTCTGATTTACTGTTTATTCTCTTTAAACTTGAATTTCATTTGATGGTAAAGTTGTACTCATTAATGCACAAAGTTTATGTATTAGAAGGGTAAGTTTAGAAATTATTTGAGTTTTCATTTTGTGTTTTCAAGTTATATATTGTTTTCAAGTTTTCACATTTCTAATTTTATTGCAATGTGGTAGACTGATCGTGGTACAGGTTCAACCTCACGACATGTAAACAAATAACAATTTCATTTTCAGATTAGTTTCTTTATCTTTAACAATATATATATATATATATATATAGATATATATACATATATATAGATATATATACATATTTCATGGTTCTTATTATTTTATAATGTGGCAGGATGATTGTGAAAAGGGACCAACTGAAGAACATGTAAAGTGCCAAAATTTCTCTATCTTCAAGTATTTTAATTGTTTACATATTTGAAATAATGTTAATTTTGTTCAAATACGTAGACACGTGGCCATGGCGCACGTCATGATTCCCTCAACAAGGAATATTTCTATTAATCCCGAAGTCCATTTTTTTTGCAGCGAAAAAATATTTTAAACAAAAAGAAGGAACTTGAGCATTTGGTAGGCATTTTGCCTTAAACACCTGAATTAGAAGAAAGAATATTAAAAGTTATGATCCAACTTAAAACATATAAGGTAATAACAAAAAATTAAAATGATATTTTATTGTTATGTGTAATATCAATTGTGATAGCTTGATTTATAACTTCCACTAATTTGATTTTTTTTTCATTTTTCTTGAATTTATTATCCAAGAAGTAATACTACAAGGCTTTATGTGTTTTTCGTCTAAAATTTCCTTCCCTATAAAATTCTTGGGGTAGCGTCCAGTGAGTGTAAAAAATATGGATGTTCTTCAATCCCATCTGGCTTCTTCTTGTGGCCTAGCTAATTCCAATGCCTCCCATTCACCAAAGAGACCTTTTCTTTTTCTAGATTTCTTAACCCTAAGAACCCATGGTACACCCTTATAATCCTTTAAAGAACACCCTTCATAATATGGGCCAAATAATTCCAATAGACTGGAATTTATTCCACTACTTATCTCATGAACATGAGTTGACCACTAATGGATAATCACCTGTTACACTAGTGATTTACTCTCGTCTCTATCTTACTGAGGAACTGGCTCCAATCAACTTTTTGATGTCCATATGGCTTCAAAGGAGAACCAAGATATTTAAAATGTACTTAGAACTCCAATAGGATATAAGAAAAGAATTTGAACAAATTATGAGCTGTCTCCTCATCTACTCCATTATGAATCAAGAAGAATACTTATGAAGATTCAATTACACATTTTTATCCTTGTTGTAAAGTTCCAAAATCTCTTTCATCTTTCTACTCTCCTGAATTCTACTTCGGTTGATTTTATTTTTTTGTTAAAAGTGAAATTTTGAAATTCAATAGTTCATGGCAATTAAGGGAACCAGGTAGCCTGATTTATTGTGGTTTTTATGTTCTCACTTTGGAATGTGGATCTCATTTCCTTCCATGTGGATTCGTTGTTTAAATTTTAGTGTTAAAGTTGTACAACTTAATGTGTATAACATCATTATGTATTATGAGAATTAATTTCTTGTTAATTATAAGTTTTTATGCATGAATACATTCATAAGGAAATTTTGTTTTAATGTATTGGAACCTTAGTCAGTAGATCACCAACATTTAATTTTGGTGGAAAAATTCAAAATTCACATGAAGGAGTGCCTTAACAATGAACTCGATCATGGTTAAGGCCAAGCTAGTCAAACCTAACATGTAGGCTCAGTTAACCCTCTTGGGGTGTGTGCCCTAGTTCTGTGAGTCCATAACCCCTAAGAGGATGCCTCACTTGAGTTGTGTAAAAATGCACAACTCAGGCTAAAAATTGTAACATGTCATCTTGTGATCTTCTGACATTCTTGATCTAAAAGGCACAACTCAAGCTAAACATTGTAACATCTCGTATTGTGATATTCTGACCTGGAACTCCTCAATGCTAGCTTGGATATATGTTTTCTATACCTCGACATTCTTCTCCTACATCCTATGCTGGAAGCCTTCAAGCCTTTGCCATAGATCCAAAAACCTATCTCAGATATGAGAAGTTGATGTGTGAGAATGGGATGAAGAGTGTTCCTTATATACAATTTAGAATATGAATCCGACGTTTACTTTTGGAGGCAAAATTAAAAATTCACATCAAGGAGTGCCTTAACAACACACCTGATCATGGTTAAGGCCAAGCTTTTCAAACTTGACATGTAGGCTCAGTTAACCCTCTTGGGTTGTGTGGCCTTGTTATGCGAGTCCATAACCCATATGAGGATGCCTCACTTGAGTTGTGTAAAAATGCACAACTCAAGCTAAAAATTGTAACATCTCATCTTGTGATCTTGTGACCTTATTGATATAGCACATTGTGATAATGCGTTTTTTTCTTGTGAGGTTGTTGTTGAGGTATAAAAGGTGTCTTTTTAACTCCTATTTATCCTACATTAATTATCAATCCAGGTACAAATTTTTATCTCAAGAGTGTACTCAGTCTAAGGCTGCAATTTAATCTAAGAGTAATGCTCTTCAATGTACAGTACAGTGTCTTAAATACAAGAGTAAATGGATGCTTGAAAATGAAATATAATTACAACAATATGAAACTCAATGTTTTGTAGTTCAAACAATCACTCAAAAATCAGCAGTAAAGGATGCAGTAGTAATAACTCTTTCCTCTGTCAACTGATGTAAATGAAATCAAATATGAACAAGGTAATCAATGTGAGAATGTAGGTAGTGATATCCAATGTCCTTTATAGTTGATGATCTTGCATTCCACACTAACGCAATTAAATGGAAATGGTAACTATGTTAAATCACTAACACTGCTTTTTGGAATAACACTCCAAATCAAAACCAAACTCTTGCAAAAAGGAATAAACAGTAAAACTAATTAATAGGAATGAACAAAAAATCTGTTTACTGGAAATGAACAACAAACTCTTTTTAATGGCAATGAACAACAATCTATGAATGGAAATGAACAACAAATTATTTGATGAAGATAAACAACAACTCTTTCTAATGGAAATGAACAAAAATCTATGAATGGAAATGAACAACAACTATTTAATGAACAAAAACAACAAACAATTAATGGAAATGAACAACAAAATATTAATGGAAATGAATAGCAAACTATATTAATGAAAATAAACAACAAATCATTAATGGAAATGAACAACAAACTATTAATGGAAATGAACAGAAATCCTGAATAGCGAAGCTCTGTATCTGCAAAGCATAACAATACAAATTATAAAAGAATAAATACTCTTGTCATGTGGAAAGGAATGACAACGCTATTCACCGATGCAACACACCAATTTCATAAATCATTAAACAGTAAACTATAACCTAAGGTAACTATGAAGAAACACGATTTAAAGGAAATGAAAGCTAATGCAAACAATCACATGACTAGAATTGGAAATTAGAGGTACAAATAGCACGTGGATCCACCAGGGTCCGGCCCTTAGCTGCTAGTGAAACAAGAAGTACAGATAAATTTTAACAGCGATCCCTTAGGATCAAGAGATCGTGAGGGATTCTATCTTCCTTCTCCGGCTATCATTTTGTCTTCTTGCGCTGGTGCCACGCTCTTCCTTTCCTTAGTTTGACTGTGTGCTCCGAACTTGGTTTTCTTGTCTGGCTATGGCCTTTTTTTGAAGGGACAACAGTTACACCTACCTTATCGTTTCCTTGCAAATGGTGGCATCCCACTTCATTGAGTTCCTCACTAGAAAATTTGGTGGAATTTCTGACGGCCAATTCATCGCTATTCCTACACATAGTCGTTGCAAGAGCGACAGTTCGAGGATGGGCAAAACGTAGTTTTCCATACCATTGCAATTCCGACGCACTTTAAAAGTGTTGCACTATCGACACTTTTTCCGTCGCTTCCAAACAAGAATTTCTCTTCCGACGTTTCCCAAACCGTCACGCTTCCGACGTTTGTAAACTGTCGCACTTCTGACGAAATGTGGTATGACGTTTTGAACGTCGCTCTTCCAACATTTGTAAACTATCGCAATTCCAATGAAATGTGGTCCGACGTTTTGAACGTCGCTCTTCTGACGTTTGTAAATTGTCGCAATTCCGACGCAATGTGGTCCGATGTTTTGGACGTCGCTCTTCCGACGTTTGTAAACTGTCACAATTCCGACGAAATGTGGTCCGACGTTTTGAACGTCGCTCTTCCGATGTTTGTAAACTGTTGCAATTCCGACGAAATGTGGTTCGACGTTTTGAACGCTGTCATTCATATTTCTTTACATCGTCACTCTCTCCGAATGCTTAAGATGTCGAATTTGACAAGCAGCATAAGGCTTCTGGTATACCGACGATGTCTAATTAAAAAAAAAAATTGAAATTTTAAAAGAGGAAAAACACTGTTTTGAATGTATTATATGAAGTAAAACAGTACATGAAGTCATTACATTTTCACATCTGAAGATTTGAACCCAAATATCCATCTAGAAAAGTGGAAGTCCCACCCCAGACAATGATAGAAAAATACCCCATGTCACATACAGGGACATGATATAAAACCCAGTAACGGTCCACATGGAGATTATCGACAATCTGAGAAAGTATCCAAATATGCCCGAGGCATCTATAAGAAAGTGAAATAGCAGTATGTAGAATAGTAAAGCAACAGATAGAGTACCGACGTCCATTGTTCCAAATACAAATTAAAGTACCCAAAATCCTTTAACAGAGAAAAACGCTAATCATGTGAGGAGTGTGATATGTCCAAAATATAAAAATACCATCATACCATATCAATAAACCAGCAACATAGACCAGCATCGCTAGTTTTGAAGGCAGAGTGATAAACATTAATCATTTTTTTTTCACAAGAGAAAAAACGTTGTTTTGAATATATTATATGAAGTAAAACAGTCCATGAAATCATTACATTTTCACATCTCAAGATTGGAACCCAAATATACATCCAGAAAAGTGGAAGTCCCACCCCAGATAGTGATAGAAAAATACCCCATGTCACATACAGGGACTTGATATAAAACCCAATAACGGTCCACATGGAGATTATCGACAATCTGAGAAAGCATCCAAATATGCCCGAGGCATCTATAAGAAAGTGAAATAGCAGTATGTATAATAGTAAAGCAACAGATAGAGTACCGACGTCCATTGTTCCAAATACAAATTAAAGTACCCAAAATCCTTGAACAGAGAAAACGCTAATCATGTGAGGAGTGTGATATGTCCAAAATATAAAAATACCATCAGACCATATCAATAAACCAGCATCGCTAGTTTTGAAGGCAGAGTGATAACCTGTCAACACATAAAATAGTATCATAAAGCGGATACAGGAAATGTGCAGAGACATGTACTATTGATATACACCTCACACAAAAAGCATCCATGATAGAGAAAAAATATGTATAAAACCAGGGTCTATTGTATGTTCTGGCTCGCTTGTTCCCGGAAATAAAAACCATCTGCAGAAACCCAGGCTCGCTTGTAAGATCAAGCTCGCTTGATTCCAAAATTGGTAACCATCTATTGCATCCGAGATGTAAGGTTCAGGCTTGCTTGTTTCCATTAGTAGCCCGCTACAACATCCACCCTTTTCATAGCAAAAAGGTTCCTGTAGATATACAGAGAAAGAGTATAATACGTAGACCATATAAACATGGCTCTGTATTTCAAAAAATAGGTTTAAAATAGAAACAGGGCAACCCTTTTTTTTCTAAGTAAATTTAATATATTAACAGTGGGAATAAAATTACACCAAAGTCAAAAGCATTGCCCAGACTCATGGAAAATTTGTCATCAAAAAATAAAAAAATTAAGAAGACTGCCCTCATACGGGGAAACCAGTCTTGAACGTTTAATTTACAGAATTCAAAAATATTACAAAGGTCAAGGACAGTAAAATAATCTAAAAGCAGCCCAATTAAGTGGGCCACGAAGCAAGAAAAACAAATTAACCAAACTACTCCTCCGACTCCTCGACGATTCGGCACCATCCTTCGGAAGGTCCAGGGTCGCTAGGTGCTACCTCCATAGTCATGCCACCGCTCCCCTCCTGAAGGCCCGAATGTTGGCTGGCTTTTTCTGAGCTCAGACCCGCTGGACAGGTGCATTGTTCTTCCATTTGGGCCTCCTCACGAAAAACCACAGTAATTGAAGCTGTGATTCGTGGGCAGTTCAGAGAGAAATTAAAGGAAAAAAGCGTAGTGTGTGTCATTGGAGAAGGTGAAGTTGTGGGGAAATGAGGAGTAGGGGAGCCCATACAGTGGCCAGATTCGAGAACCCGACCCTGCCCACTTCTAGTATCTGGATAGCGACCTGCGTGATAATCACTGGACTGGGAAGTCGACTCGGTTGAGGGGCTAGAGGGAGCGCGCAGGGGTTGACCTCTAGTGCTCCCCCTACGGCAACGCATCCTTTGACGTAGGCGAGGCATGGGTGCAGTCTCAGCAGTGGGCACAAGAGGAGACGGAGAAGCAGAACTCCAAGAAACAGAGGAAGACAGACAAGGACTAGAGTGAGAGAAATGCAGATATGCAGCAAGGTCTAAGCAGCAGTTCAGCTGGCCAATTCTCCTTCTCGTCACAGTGAGCAGGCAGTGTAACCCAGCAACCGGCTCATCTGAAAAACCATAACGAAATTCCATTTTATCAACCCGACTGCAATGCAATCGAAGGATGCCCGTCATAATTAATCTCTGATCATTAATGAGAGCCAAAGGCTGGATCATATTGGAGCATGCATAATCACTAACAGGAGTGGAGGTCCGATCTTGAACAAGCAGCAAACTAATGCACAGATGAAAACCTTGGAATTTAATTGAACAACGTTAAATCTTAATGCGATTGATATGAAATCACCACATCCATGTCCCATCGCCTTAAATGCCATCGAATGCACCCACAGCCGGGAGCAGGGCAAGTTTTATTGAGGACACATGGCAGAAATTGATTCGAGCGAATCTTTGTTTGGGCCGCTCACGCAGTGGAAATCTGGACCCGAAAAAGATTAGGGCGAATTTGATAAGAAATTCGCGTCACAACTCTCCCTCCATACGCCAGCCCAAATTTGGACCCGAAAAATATTAGGGAAGAATTCATTTGGTTTTCGCGTCACAAAATTGGCCGATGTCAGCAAGCTATTTTGGAACACGAATTTGGTTTGAATTATGGTTTATCGCCATTTGAAGTCTGGCGGGCTCGACTTGAGAACAATTTTGTTTGATCCCATATTATAAAATTTGTGTTGGTTTTCTCTGATAATACACATATTTATAATAAATCATGGAATATCAAAATTAAATATGGAAAATTTATATAACATGGAGAATTGAACTGGTTTTATAAAAATAATCAACAGCTTTTTGGGGTTGTTGGGAAATAAGAATTCCTGTATTTGGTTTTCATATTGTTTTAAAGGAAGGAGTGAAGCTGGAGCCTCAAGAGCCTCAAGAGATGCAAGCTTACAAATGACTAAGTATTCCTAAGAAAATCAAGGTTCTTAGAAGATTTTTTAGACTTACATGATATTATTGATAATTTGTTAAGAATTATGCATGCATTTCAAGTCCACTCACATATCTCTTGAAGAAAATATCATTTATATGGAATGATGAGGCTACTTTGCCTCTCTTTTAATGGATGCCATGTCTTCTACACCAACATCGGTTGCACCTACTTTTGGTAAAACATTCATAGTAGAGTGTGAGGCACTAGGACAAGGAATTTACGTAGCATTAACACAATAAGGGATATCATTGGCTTTTAAAAGAAAGGAATTCAAAAGAAAATATTTGGTGAAATCTACGTATGAAAAATAAATGGAAGCAATATTACATGCAATAAAAAATGGGGATAGTATATCATTTGGAGGTACTTTAAAGTTAATATATACCATGATAGCATAAAGTATTTTTTGAAGCTATGATTTTCATTAGAAGATTAAAAAAAATGAGGAGAAAAAATGCAAAGTTTTAATTTTGAGATAATCTGCAAAAAGGGTAAGGAAAATTTAGTACATGATGCTCTTTATAAAATAGAAGAGGCCTCAAATCTATATCCAGTTACATTTTCTATTCCTAGGTGGTTAGAAGAAGCTTGCCATAATGGAAAAATGACAATAGTACTAAACAAAAACTAAAATTTATAAAGGATGGGATGAACTCTATGGAGCATTGGGAATGAAAGAGAGATATACTTTGGTGCAAATGTAGAATATTTTTATGCACACAAGCATATTTGAATAAACAAATATTAAGGGAGTCCCATGTCTCTCTCGATGGTAGGATGCGGGGTTCCTTAAAACATCTTAAAGGATCAAAAAAATATATTTTTGGAAAGAATGAAGAAAGATATTCAAAATTTTGTAAGAGAAGGTCGAGTTTGCATAATAAATAAAAGAGAGATAGTAAAATCTCTAGGGTTACTTCAACCGTACCACATACATATCAATAGAATTTATTACATGTGGTTAGTCTGAAATATAAAGGTAAGTATTACATTTTTGTGGTCATTTATATAGACAAATTTTGTAGATTTTTTTTGTAGAGCTCAAAGTACATAAACAACAATCCAAGTGGCGTAAGTGTCCATGAAAAGAAATTCATTGTCTTCATGGTTTTCCTAAAAGTAATAGTAACAAGAAAATTTTTGGAAATAATTATTTAATATGAGTGGAGAAACACTAGCTTCCATGAGTTCTACATATCAAACACAATCAAATGGTCAAACAAAAATAGTTAACAAATGTTTTTTAAGGTTATCTACAATGTTACTCTTTAGAAAGGAAATCTTAATGGATGAAGTGGGTTCGTCAAGGAAGAATGGTAATATGATACTACCTATCACACATCTAGTAAAATTTCCCCCATTTAAGGCCCTTTATGGATATCCAACTCCTAGTATCTCATACTTTTTGCAAGATAAGTCCAAAGTATAGGAAACAGAGTCACATATGGAAAATACTAAAGAAACTTAGAAAATTATTATGGAAAACCTTCAAATGACATGAAACATGATAAAAAAACAAGGGAAACAACATTGAAGTGAAAGATAATTTGAGGAGGGTAATTGGGTATTTTTTAGATTATAGCATTATAAGCAATCTTCATTCAAGAAAAAGAAGAATAAAGAATTAGCTCCAAAAATGTTATGGCCCTAAATAATTATTCATAGGATTGCACAAGTGGTATAGAAGTTATATTTTCCTTCTTCTTGCATTCATAAGGTTTTTCATGTATCTTTCCTAAAAAAGGTTTTGGGAAAAAAATATGCCAATGTAAATAGAACTTCCAAAATTAGATGAAGAATGAAAGTTGATTCTTGAACCACAAAAAGTTATAGATAAACATTCGTATCTCTTTGACATATAACAATTATGAAGTACCTAATCAAGTGGAAGAATATTCCTCTAGAAGAAGGTACATGGTAAAATGATCAATTCGTGATGAAATACCCATGGCTAAAGGGTTCGCTTTGAAGTTTTGACAAAGGTTTTGTTATATGTTTTATATAATGCGCAAAGCAGTAATAGTTTTATTGTTTGTTAAGGTCCCACACAGTGATCAAATTTGAAGGGCAGGTCCGAATTTCAATTAGAAGGGCATATATCTATGTTGCTCTTCCATAATGAAAAGCTTTAAAAAAAAAGCTTTTCAATTGACCACAATAAATTATTTTTACATTTCATTTTCGTGAAGACAAAACCATCAATCTTTATATTAATAAAATATTGTTACATATACAACAATGAATAAGGCTCCATCTTTCATTGCTTAATTATCTCATTGGCAATGTCAACATAAGTCTTGAAGACGAGATTATAAGAATTTGGATACATACCACCTGGGATATAGGAGATTTTTATGTGTCGCATTGTGTAATGCAATTTTGACTTTGTCTCACAAGGAGCATAAAGAAGCATGGAGGTCTCGGATTTTTTCTTATAGAATTTTTTTATTATTATTTGAAACGTTGTTTATATATATGAAGAAAACAATGAAATTATGAGCATGGTGGACAATTAGTCAAGCTCATGACGCCAAACCATGATGATGTAAGTTTGGAATTTAACATTTTTACATGTTAAAGACAAATAGTCAAAATCACTGACAACTTAGTATGCCATAATTAATAATGATTTTCTGTTCACTTTTGTTAATAGGTTTATGTCACACGATGATCTCTCTTCTCGGCATTTAATTGTATTGAAGATCACTATTCTAAGAATAAGGAGTTATTTTCTCCAAAAATAACCCTAGCCAAACATTGACAATGCATCAAGGATATCTTTCTATGCTTCATAAGTACATATGTTCTACTTATAAATCATGTCTTGGAAGTGGTTGTTTTGCTTGAAATTATTCACCAGTTTCGGGTTTCATACCAAAGTCTTTTTCTCATTTTCGAGCATCCAATACATGAAAAAGATAATGGTTTAAAACAACATAAATATTTGAAATTTTGCAAGAATCGTCTGGCACACTTTGAATATTAATTTTGAATTCAAGTGAATGATGCCGTATAGGATCAAGTGTCATTTTGAATACCAAATGTTTCACAAGAAAATTCTCAACATGCTACCCTCATAAGAAGGATTAAATGACAATATCGCATCAACTATTTCCATAATAAAAAGTGCACCTCGGCCATAAGACTAAACAACTACAAATGTTGTAGATCTAACAAGACCACACAATCAAATGTATTCCACAAGGCCAATACTCTGTATGAAAAATGAAAAGGAGTTTGCAACCAAAAATACCTTAGGCAACTAATTCAATTAGATACACCAAACCATCAGCAAAAAATGAAAACCAGACCCTACTCAAAAGGCAAGCGTTTACCTCCTTTGACAAAATTTTGAGTTCCAGAAACAAGGGCTTTTATTGTCTTGTCTAAATGCTCCTAGTAATTTGAACTGGGTTTGCACTTGCTGCAACAACCCTAAACAAAAAGGTTTCATTTCAAATTATTTTCCACAAATTCAAGATACAACCATTGTCAGTTTTGTATTTCCTAACAAGCTCATAAATTTTGACAAAAAGAAACAAATTTTTTAATACTCGATAGCAATTTTTTCACTCAAAAAACTATCTTAGACTCAATAGTAAACCCAACCCAAAACTAAAAAACCAAACACCATAAGACCCTACAAAAATGAATAGATGATTTTAATCCAAAGTACTATCGACAAAAAGTTACCTTTACAGACCTCACTTATTAAACCCTCGTGCCGTTGAATTTTAACTTCAATCATAGCGATAAGACGGATGCAACATCAACATTTTTTTTGGAGGTTGCTTGCACGCCATCCCGTAAATTTAATTCAACATTTAAAATTCCATGAAGTTTTTTTTGTAGATGGCCGCATCCATATTTTCGTATGATTTTATTTAAACACAACAACCAACATTAACGCAATTCACCAACCAGAAATTAAACAAACAGAAAATTTACCCCTCCCGCTTTGTAAATTCAAAAGGAGGACACGTGGAGCATTAATATTGGATCGCATGAAATTGAAGGGAATCAAAAACCCGAAAACTCGGACCCGAATTTTTTATAAGGCACATTGGATTGAGAATTCACGTTACAAATTAGGCGAGACGTCGCATCCCATTTTGGAACGCGAATTTGGTTTGAAATTAAATCTATTCAGACTTTCGAAGTCCGACGGAAAGGGTTCTTTAATGTTTTGATAGTTTAATTTTATGTATGCTTTAATATATACATATTTTTTAAACATATGTTATATATATATCCTATGCGAAATTAAAGGTGGGCCATATAATTTAGTTTTAATTTTATTTTTTTTAAAAGAGGGTTTATTATAATATGTTTTATATATACGAGATATAAAAATAAAAAGGACAAAAAATCTTGGTAGTTTTTTTAATAGACAGTATGTAAATTTTTTTATTACACGAAAGATAGGTGTAAAAAGTGAAAGACTAAGTGTAACTTTTTAGTGTGTATGCACAATGATGCAAAGAAGTGAAAAACACAAGAAAGTGTTTTAGAGACAGGAGTATGTTTGTTTTGAACAAATAGTGAGTTGGTTTTATGCACTCTGCGTTTTGTAGCATCATAATTTTGTAATCCCTCTCGGTGAGGAAGAAGTGTAATAGTTTTTTTTTGAGTTATTGAAGGGAATAGAAGTTTGTTTTCAAAGTATTGAAACTTTTGTCTCCGTCAAACAAATTTTTTATTTTCTCGTGTTAGAGGAAGGGAGATTTATTATCCATTCATTGATCTGGAATTTTTCAATATTCCAACATGTGCAAGAACAACGAGATGTTGTGGTTCCATCCCCAGATAAATCATTTGTCTTTGCCGCAGCTTGCCTTACCAACTTGGCCCTCAATATTTTCAACTAGGTCCTCTAATTCAACCAATAAAAAGGCCAAAACCATAGCATTGAGATACATTTCATTACACTCGTCAATAACAATAAAATTTGACTCAACCATAACCCTTTCCTTTTATTGTTGTGAAAAGCTTTATGCATTACTCTAATGTGGCTAGTCCATAGGCCAAGTAGACCACTCGGGTAATAAATATGTTTCCTTTCACCTTTGAGTTTTCAAATTATGCCTACCAAATCTAAGACATTTAAGAGGGGGAACTAATACAACGTTAAAAATAAAACTAGAGCACACATCTACAAATTACCTCCTTAGCTACTGTCACACCATCATTAACTATTTTCGGAGAACCATGCTTGCTCTCCAAGACAACATTTTTCCCCTCACCCCAAGGGTGACTCCAACAAGATCGAAGAATTTTGTTCACACCGCTTGCAAGAAAAATTGGCAATGCTTTTCATGAGTGTGCAATTGAATGCTGCATCATATGCCAAAAAAACCCTCTATGAAAAAACTAAAATAACACATTAAAATCGAATATAAGTGGACAAGGAAAGATCCACCACAGTGAAGTTTCACGTGCAGGTGACCTTCCTTTAAACATAATTTTTTCTCTGACCTGCAATTTTTTTGTCACTGAGCCATCCTTGTTGAAGTACAACTCCTTTTCCATAGATATTGTATTAAATGCATTCTCTCTGTCGTGTAATCTCAGAGTCCCTCTTCTACTTGAGCGATTAAAGGAAATGGGTGAAAAAATTGAAAGAGAAGACAATTGTCTGCCATAATTATCAAGCATTGCACCCAACTTCTTCCCCTTTCCATTGTTACCCAATGAGGTAGATGTGGAAATTGTTGTCATACTGCCCAAAGTAGAGGCCATATTCTCTTATCCCGAATATAGAATTACAAGATCTTCATATTAGTATGAACCTTAAAAAACATGACTCCCATTGCTAAAAAACCACTTTTTAAGTTGTAACAGTCAAACTAAACAACTATCGCAACTTTTGGCAACCTCGGAGTATTAAGAGAGAAACAACCAAAGAGAAATAAAACCACAATCCTCATTTTAATTAGACCAGACTATATATTTGCATTAAGATAATAGAAAGAAATCACGACTATATTAAGCCCAAGACAAAACAATCTTTAACCAAATGTCTCTTGCGGCCTTCAAAGTTGCCATGCTAGAGGTTGCATATTTTTAATTTAAATTCTTGACCTCTCGTGCCCATCTATGAATGCATCCAATGGGATATCTACATCAAATGCTCCTTTATATCCCCAAAAACAAATTCCCTACTACAAGAGCACCGAGATTGATGGATCACCCCACACCATCCCACCCACTAGAAATGGTGAAAAAGGAAACCCGAGAAAACTTCGAAATATCTCAAGATGACTATATGGGTGGTTCTTATGAATCAACCAACCATTCAAAACATTCTCATCAATCCAAACCATGAGTATTATGTGACTGATATTCAAGCAGTAATCGAATCGTATTTCTAAAGCTATGTTAGAGAAACCCTAAACTCTCACTAAAAATAGGTGAAATGTGGCACCACTCAGAGATTGAAATGTACAAATTGGTAAAAGTGGTATAAAATTGGCATGCTCAAACAACGAGGTGATTCAGGAATGACATGAGGGAGAAAATATCAGAAAAGCCCCAAATCTGGAGAACTAAAGCTCATCACCAACCTGAGATTGACAACTTTACATGATGTAACCTATGAAATCGTAAATGGAGAAATCATAGTAACAATAAAGTCAACCTATGTAACAATAAAGTCGTATTCATCCCGGGAGTGGTAATGGGAGAAATCACAGTGAACAACAGAAACATGCAAGAGTTGCTTACAATCAAATAGATGAAAAAAACACATACAAAAAAACCTAGATAATAATCATGAACGAGCTTAATATTGAATTATGAACTGCAAGGAACTTACAAAGTGTGACATTACAAACCTAGTCAAGTGCACAAGCAAAAATATCCCTGGACATGACCCCGGTTGACAAGTTGTATCGCTCATGATGCAAGAGGATTTGTACCGCACTCTGCCAAGTCAATCAAAATCCATCATTATCTATACAATAAATACAAGTAATTGATGTAGTATTTTTTACTCTAAGATGCATTCTTATGATAATGTTAGAACATATGTTGAAAATGTCAAAACATACCTGAATAAGCTCCTCTTCATTTCAAGAACAATTTATTGGAGTCGCATGAACTCTGGAACAAGCCTCCATGATCCGAAAGAGTAGAAACTAAGTCAACAATGACTTTTTTGTTGCTATGTCTGATCAAGGGAGGTTTGCTCACGGATTAAATCGCTCCAATAAATTATTCTCTACTAAACAGGCCAACCACGTGAAGGTGGAAGCTCTTATGGCCCCTCTCCCTCACATCTCTCTCAAGTCCCCAATACCTAATCTATATTTCATTTTTTACTTTCATGAGCATAAAAAAAAATTCAATAAACTAATAAAAAAATAATTCAACAAAAAGTACGCAAGGAAACATTGCAATTAATGCTTGACATAAAAATAGTATGATAAATGAGTTTTTTATATAACGCAAAAAACATTCCAACTATGGTAATGTTTGTCTTATAATAATACAATATTTTACATTATCAAATTTTCTTTTTCTTTTTCCTATTTCTAAAGCTCCTAATTACATCATCAATATCATCGTGTTTCGTCTCCCCGTTTTCATGCGCACCAGTTGTCGGCGCTGACCTAGTTGCGTAGTCACGATGTCTGGTCTCATCCAGTGACGGGGCATCGCCTACAAAAATAGATAATATTAAATTTTAATTGTCATTTTTTAAATATCATTGAACTAGTTCGGTAATATTAATAAAAAAAATCGCAATGAGATTATTTACCTGGTGCACTAGTTGTCGCCGCTGACCTAGTTGCATAGTCACGATGTCTGGTCTCATCCAGTGACGGGGCATCGCCTACAAAAATAGATAATATTAAATTTTAATTTTCAGTTTTTAAATATCATTGAACTAGTTCAAGAATATTAATAAAAAAAAATTGCAATGAGATTATTTACTCGGGTGTGCTCCAAATGTCGCCATTTTTCTAGTTGTCACGATGTTCAATACTAACAAGGATGTGGCATTGCCTAGAAAAATAGATAATATTACCTTAATTGGTCGTATTTTTAAATATCATTGAACTAGTTCGCAAAATTAATAAAAAATTGCAATGAGATTATTTACCTAGTGTTATCACCAGTTGTCACTACTGACCTAGTTGCATAGTCACGATGTCTAGTCTCATCCAAAGACGGGGCACGCTACAAAAATAGATAATATTAAATTTTAATTGTCAGTTTTTAAATATCATTGAACTAGTTCAGTGATATTAATAAAAAAATTGCAATGAGATTATTTACCTGGTGCACCAATTGTCATCGTTGGAACTGTTTCCCTATCTTCCTCTCTCGTGGTAAGATCCTTAAGGGAAACATTTTCTGTTATTTAAACAAAAAACGTTATAAGGACAACCATCAAGGTACAATTAGAAAAAATTATAAGCGGAAATTAATTATCGTCACGGCCCTCACTGATAGTAGCATTGTCGGCCTGGTCCCCACTACAAGGATCAGCTCATGTGAGGATCATCTACATCCGGCTCTAAAACTAGGTTATTTGCCTCAGCGGAGTGTCGTCTCCCGATTTAAAAAAGTTGTTAGACATTAAATTTATGGACGAAACAAACATATTGGAAAGGTTAAGATAATGTTTTACCTTATCGTGGATCCTGATCTTCCCTAACCGCCCCAAGCTTCATGACAACTGACTACTACTGATAGCCGAAATGGAAAGCAATATTTTTATCTTCCTCTATAGTTTCTGTTCCAAAGTCATCACCCTACATTACATATGATTGTGTATTTTTAATCATATTTGATAGGATTACAAAAATGTTGGAAGGCGATACAATTAATTATAAGATGTTTAGCTACTTAATTACAATTGTTGTAGCTAATTTCAAGTAGCCGCCCTGGCCTAGCTTGTGATGGCCCTTTTTCTCAATCCTAGATTTGGTTGCCTTTGAGGTGTCAGGCAACCTATCATCAACAAAATTGAAGTCAGATATGACGTAGCACACTTTTATTTTAGACATAGAGAAAATTAAAGCTATTGAATTAAACTTGTAATTTACCTTGTGGGTCCAGTGGGCATTTTTCCTTCTTTATTTTCCCTTTTCTCTTTTCCGTCATGGATGAGTGCTCTCCACTCACTCTCTGGAATTGCGAGAGGACGCTCATATCTAGGGTTAAATTGCAATTGCGTCCTATAGGTGTCCCTGGTATATTTCAAATATTTGCCAGCTACCCGAGCCACCGTTGTCTCACAAATGTGCCGACCCCAAAAGGGCTTCTAGATAATCTAAAAGTTCTTTTCCAGGTTGGAATTAAGGGAATTCCACCGTGCATATGGTTGGGCCAAAAATTACCAACGCATGGCTCTCCAAAAACCTGTAGAACTCATTGTTTCCTACACAGAAAAAAAAGATATTATCATTAATTTAAAAATAAAAATCATGATAAATATGTTTTAGATAAAGTACATGAAATAGTTAAAATATTAAAATCTACCTGGGAGTTGTACGTGCTTTGTAGGGACACCTTCATCGTTCACCAACAACGTTCCATTAATGGTCCCTATGGAGCTGACACATGTAGCTCCAGGAAACGCAATAATGTAGTTGGCCATATCAGCCTCATCATTGCCAACATGCTCAGTGGTTGGCTGGGTGTCTGCTTGGGCAGGGTGTGTTTCTTGGCTGGCACCTAAAGGATTAGAAGGTGTACGAGAGGGTTTCTGGGCAATCTCTTGCCCTTGTGTCTCACTACCACCAACACCGGGTTCAGAAAGTGCTAGAAAATGCTACATACAAAAGACATTTTTGTTAGTTTAGTGAATGTAAAAATTAAAAATCAAACTATCACAATTCATCTCATGCAGAACAAAAAAAATATCCTTTTGAATTTTTATTATTTCCTGATATGTTTCTAGCTGGCTCATAATTTTTTTATCCTCTCTTCTATTTCAGGTGTTTGAGGCGCTTCTATCAAAGTATTAAATTCTTACCTTGCATCTCATGCCTTTTTTCGCAACAAGAACACTGGAGATAGGGATGAATAAAGCTCTTCCTCAAAGAGGGAATCATCAGGTGTACCATGGCTAGGTGTCTACATTGAATTCAGTCCTGGAAACATGTCATTTCACATTAAGGCACCCAAACAAGAGACGAGTTGACAATGAAGACCTTATTGAATATATTGTTGGAGCAACATTGTTGAAGCTGATGGTATAGCATTGTTGGAGACGATCTTGAAGGGCCTTGAAGTGAAGCTTTTGGAGCAACTATTGAAAAATCCTTAGAGCATTTAAGTAAGGCACTTTCTATCTTCCATCACCTTTTTCCTTTCAATATCCTTTAAACGATTTTGTTGATATTTAATGTTTGAAATCACCTTATAATTCCTTGATTATATGTGTTTGGGGACTTTCCCTTTGAAATTACCCAAAAATACCCTGGCAATTTTATCTTTAGGATGCATGTCTGACCCTATTGTTCAATATTTTGATTGATAGTAGTAAACATAGAGAGTTAGGGGGCTCTTGACTTGGTTTGGTTGGGCCATTAGATCCCTAACATCTATTAGGGAGAACCCCCCTTGAGTTGGAGGAGAGCTAGCCCAAGTGAAAAGAGGTTGGTGAGGTGACAATGGGGCTATTGAATTACACATGGTATCACACTTTAGCTTTAGGACTTTATCTTGAGAAGTGCGAGATTTTGCTATATCAATTCTCAAATTGTTTACAACACTATTGTTAAGAACTAATAAAAAGTGATGTTGAGGGGTTTTTGGGTATAAGAAAGAATACCGTTTAAAAACTAGGGTTCTCAGTCCTTGGCATTCCTTCACCTGGGCCTAGGGGCACACTAGAATAATTTCACACTAAACCATGAAAACTTAAAAGTAACTTAAAAAATCCATAAAGTAATAATAATCATAATTCCTAATTTCCTATTGTACGATATGATGAAAATTATTCAAACATGAAGCAATGAAGACATGCAATGTCTGAATTTCAAGATTGATGAACCAATACAAGAAGTTAGAAACTACAACTTTGATTCAATACTCGTGTCCTAACTCTAGGAAGGAATCTAGTTTGTAGTACAGAACATGCATCGTGTATTATCAATTCTTAATTGACAACAACTAAAGGTCATATACCTCATCAATTCCTTCCCATTTTGTGTTTTTATGTTATATTCCTTATAAAAGTGTCAAATTTCTCTCAAAGTAAGCAACCACTGAATAAAATAAAAAATAGTCGAGATATGATTGAGAAATGGTCATTTATTTCTTGAAAGGATCTTCACGATTTCTTTGGTTGTTTTTCATCTCAAGAAACAAGAAATGACCTAAGAAACTATCATGATGTAATATAAGAAACAACATGGTGCAATCGCCATTTTCAAAGCCAAATGATGTCCATTGAGGACATGGCCTTTATTTGGTTCCTGTTTCATAGGAGTTTTGGGTAGAAATGGAACTTTGTTGTACCATTTCCAGTAGTGAAAAGGGAAAACCTTCTTTTTCCATGGGAAATAATTTACCTTTCCTTTTTCAAGATAATCTAAATCACAAAAAATATGAACTATACTGCACACATTCTTGGATAATGTGAAAGTGGAAAAGGAATAACCTACACAAGTGATGCACACATGTACATTTGAAAAATAATAGATTTTTGTAGTTGAAATGCAATGCTTGTTTTCATTTAAATGTAGGGTTTTTAAAGCAGGGAGAAATAATGGATGCCAAATTAATAAGCGTTTCTTTGGGAAAAATTTAAATCTTGTATTGGGTGATGAAGATAATAGAGGGTATTGAATCTTGATTCTTGACATCTAGAGATAACCCTACAACCTAACACAATCCAATGGAATTGACCAAAAAAACCCAAATAGAGTCAACCCTACTATAGGAGGAAGGGCCTGCAGTAAGAACTTACCATTTTGCAAGAGTTGAGGGCGAATGCTGTTCTGCAAGAGCTGAGGGCGAACGCTGAGGGAGAATGTAGGGTGAATTTTGTTTTGCAAGAGCTCAGGGCGAATGCTGAGGGCGAATGATGTTCTGCAAGAGATGAGGGCGAATGCTGAGGGCGAATGCTGTTCTGCAAGAGCTGAGGGCGAATGTTGAGGGCGAATGTTGTTCTGCAAGAGCTGAGGGAAAATTTTGAGGGAAAATGCTGTTCTATACGAGTTGAGGGTGAATTCTAAGGGCGAATGTTGTTCTGCAAGAGCGGAGGGCGAATGCGGGCGTGATATTAGACGTTAATGTAGCTATTGCAACGGATATAAGTTTCGTATTTTTAATAAAATCATTTTTATGTAGTGTGCATATAAGTTTCGTATTTTTATGTAGCATGCATATAAGTGTCATTATAATGATGGCGGAAAAAGCATCGCTATTGCGACGGATGCCTCCAAACGTCGCAATTGCGACACTTAGACATTGTGTTGCACTTGTGACGTTTGGAGGCAGCCGTTGCAATAGCGACGCTTTGGGGCATAGTGTCGCAATTGCGACGTCTTCCTCCAAACGTCGCAATTGCGACACTTTGTATAAGTGTCAGTATTGCGACACTTTTCTATAAACGTCGGTATAGCGACGGTTTCAGGCGGGATTGAAAAAATTTGGGGAAATTTCTGACATTTGGTCAAAAACGTCAGAAAAAAGTGTCGGAATTTCCCCCAAATGTAGTAGTGCCTATATAGAGGAAAATACAATCTTTAGTTAATTTTGCAATAAGCACTAATCTTCTCAATTCTATTGTAATTCTTCAATATATTATCATTCTAGAACATAAAGGAGTCATGATTAAAGGAAAAATATAAAGAAATACATGGAAAATGCATACCTTTTCCAATGCTCAACAGTTGTAAGGTTCTAAAATATCATATTTCAGAAGAAAGATTTTGATCCTATTTTTTTATTGGTCTCTTTTTTTCTCGTCTACCTGTGTTGATTTCTAAGATTTAGCAGTAATATCAATTCACATGTTTACTCAGATTTATGCTCATTTATTTTAATCCAATTATGCTGATGTCTTTGATACACTATTGTTGTTTTAAAATTTTTGATTTTGAAATCCCCTAGCTAAGCATCAAAACAACACTGAAAATGGTAACATTGGGCATGATTTGTATAGAACTTGCTATGTTGTATGTTGATTTGATCTTAATATTTCTGATTTACTGTTTTTTCTCTTTAAAATTGAATGTCACTTGATGGTAAAGTTATACTCATTAATGCACAAAGTTTATGTATTATAAGGGTAAATTTATAAATTATTTGAGTTTTCATTTTGTGTTTTCAAGTTTTCACATTTCTAATTTTATTGCAATGTGGCAGACTGATCGTGGCACAGGTTCAACATCAGGACATGTAAATAAATAACAATTTCACTTTTAGATTAGTTTCTTTATCTTTAACAATCAATATATATATATATATATATATATATATATATATATATATATATATATTTCATGGTTCTTATTATTTTATAATGTGGCAAGATGATCGCGGAAAGGGGCCAGCTAAAGAACATTTAAAGTGCCAACCTTGCTCTATCTTCAAGTATTTTAATTGTTTACATAATTGAAATAATGTTAATTTTGTTCAAATATGCAGACATGTGGCCATGGTGTGCATCATGATTCCCTCAACAAGGAATATTTTTATTCATCCCCAAGTCCATTTGTTTTTCTACGAAAATATATTCTAAAATAAAATAAGGAACTTGAGCATTTGGTAGACATTGTGCCTCAAACACCTGAATTAGAAGATAGCATATTACAAGTTATGATCCAACTTCAAACATATAAGGTAATAAAAAAAAAATTAAAATGATATTTTTATTGTTATGCGTAATATCAGTTGTGATAGGTTGATTTATAAGTTCCACTGATTTTTTTTTTTTCATTTTTCTTGAATTTATTATCCAAAAAGTAATACTACAAGGCTTTATGTTTTTTTCATCTAAAATTTCCTTCCCTAGACAATTCATGGGGTAGCTTCCATTGAGTTTCAAAAACATGGATGTTCTTCAATCGCATCTGCCTTCTTCCTATGGCCTAGCTAATTCCAATGCCTCCCATTCACCAAAGAGACCTTTTATTTTTCTAGATTTCCTAACCCTAAGAACCCGTGGTACACCCTTCTAATCCTTTAAAGAACGACCTTCATAATATGGGCCAAATAATTCTAATAGACTGGAATTTCTTCCACTAATTATCTCATGAACATGATTTGACCTCTAATGGATAATCACCTGTTACACCAGTGATTTACTCTCGTCTCTATCTTACTGAGGAACCAGCTCCAATCAAATTTTTTATGTCCATCTGGCTTCAAAGGATAACCAAGATATTTAAAATGTACTTAGAACTCCAATAGGTTATAAGAAAAGAATTTGACCAAATTTTGAGTTGTATCCTCATCTACTCCATTATGAATCAAGAAGAAGACTTATGAAGATTCAATTACATATTTTTATCCTTATCGTAAAGTTCCAAAATCTCTTTCATCTTTCTACTCTCCTGAATTGTACTTCGGTTGAATTTTTTTTTTCTGTTAAAAGTGAAATTTTGAAATTCAAAAGTTCATGGAAATTATGGGAACCAGTTAGCTTAATTGATTGTGGTTTTTATGTTCTCACTTTGGAATGTGGATTTCATTTCCTTCCATGTGGATCCATTGTTTAAAATTTAGTGTTAAAGTTTTACAACTTAATTTCTATAACATCATTATGTATTATGAGAATCCATTTCTTGCTAATTATAAATTTTTATGCATGAATACATTCATAAGGAAATTTTGTTTTAATGGATTGGTATCTTAGTCAGTAGATCACCAGCTTGAACTTGTTAGAGTCTTGAATGACACAAGTGTCACCTTGCAAAAATTCCTTTGAGAGGTTGTCAAGAATGATTTTATTTGTGACTATTATTTTAGAGTGATGACAATGAAATGGCTCAAAAATGTGAACTTGACTCAAATGAAAAGGAAAACACATAAAAAAAAATTCAAGAGAAGAGAGTACAAAGGGTGAAATCATCTTTATCAAGCAGAATTTTACATTTATATGTATAAGTAATTAATAGAACGAAAGTAGAGGTAAATGGGAAGCAATGATGCCTCTACTTGTAATGCTAACACAGTTTGAAAAAGCATGAAATCATTTTATGAAGAAGAATTTTATATTTAGATGTATAGGTGATTAATAGAATGGAGGTTGAAGAAAAATTCCAACAATTATTCCTCCACTCGTAATGCTAACTTAGTTTGATAAAAATGGAGTTCTCTTGTACTAATCAAGGCCTTGGTGAGATGACGGCTGGAAAATTTTCCCAACTCGTTACAATGGTGATTTTATAAACATGAATTCCAAATCACAACCTTTCAACATAAATTTATGACCCCTTATACTACTTAAGAAGCAAGATATTCTTTTTGAACAAATAACTCCTTTGAATATATGTTCTTTCATAACAGTGATAATTAGAGGAACAACACTAAGCGATAAAATAGACTAAAGGAAAAATTACGACTTCACTTAAAAATTTAAGTTCATTTTTTTTCTCTCCATTGTTCTTGAGCATCCTCCCCAAGAAAAACTTATATCAAACGTTTTCCTTTGCTTTGGAGCTACACTTGTAGATTCATTGTTATCTAGAATTGATTGTATGATACCATTATGGAGTTGATTGGCACTGTAGAGGATGTTGGTGCTACTTGTCCTTGGGTGTATGCTCTTCACAATTACTTGGGCCAATTTAGAGTGGGTTCTTATGATATTTGGGTAGACATGTAGAAATTTTTGCTAGCCGGCAGCACAACACAGTTTCAATGTTTTTGCATAAATTTGATTCCCACAGTTCCAAAGTAATAAGTCTGATGTAAAATTTTTGAATGCAATTTGTTTGAAACAAATTTTTATTTTTGTAAGCTAGGTAGGACTACACTATTCATGATCATGTCCAAATACATCACCCAGATCGGGGTAGGGAATTGAACTGATGACTTCACATCAAGGAGTGCCTTAACAACACACCCGATCATTGTTAAGGCCAAGCTAGTCAAAATTAACATGTAGGCTCAGTTAACCCTCTTGGGGTGTGTGCCCTTGTTATGTGAGTCCACAACCCTTATGAGGATGTTGCATTTGAGTTGTGTACAAATGCACAAATCAAGCTAAAAATTGTAACATCTCATCTTGTGATCTTGTGACCTGAAACTCCTCAATGCTAGCTTAGATATATGTTGTCTATACCTCCACATTATTCTCCTACATCCTCCGTTGGAAGCCTTCAATCCCTTGCCATAGATCCACAACCCTATCTCAGATATGAGAAGTCGATGTGTGAGAATGGGATGAAGAGTGTTCCTTTTATAAAATTTAGAATATGAATCCAACATTTAATTTTGGAGGAAAAATTCAGAATTCACATCAAGGAGTGCCTAACAATGCACCCGATCAAGGTTAAGGCCAAGCTAGTCAAACCTAACATGTAGGCTCAGTTAACGCTCTTGGGGTGTGTTCCCTTGTTATGCGAGTCCATAACCCCTATGAGGATGCCTCACTTGAGTTGTGTAAAAATGCACAACTCAGGCTAAAAATTATAACATCTCATCTTGTGATCTTCTGACATTCTTGATCTAAAATGCACAACTCAAGCTAAAAATTGTAACATCTCATATTGTGATCTTGTGACTAGGAACTCCTCAATGCTAGCTTAGATATATGTTTTCTAGACCTCCACATTCTTCTCCTACATCCTATGCTAGAAGCCTTCAAGCCCTTTCCATAGATCCACAACCCTATCTCAAATATGAGAAGCCGATGTGTGAGAATGGGATGAAGAGTGTTCCTTATATACAATTTAGAATATGAATCCAACCTTTACGTTTGGAGGAAAAATTAAAAATTCACATCAAGGAGTGCCTTAAAAATGCACCCGATCATGGTTAAGGTCAAGCTATTCAAACTTAACATGTAGGCTCAGTTAACCCTCTTAGGTTGTGTGGCCTTGTTATGCGAGTCCATTACCCCTATGAGGATGCCTCACTTGAGTTGTGTAAAAATGCACAACTCAAGCTAAAAATTGTAAAATGTCATCTTGTGATCTTGTGGCCTTCTTGATATAGCACATTATGATAATGAGGTTTGTTATTGTGAGGTTGTAAGGTTCTAAAATATCATATTTCAGAAGAAAGAGTTTGATCCTATTTTGTTTTCTTGGTCTCTTTTTTTCTCGTCTACCTTTGTTGTTTTCTAAGATTTAGTAGTAATGTCAATTCACATGTTTACTCAGATTTATGCTCATTTATTTTAATCCAATTATGCTGATTTCTTTGATACACTATTGTTGTTTTACAAGTTTTGATTTTTAAATCCCCCAGCTGAGCATCGACACAAAACTGAAAATGGTAACATTGGGCATGATTTGTATAGAACTTGTTGTGTTGTATGCTGATCTGATCTTAATATTTTTGATTTACTGTTTATTCTCTTTAAACTTGAATGCCATTTGATGGTAAAGATGTACTCATTAATGCACACATTTTATGTATTAGAAGGGTAAATTTAGAAATTATTTGAGTTTGTATTTTGTGTTTTCAAGTTACATATTGTTTTCAAGTTTTCACATTTCTAATTTTATTGCAATGTGGCAGACTGATCGTGGCATAGGTTCAACATCAGGACATGTAAACAAATAACAATTTCAATTTCAGATTAGTTTCTCTATATTTAACAATATATATATATATATATATATATATATATATATATATATATATATATATCATGGTTCTTATTATTTTATATTGGCGGGATGATCAGGAGAAAGGGCGGAAATTTGACTTTTTGGTAAAGTGCCAACCTTGCTCTATCTTTAAGTATTTTAATTGTTTACATAATTGAAATAATGTTAATTTTGTACAAATATGCAGACACGTGGCCATGGTGTGGGTCATGATTCCCTCAACGAGGAATATTTGTATTCATCCCCAAGTCCATTTGTTTTGCTGCAAAAAAATATTCTAAACGAAAACAAGGAACTTGAGTGTTTGGTGCACATTGTGCCTCAAACACTTGAATTAGAGGAAAGCATATTACAAGTTATGATCCAGCTTCAAACATATAAGGTAATAACAAAAAATTAAAATGATATTTTTATTGTTATGCATAAGATCAATTGTGATAGGTTGATTTATAACTTTTACATTATCTAAACTAATAAAAAAATTCTTTCGTATGTATTATTTTATGCAACCTATTGTCCTCGGTGTTGGTGGTATTGGGACAAAAAGGAAAGAGATTCCCTAGGAACACTATCATACACCTTGTATGCCATTAGGTAGCAGCTAAGAAACACACTGGTGGGGCCTTTGTTTTTGGAAAGAACAATTTTGAGTTGCCGAGAGCTGGAAGACAGGTGGCGAAACACAATCAAGGTAGACAGGGAGCTATCGCAGTTGTGGAAAGCTAGAAGATAGGTTGCACAACGTTAGTAGAGAACAATGCAGATGGTAGATATGGGAGACAAGAACAATAATTAGAACACCCAATAATAAAGAATAAGTGGAAAGCAGCAGAGTAGGAAAAAAGGAAGGACTTACATTCACATTCGAGGAGGAACAAATAGGCAGTTAGTCAGTGGAGGAGGAGTTAGTTAGTCATTGTGGCGAGAGGCTGATAGGAAAAGCAGAGCCTTAGGAGAGCTCTCTGAGAACTCTGTTGTACTGAATTAAATTTTAATAAACTTTGCAAATTAGATGTATGATGTTCTGTTATTGATAATGAAATCTGGTGGTTGCTGTGTGTAATGTTGTGAGTTGATTGATGATTATTTTCTTATGATAAATGTATGATTAAATTAAATTTTAACTCAACATTCTAAACATATGTTGATGAATGATAGTTTCTTTGTAGAGTTGAGATATGCTTGTTGCTCCTAAGTCTCCATAGATATTCTCTATGGTTTCATTTGTATTCTACCTGATCTTGCTTCTAATATTACTAAGGTCACGTCACGCCTTGGGTGAGACGCCTTACTCTCTGGAGCAAGGTGAAAATATCAGCGTTGTGCTAGACTACTGCAGAAACCTTGTTGGCCCTTAAACCTGAAACTGGGTCTTACCCAGAGACCTCATTTTTCGCCAACAAATGGTTCCATTGCTGGGACCTGAAAACTCATTTAGGAGTTAAATCATGGTATCGTGGATCTCCAAGAGGGAAATACGAAGCTAGTGGTATAATAACTTAGATTAGTTCATATCACAACAAGCGGAACTTCAACAACATATGGAAAAGATTGTCAAAGATCGGGTCCTGTTTTCCAAATCTGCGAGTGACCTGTATGAAATTTTCTAGGGAAAGTTTCCCAAAGAGCTTTATAATTTTTCGCGGAGATTACAAATCAATTCACTCCTCCTAGGATCCCGTAGAGTCTATCACAAGTGGACGCACACGGATCTAGTAGCACTCCATCGGTTAAATATCGATCTAACTTGAGTTGTAGATTTTTGGGTACAATCTACCTTGGAAGGATACATTTTAGAATTTGAAGCCGAGTGTTACCAATATTTTACAAAAGCTGAAGATATATTTAGATCTGGATTGCAGGGAGAAATGTTGAAGGAAATCCCATTATGCATCAAAGCTTTAATGGTGGACAAGGGTTTGATGTCCTTTCAAAGCTATGATATGGAGAATTAAACCTCCAGTACCGAGGGAAAGATGCTACGAGTATGTAAGAAGGGGGAATAGGGATATGGATGTCGAAACCTTTAGTAGATTGAGAGAGCGACGAGCACATCATAGGGCGCATATTGTTGAGAAGTGGTGAGAAAGGGCAATGAAAGAATTTGAAAAGCAGGAGACTAATCGATAAGACAATGAAAAGGTGTTGCAGATGATAAAGGAAAGGGAAGGTCAGATGGGATCCCAAGGAATGGGAGTTATCATTAAGGAATTTAGGCAAGTGTATAGGAGCCCAACCCGAAGAGAAAAGGGAGAAAAGTCGAATGAGGAGGATATGCACCCCGAGGAGATGTCTGATGTGAACCTACATGTTGCGATGGAGCAACTATTCCAAGAGAGGCCGACACCCATAACGAAAGTTAATCCTATTCCCTAAGATTCAAGTAGCACTAGTCCTGACCTTCCCTTAGTACTCTATCATCCACCTGATAAATTTTTTGTTAAGTTAAGGGAATTTAGGAAGTTGAGTAGTGTTAAGTATATAGTACAGATATCTACTAGCCACAGTGCTAGTAGTACAATCTCTCAGCCGAGAAGTGGAGGTTTTATTTTAGTACCACTCACACAAGGAAATATGGTGGGATCGTTCACCCGATACCCAGAATTCTCTGGGAAACGTAACGATGATGTGGAGCAACACTGGTATCTCTGAAAAGCAATTTGGAGAGCTCGACAGACACCAAATGAAGTCAAGTTTATTGAGTTCCAGACCACTCTAAGAGAAATAGCTTTTTGCTGGTTCATTAAATGGTCAGAAGCTTATCTAAACCCAACAATAGATGATGTGGAGAAAGAATTTGTCCAAGAATTTAAATTTCCTCAAACAAATCAACAGGGATTATTTGAATTGCTGGAAATCAAATAGCGGCAGGGAGAAATGGCCTCAGACCTAATGAGAAGATTTAAATATGCGATTGGGAAGCTAAGTTACGTAATCGATCTAAATCACTAATGGGATCGGTTCATTAAAGTGCTCCTCCCATTGATTAGGACCCCACTGACGCAACAGAAGATTTATACCCTTCAATATGCCCTTGAGCAAGCCATGAAAATAGAAGCTATGGTGGGGTACCCACAGGAGTTCAGAGGAGGAGCAACAGTACAAGATCCTTCCATACTAGGGCTACAAAATCAGATAGTCAGTTTAACAGAGAAGTTGAAAGACATTAAGCTGACACGACCTACAAGGCCCAATGTGTGGTGCACCGATTGCCTGATGGAAGGACACATTGCCACAGAATATCCGAGGTTGTGAGGAACAAATTAGAGAACTTTAACAACAAGAACACTGGGGGCCCCACCAGTGGGGCGATTTGCGCAGATAAATACCCAAGGTCTATACCAACCGCAATCCCACTTTCTAGGGTTCCCCACTCAGCAGAATCGGACAACAACCGACTACTATGAAATATGCAAAGGTATTGGTCATCCTCCATGACTATGTCCAATTTTGCATAAATATTATAATGTTCTAAACAATATATAGTGTGAATTTTACACTTTTACAACGCATAATATAGAGAAATGTAGAGCCCTCGATGCATTGGCAGAATGACTGGTCAGGCCATCTTATAGGGTGAATGAAGCTCTAAGGGGCCGAGGAGGAGGAATGAGAGGTGGAAAAACCAGAGGAAGATGACTAGTAAGGTGTTATAATTGTGATCAATAAGGGCACGTAGAAAGGGAATGTTCGATACCTAGGAGACCATGGTTCTCTCAATGTAGAGTTAACACATACACGACTGAAGACTGCCCAGAGTTGATTAAGAGGTGGGAGGAAAGAGCTAGATAAAGGGGAGCTAATCTGGTTAATGCAGAAATGAGAATAGTAGAAGCTCAGCCCATGCAAAGCGTAGATATAGTAACATGAGGAGGGAAGAAAACATGAGAGGATGCACGTTATATGGACCTGGTAAAGCTGATCAAGCTCACATCTCCAAAGAACAATTTCAGCCCGGATAGACAAAAGAAGTATTTTGAGGCGATGGAAACATTTTCCCAGATAGGGACGTATAGAAGTATCAAAATTCCATAGCCAACCTTTGAAAAAGAGAATGAAAATCATACAAGTACATTTATTTAGGAATGGTTCCGACTGTTACTGAAAATTGTAACCAATGCACCGATGCTAGAACAACTTAAGCAAAATCTAGAGTTGGTGGTGCAAGAAAATAGAGAACCTGGAGACTCAAGAAATTCAAATGAAAAGTACATTAGAAGGATAAAAAGAAATAAGAGAAGAATAGGAAATGAATTATGTGTGAATACCTAGGTCGCGAGATTTCAAATCAAAGATACAATGCTCGATCTCAGATCAAATGTCAACATCCTACCTCGAAAGACGTGGGAAGCACTGGGGAGACCAAATTTGACATACTTACCAATAAAACTCCGAATGGAAAATCAGTGATGTATCGTACCCATAGGAAGGCTGGAGGAAGTCGAAGTTGATGTTGCAGGAGTAAAAACATATACAGATTTTGAGGTAATATACATTATGGGGGACAAGGATCCCTATTATGATTTGCTAGGAACAGATTGGGCCTTCGAGAATTATGCAGTGATTGATTTAAAAAAGGAATTAATTATATTTGAAGATGAGGAAGTCAGGGTAATTCAACCACTGGACCCATATCAAGGACCCTAGTACACTATAATATCCCAAAATAGGGAAAATCAGCAATATTGGCAATATCTTATAATATCCCAAGATTGGAGATCCAATAATACATGAACATAAAATTGAAAGTAGCAGTGTAAATCAACTCATAAACATGGGGGACCAAAATGGAGACATTAATCCATGTAGTATATCAGCAAATCCATACATAACAATGAGGCATTGATCATATACAATGAAGGAACAAGCCTCCCATAAGAAATCACTCTACAAATGAACTGTTGTCACAATAAAAGAATTCCGAAGACTGCTACAAAGCAGTTAAAACACACTGCTATAGAAAAATGATGTACACAATATGTAGGTCTGTTATAAGCCTCAAAAGATATTCTCAATACAGATCTATGCTTAATACCAACTCTTACAAGGAACCCGGGAAGGGGTTTTCATAAATACACTCTATACAAGATGGGATCTAAATCCCAATGGTTGAAGATACACTGAAAAATGAAGAACAAGATCTGAAGTAGACCCCCCTCAAAGGTCTCCTCCCATGAAAGGATGAACCCCTCAATCACAAGGAAACACTGCAAAGGAACCATCATAACTTCTGCTAAAGCTGCCTTAAAAAATAATGCATTCCATAGTTGGAATAGTGCTGGGAATGATGGGAAACGTATGTCTTGATGCCAAGGATCTTAAATGTGCCCAAGAAATCTCCAAATAGATCTCCCAAGAGAAGGAAACCTTCCTCCTATGAGAAAATAGCTCAGAAATTGGGGTTCTAACCCCTCCACTGCTGCACACTGCAACACAGCACAATAACCTGCAGAAACTGCGTTGATGAAGAAGTTGTAGCTTGGCTTGAAAACTTGAATGTGGAAATGAATAAAATACTCTTCCAAGAGGTCCCTCAAGGGAAGAGGTGGGATTCCCGCTCGGGAACACCCGGTGCTAAACAACATAGCTACCTTTCTAAATAGCAAGAGGAAGCAATAGTCTAAGTAGACCAATATCAAAATAATAATCTAATACATGAGCTCAAATGGCTTCCATCCTCTTTCTTAAATAGAATGTGAGCTTGCTTTCCCTTGGCCCCACTCAATTAGGTAATTTCCTCCATGAGATCCATCTCCCTCCAAAACTACGTTATTCTCTAGTTAATCTCCACTCCTCCTTATCAGTGTTGTTGAATTGGTCAAAGTTGACTGAATCAACATGATACAAACCCTGTTCACACTTGGAGGAGCTTTATTTAGCTGCTACAAAGGTCTCCTTTCACACTTGAAGTGTTTCTATTGCTACTCAAGAGACTTATGGGCCTCCCCACCCATTTATTTACTGACCTAGTGAAAAAACAACAATAATATTCCATTTAGCTTGGAGGCTAAGTTTTTGGAATATTACATACAAAGAATTGTTGACAACATAGAGGACGCTCAACTTCTAGATCAAATCTACCAGATGATGGTAGGAAAGAGAGAAGATTATATCAATCCGACAGCGGGAGGGACCGTAAGCTGGAGAAGTGTTTAGAGTTCTGATTTGGGATCAGAAATAGCATGGGATGATTGGCAACAGGGAGGATATGAAACCAACACTAGAAGATGCACTAACATTCAGGGTTTCAACTGGATTGGTACCGATGTAAGAGGATATTCGACTCTTTCAAATATGCATGTTGTAAATACATTTATTACAAAAGTGGAAGAAAAGGTACCAATAGAACATAGAGTCCCTCTTATGGATGTAGAACTACAATCCACGTCAGTAAGATGGTGGGCCAACCATCGCAACTCTCTTCTGCTATGGGAATATGTTGCCAGAACACTAAGAGCTAGATTCCATGAAGCTTCAGGACCACAATTCATTGACAAGTACCAAGGGGATTCTGACCCCATAGAGCATTTAAAGAAATGTGAGTATGACTGGAAGAAATTAGGATATCCTAAATCTTTGTGGGTGCACAAACTTCATAAAATCACCGGACACCATTCCACAGGCTTGGTATTTGACATAGGAGAAGAAGAGAGGAACAAGTACCTGGGGAATAGTTGCGGAAAGGTTCACACAATATTTTTCTTTCAAGGAAGATACAAAAGTAGTTACAGATTCCCTTTAGGCCATCATAAGAGTATTATTCTTTCCAAAACTTCAGGAAGATGAAGAACTACGATTATCAGAACCTAAAATCAAAGAATCAATAGGATGTAAATGGATAGATAATGAGATGGATGATGACTACATAGAGATCTAAGACATCTATAATTTGAAGAGAAAGAAGGGGAGCGGGAAGTATTGGAAGAACCAACTATAGAAGGACTACACCTGTTACCCTTGAAGACAAAGAAGCTGAATATCAGAAGGACGGAGAAACCCAAAATTGCATCTATCAGAGATCATTGGGATACGAAAACATCAAAGGAAATATTTGACTTGCTACATGAATATGAAGATTTATTCCCATCTTCAGTAGCAGAGAATAAAGGGATTAAATGAGATATGGGAGAAATGTGCATAGTTTTAAAACTAGATGCAAGATCGGTAAAACATAGGCCTTACCACCTAAATCCAAGAGTAAAGGAAAAAATTAAAAAAAAGATAGATAAAATGCTAAAGGAAGGCCTGATTTTTCCAGTTGAGGAAGCAGAATGGGTCAGTCCCATTGTATTAAAAAGAAAAAAGGAGAAATTAGAGATTGGAGTGTGTGTAGATTACAAAAGTCTCAACAATGCATGCATTCATGATCCATTTCCTACACCATTTACAGATGAGGTTCTCGATAATGTAGTCGGAAACTAAGCCTATTCATTCATAGATGGATTCTCAGGATATCATCAGGTGAGAATAATATAAGAAGACAAAAAGAAGAAAAAATTCACAACCTAGTGGGGATCATTTTCATACCATGTCATGCCTTTTGGACTAAATAATGCACCAATAGTATTTTCCCAAATAGTGATAACAACATTCAGAGACTATATCCATAAGTTCCTAGAGGTATATATGGATGATTGGACAGTTTAAATTTTACTGAAGAATCACATAACTGTACTCATAATAATGTTTGATTGATGCAGACAACTCCAAATCTCCTTCAACCTTAAGAAATGCATCTTTGCAATACCTTTTGGGACACTTCTGGGACATATCGTTTGTAAGCAGGGTGTGTGTGTGGACCCAACGAAGGTAGCAGTCATTGTTAAAATAGAAGCACCAGAAACTATAAAACAGTTGAGGTCACTACTCAAGCATATAGGGTACTACAAAAGGTTCATCCACAACTATGAAAATATTACAACACCATTGGAAACTTTTTTGCGGAATTCAGAGCAATTTATGTGGAGCGACAAATGCAATAATGCCCTAAACACATTGAAAGAAAAACTAGCAAGTGCACCCATCTTGGTTCATCCTAACTGGGAAAAACAATTCCACGTCCATATTGATGCCTCCAGTATTGCATTAGGAGCGGTGTTAGCTCAGCCAGGAGAGACTTCTATTGATCACCTAGTGTACTTTGCAAGTAGGAAGCTGCCCAAAACTGAAAGAAATTATACAACAACAGAACGAGAAGCTCTTGCAATGGTATACTCTCTTCATAAATTTCATCATTGCCTGTTGAGATGTACAGTCAATTTCTTCACAGATCACTCAACATTAAAATACCTAATAAACAAACCTGTGCTCGAAGGAAGAATCTGTAGATGGATCCTATTATTCTAGGAGTTCACTTTTGAAGTAATAGTAAAACTAGATAGGTTAAACGTGGGTCCTGACCACTTATCAATGTTGGAGAATGGGGAAAATGAGGGATCCCTTGATGACAAGTTTCCGTATGTTGGTCTCTTTTGTAGATTTTAACCCTATACAGAAATTATCTATGAACGAATCTTTAAAACAGAAAATAAATAATAGTGAGAGCATAAAAATTAAAATAGATACACATATATATTTTCCCCTGGATCCCAAATCGGGACGACCAACTTGATTTTTCATTATATTCCTTTTAGTGTTACAACAGATATATATACATGCCGAAGCATACATAAACCCCAATCCATTAACCCTGTATTAGAACACAACCATAGTTCCCTTGACCAGATATACAAAATACCAGGGGCCGAAAACCATCATGCCCCAAAACCATGTGCAAACCCATCCACAAAACCATGGGTGGGTCTGTAATATCCCAAAATGGGAACGGTTAGCAAGGCATGACTGGAAAACACATTTTATAGGAATGGCTTCTATAGGATTTGAAACCAGCACTTGTATCCCTTAGATCTGAGTATCTAAGTCCTAAATCCAAGAGGATATCAAAAACAAATCCTTCTAGGTGGGGCAAACAGGCCTCCCACACCTAGTATGGCTTGATAAATGCCCAATGAGGGACTGCAGCAATGTATAAACACATAGGTGGATATGTAGCATCAAATAAAATCATAGGAAAATTTAAAGCCACATAGCCATCAATCCAAGCTACGGAAGCAAACTATACTTCATTTTATGAGCCAAAAGTGAGGGAAAAGTAGCAATTTATGCCCTAAAAAGGTAAATTTCAGAGATGAGCGTAAAAATAAGGGAAAATTATGGTGGGATATCGTATCTTATGTCATGTGGGACTCACATACCAAATTTCAGAAAAAAAAATTACTCTAGCTATGTTAAACATATCTCCCACTCTCGATATGGCCTAAAAGTGCCCAATCCCCATGACTTGACTAATGCAGAATTTACTGAAGCACAGGAAGCGTGATTTTCTAAAGATGATGGATACAATATGGTATGGAAATCATTAAATCATATATATATAATGGTTTATACAATTTACAATATGTAAACAGAAGAATCACATGAATAAACCCTCAAGATTGAGGTGCTGCAACAACAAGATGAGACTGCAAAGCTTGAAAACGTTATTTTATAGGCTGAAGCAGCTGAATATTAAATTTCAGATCTAGAACTGATTTTTATACAAAAATATAGATCTATATCAGATCCGTACACTAGATGATTTCCTCTACAAATTCCCCTTGGGGTTTTGATCAAATCATGAAGGTACAGGAGTAGATCTGAGATCTAGAATTACAGTTCTGCAGAATTATTTAGGAATTCTGTAGTAAATAAATACATAATTAAATCAGATCTAAAAAAAACATGGATTTGTTGGCCAATCCATGGATCACCACAGTGAAAGGGAGAATCCTATCACCAGAGATCTCTCCTTCAAAAAGCAGGAAAACACCCCGCAACTTCCCTCTTGTAGATAATGCATTTATGGGAGATAAACTGCACTGTTAGCTTCAGTAATGAGTAGGCCTGATGCCTTGATCTTAAATTGCAGCTCCAATGATCCAATACACTCTTCCAAGAGGTTAAAAGAAGCACTCACTGAGAATAGGCACTAGATTTGCGTAGATCTGAATAGATATAGCTTCCATTGCTGCAGCTTGAAAAAAAAATCAAACCCTCAACAGGATCTGAATTTTGGTTGAAAGATGAAGCTTGGCCCAAAGCCTGATAGTGGACAAGATAGAACAAGTCTCCTCCAAGAGCTCCTCAAGGAAGGAGGTGGGCTTCCCGACCAAGAACACCCAAGTGCTAAACAACACTATTATTAGCGAAACAACTAGAGAATGAGGGATGTCTAAATAGACAACACCTTTAGAAATATCAAATAATCAACCCTTTCTTTGGTGTCCTCCTCCTCCTTTTATAATTTGGAAATCTTGTCAAACCCTAAACCACCTTGATGATTTAGCCTCATTCACATGAGTGACCTCCAACATGAACTGCGTTGTCCCTTTAGGAGATACATTATATATAGATAGCGATGTGGATTTTTTCCTATTGACCCAATCAATTGGCCCAGCCTCGTTCACACTTAAGCGTGTTTATGAAAGTAGTTCAGATTTAGCTTGTTTCACATTGAGCATTTATTTATTTTAATGTTTAGGAGTTATTATTGGTCCTCCTTTACAATTTTATTCATAATCATGAAAAAAAAAACAAAATTGAGTATCCCTATTAGCTTGGGCTAATTAGGAATATTACAGTCATCCCCCTTCAAAACTTTTCTTATCCTCAAGAAACTGCAAGGTAGAGAAAAATTTCTCCCTTCCTCTTCTTGTGGCCTCATCAATGGATCCCACCATGGCTGAAAATTATATGAAATGAATTTATCCTCTAATGATTCCTCCCAAGTGTAAGATAACAAAGTGTACATCATGAGAAAATGGAAGGTACAAGTGGTGATCTCCTTGTTTCTCAATGGCCTCCTCAAGGTAGGAGTGATGAAAGCATGGGAAGTCTTGTTCCCAATGAGTGACTTCCTCACCCATGTAATCATCAAAATGAAATGAGCCATTCTAGGTATCTCATCAAAGAAAAATTCAACCCCGGATCTATGCAATGTGTTGGGGCTGCATGGAGAGTTTATATTTTCCCATCCAAATTGTTTCTCTCTCCATTTATGGTAATTATGTGGCTGTTTATGCCCTTGGTCTGAAATGATATGGCCTCCAAGAATGGCCCAAGATACCCCATCAAACAATTCAACCATGAAGTGCCTCCTCCAAGCACTCAAGTTCTTCAAATGGCCCACCCCATATGAAGAAAAGAGATGTGATGTGGCAATCATGGTTTTCCCATTGCTCCTCTAGAAACATACATCATGGATAGTAGGAAGAATCACACTCCCAATTGACATCTCCATCACATATCCCACTCTCCAAAAAAATATTCCCATGTACGTAAAAACATCAGCAATATATGGAAGCAAAAACAATTGAAAAGAAGTTGTCACATGACAACTAGAAAGTGGATCATAGTTCCTCTCATGGAACCAGTGCAGTGCATCCTTGGCTTGCATCAAAACAAACAATAACAAGTGCTTTTCCAGCCACTTGTTTTCTGCCACAATTATTTTACAAGATAGCATCATGTAAGTACCAAGTGGTTTCAATGGTGCACACCAAAATGCATGTGGATTCCCCCACAAACCACCAATGAGATAGCCAATCTCAATTCTACAAAAGGCTGCAAGTGCATTATTATACAATATGCAAGAAGGAACAACTCTTCTTGATACATTTTGCTACTCAAACAAGGGAAAGAAGTACAATACAAAATGTGAAATTATACCTCCTCCATCATGCACTCGATATCTTGAGCTGAAATGGCTCAACTGAGAGTTCTCCCTCACCTCCAAAGAGTAGGGAAGTGGCTGTGACCTCCTCTTCATTACCATCCAGGCTAAGCATCTATCCATATGCTGAAACATGTCATGCTAGATTCCCCCCCAAGTGAACTCCTCCATCAATTGGAAATATGAATAAAAGTTCATATAAGAGAAGTCCTCATGTGCTGCATGTAGCAGCTTCACCTTGAGACTAGAAGATCTAGCCAAGAAGATCCTACCATAGGAATAGATGACCACATCATCCACCATGTATCTATCATCTCCATCCGGGTCATCAAGAATCATGCATGCACCAAGATCCTTGGAGTACTCTACCAAAAGTTGAGACCTCCAATAGGGATCAATCCTCCTAAGAGACAACACTGGTGATCTAGCATATGAAGCTCTTCTCATGTTGTTTCCTACTACTTTGAAATCCCTCATGCCAAATTCATCCTCCAAACTCCTCACCTCAGAATCCAAGAATGGTGAACCAAGAGGCAAGATGTCTCTTACCAACTCTACATCTGGTGGCCTCCCAGGTGGAATTCCTCCATGTAGTGAGACATCAAATTCTGAAGTGGACTGCATGTATGAGTGGGCTGATTTTTCCCTCCCTTCTCTTTGCAGTCAAGTCTCCTTCCCTTGTGTAGAATTCTTCTAAAATATATAAGGGTGAATACTCATCATCCCTTGATGTTGATCCTTCTCCTCTTATTCCATGTGTGAGAATGCCTCATCCTCAATGAGAGATCCTTGATATTGGTCATCCCTTGAAGAAAAAGACTCCATGTATTCAAAAATAGAAGAGGGCTCTTCAATAAATGGGGATATTTCCCTTGGAAAGCTATCCTACATGTTTTTATCCCCTTTAAAATTATGGAGTGAAGTTGGTTCAATAGGTCTCTCCAACTCATGCAAAGTGTTTGAGTCTTTGCTTTTAACAAATGATGGTTCACAATTTTATTTATCAAATCTCCTCATCAATCCTTTAGTGAACTCAAAATAAGTTTCTACATTTTCATGACAAAATGAAGTAGAATCATTAAAGCACCAATCATGGGCCATACCTTTGAGGTGCAGCACTGCTACTCTGATGGCTTCCTTCTCTGAAACTTGGTGTAGCTGAAAATAGGAATCTAGCTCTTCTACCCAAGCTTTTGTTGTGCACTCTTCTGATCCATCAAAGTGAGATAGGAAGATTCTACCTCCATTGCTTCTTTTGTGGCTGCTATATCTTGCCTCCTTTATTTTAAAAAACCCTTGGAAGTCTAAGTGCTCTCTGAATCTCCATGATTGAGATTCATATTCCTGAAGATAGTCACTCAAGGTCTCCTCCCTTGGTGCATCTTATTCCTCCATCCTTATTGCACTCAATGTGGGCAATAGACTGCGTTGTGGATCTACATGTGTGGCTGAATACTCACACCCATCATGTGAATAGCTAGGGCTTGTTTCAAACCCTTCCAGAAATCTTCTACACTCCTACCCTTCAATCTCCTTAAGATCTTCTTTAATACCTTCCAAGGTTTGGAAAAGAAGCAGAGAGATCTCTTGTTCCGTCATTCCTCCTTCTCCTCTTTCTCTCAACAAGAAAGTAGGCATGTCACATCGTTGTAGATCAGATTGTGTGGATTAATTCTCACACACATCATAGGAAGTATTGGGGCTTTATTCATGAGAAGAAATCCTTGAGGGATTTGCATGTCTTCCCCTTCTCATTCCCCTGATTTCTTTCTTCAATTCATGCATGGCTTGAGAGAGAGTGTTAGGAAAAATATTCTCTTTTTCCTCTGTGTAATATTTCTTTAGTCTTCTTCTTTATTCTTCCGATGGCTAGATCTCACAGGCTGAGCCAGAGATCATGCTTTGATACCACTGTAATATCCGAAAATGGGAACTGTCAGTAAGGCATGATTGGAAAACAAATTTTACAGGAATGGTTGCTACAGGATTTGAAACCAGCACTTGGATCCCTTAGATCTGAGTATCTAAGTCCTAAATCCAAGAGGATATCAAAAACAAATCCTTCTAGGTGGGGCAAACAGGCCTCCCACACCTAGTATGGCTGGATAAATGCCCAATGAGGGATTGCAGCAATGTATAAACAAAAAAATGAATATGCAGCATTAAATAAACTCATAGGACATGTTAAATCCACATAGCCATCAATCCAATCTACGACAAAAAATTGTACTTCATTTTATGAGCCAAAAGTGAGGGAAAAGCAGCAATTTATGCCCTAAAAAGGTAAATTTCAGAGATGAGCATAAAAATAAGGGCAAGTGACGGTGGAATATCGTTTCTTAGGTCATGTGGGACTCACATACCAAATTTCAACAAAAAAAAAATGACTCTACCTATGTTAAACAAATCTCCCACTCCCGATATGGCCTAAAAGTGCCCAATCCACATGACTTGACTAATGCAGAATTTAATGAAGCATAGGAAACATGATTTTATGAAGTTGATGGATAAAATATGGTATGGAAATCAGTAAATCAGATCTATAGCATGGTATATACAATTTACAATAGGTAAACAGAAGAATCACATGAAGAAACCCTCAAGATTGAGGTGCTGCAACAACAAGATGAGACTACAAAGCTTGACAACATTATTTTATAAACTGAAGTAGCTGAATATTAAATTTTAGATCTAGAAATGATCTGTGTACAAAAATATAGATCTATATCAGATTTTTACACTAGTTGAGTTCCTCTACAACTTCCCCTTGGGGTTTTGATCAAATCATGAACGTACAGGAGTAGATCTGAGATCTAGAATTATAGTTCTGCAGCAATATTCAGTAATTATGCAGTAAATAAATACATAAGTAAATCATATTTGAAAAAAAAATGGATTTGTTGGCCAATCCATTGATCACCAAATTGAAAGGGAGAATCCTATCATCGGAGATCTCTCCTCCAAAAAGAAGTCAAAACACCTTGCAACTTCCCTCTTGCAGATAACGTAGTTATGGGATATAAATTGTGTTGTTAGCTTCAGTAATGAGTAGGTCTGATTCCTTGATCTGAAATTGCAGCTCCAATGATCCAATATACTCTTTTGGGATGTTAAAAGACATACTCACTGAGAAGAGGCACTAGATTTACTTAGACCTGAATAGATCTAGCTTCCACTGCTGCAGTTTGCAAAAACAATCAAACCCTCAATAGGATTTGAGTTATGGTTGAAATATGAAGCTTGTCCCAAAGCCTGATAGTGGACAAGATAGAAAAAGTCTCCTCCAAGAGCTCCTCAAGGAAGGAGGTGGGATTCCCGACCAGGAACACCCAAGTGCTAAACAACACTATTCTTAGTGAAACAACTAGAGAATGAGGGATGTCTAAACAGATAACACCTTTAGAAATATCAAATAATCAACCCTCTCCTTGGTTTCCTCCTCCTCCTTTTATAATTTGGAAATCTTGTCAAACCATAAACCACCTTGATGATTTAGCCTCATTCACATGAGTGACCTCCAACATGAACTGCGTTGTGCCTTTAGGAGATACATTGTATGTAGACAACACTGTAGATTTGGTCCTGTTGACCCAGTCAATTGGCCCAGCCTCGTTCACACTAAAGTGTGTTTATGAAAGTAGCTCAGATTTAGCTTGTTTCACATTGAGCATTGATTTATTTTGATGTTTAGGAGTTATTATTGGTCCTCCTTTACAATTTTATTCATAAGCATGAAAAACAAAACAAAATTGAATATCCCTATTAGCTTGGGATAATTAGAAATATTATAGGGTTTGCCCACCAGAAAATAAGGACCAAAAAAAATTTCCGAGGCGCTGCCCCAGACCCTAACAAGGGGGCTATCGCCCCCCGTACGTTGCACCCAGTGCAACGTACAGGGGGGGCTATCACCCCCCCTGTTACCCCCCTGCGTGTGACTAGTCATGGAAAGAATATAACACAAACCCAACATTCTCCCACTTGTTGTTTTCTTTCCGTAGGGGGCCACAGGAGACCTGAGTCATTAGCCCAGCTTTGCAACACCCATTGTTTCTCTACACCAAGAGAACTTCTGAGTGCTCATAGAATTTGTCAATGCGTCTGCAACATTCTTCAAAGTCTCCACCTTTACCAGCAACACCCTTTTAGCTTCAACCATATATCTCACAAAGTGATATTGAACATCTATGTGCTTTGTCTTTGAATGATTAGCAGGGTTCTTAGCCAAGAAAATTGCACTTTGGCTATCACATTTTATCCTTATAGCTTGCTGCACCAACCCCATAGTTGAACAAAATCTCTGCAACCAAACTACTTCCTTGCTTGCATGAGTGGCTGCCATGTATTCTGCCTCTGTAGTTGAAAGAGCCACTACAGACTGTCTTTTACTCATCCAACTGACTGCACCTTAAAATAGAATAAACACATACCTACTTGTAGATATTCTTTGGTCCAGATCTCCAGCCCAGTCTGCATCAACAAAACCACGAGAGTCCAACACTCTTTCCAATCCTGGTCTTCCCTGGTAGCACAAGCCATAATCACTAGTGCCATGAAAATATCTGAAAACCCGCTTCACTGTTGTCTAATGCTCCTTCCCTAGGTTTGACATAAAACTGCTCAATACTCCCACTGCATGTGAAATGTCTAGTCTAGTACATACCATTGCATACATCGGGCTACACACTGCACTAGCATATGGAACACGGGACATATCCTCCTCTTCTTCTTGTGTCTTGGGACACTTTTCAGTAGACATATTTTTATCTATATGAATTGGAACATTCATCAGTTTACTATCCTGCATATTGAACCTCTGCAATATAGTCTTGACACACTTGCTCTGGTTTAACCAGAGCTTCCTCTTTGCCCAATCTCTCTTAATTTCCATGCCCAAAATATAGTTTGCAGCACCAAGATCCTTCATGTCGAATTTGGAGAATAGCCGGGTCTTCAAATCTTGGATAATTTCTTTGTCATTTCCAATAAACAACATATCATCCACATACAAGACCAAATAAATAACACACTCACCAATTAATTTAAAATAAACACAGTGATCCTCCTTGCTTCTGGTGAAGCCAAGTCCCCGTATATAGGTATCAAATTTTTGATACCACATCCTTGGTGACTGTTTTAACCCATACAGAGACTTCTTTAACCTGCATACCAACTCTTTCTTCCCCTTCACCATAAAGCCTTCAGGTTGTTTCATGTAGATCTCCTCTTCTAGATCCTCATGAAGAAATGTTGTCTTCACATCCATCTGTTCTACCTAAAAATAAAATGTAGCAACAATAGATAAAGTAATCTAATTGAAGTAAGTTTGGCAACAGGAGAAAAAATATCACCAAAATCAATTCCCGACACCTGGGAATAACCTTTTGCTACCAACCGAACTTTGTATTTCTCCACCTTTCCTTCTACATTCATCTTTGTCGTAAACACCCATTTTCCCCCGATGGGATTTCTTCCAGCCGACAACTCCACCAGATCCCATGCCTCATTTTTATGCAAGAATTGCATTTCATCAACCATGGCCTCCTTCCATATTTTTCCATCCTCTGAATATACTTGCTCCCTGAAAGTTCTAGGATCATCATCAGTTATAGTTAAAGATATATTTTAACAGAAAGCAGATGGAATATACCTTTCTGGTTGTCTCCTTTCCCGAACTGATCTTCTCACAGCTGGAGTTTGTGGCTCTTCCTCTTCTGAGTCTTCTTCTGTTGTAAAGTCTGATTCATCCTCCTTTAGCTCAAATTATGTCTTCTCAGGTTCCTTTGGTAGAACTTAATGTTTAAAAATATCTTTCACCTCTCTAAACACCACATCTCGACTGTACAAAACCTTCCTTGTTTTCGGGTTCCAAAGCTTGTAACCCTTTAAACCATCCTTATACCCAATAAAGATGCACCTTTCAGATTTATTATCCAACTTACTCCTTTGCTCCTTTGGAATATGTACATATGCATCACATCCAAATACCCTGAGATGTGAAAGAGAGGGTTTCTTACCAGTCCATACCTCATGTGGAGTCTTAACCTCCAACGCTGATGAAGGTGATCTGTTAACTAAGTAAGTGCAGTCTCCACTACCTCTGCCCAAAATTCTTGTCCTAACCCGGTACCATTGAGCATGCTTCTTGCCTTTTCCATCAGCATTATGTTCATTCTTTTTGCAACTCCATTTTGCTGAGGTGTGTATGGAGTAGTCTTCTACCGTGCTATACCACACTTCTTACAGAACTCTTCAAATTCCTTCTTGCAGAAATTCCCACCATTATCTGTCCTCAGCACCTTTATATTCTTCTCTGTTTGGTTTTCCACCAGAGCCTTAAATTCTTTAAATATGTCAAAGACTTCATATTTCTTCCTCAAGAAATATATCCATGTATTCCTTAAGAAATCATCTATTAATGAAACATAGTACACAGACTTACCCAGTGATGGAACCGACATAGGTCCAAACACATCACTGTGCATAAGCTCTAATATCTTGTTCGCCCTCTTAGCGCCAGAAGGAAAACTCACCTGATTCTGCTTCCCATATACACAATGTTCACAGAAATTGAAATCCAGAGAGCTATTGGACATACCTTCTACCATACCATTTCCATGCAGTATCTGAAGGCCCTTCTATCCAATATGTCCAAGCCTTTGATGCCATAGCATGGTCTTTTCTCTAGAGACCACTAGGCTTTCCGCTCCACTTTCGAGAACCACAAAACTATTGCACCCATAAATAACAATGTTGCCCTGAAGCTTGTACAGAGTTCCAATCTAAACTCCCCACATTAATACCAGTGCTCCCCGAACCATCTTACAACCATCTTTCTCGAACACTATTTTTACACCTGCATCATGCATCTTACTTATAGAAATCAGATTTTTGGCTAATGCAGGAATGTGCAGAACACCAGGAAGTGTTCTAATCCTTCCACCTTGCAGCTTTAGCTTGAATTTTACACATCTGATGATTTTGGCCTTCCTATCATCACCTAAGAAGACATCACCGCCATCATATTTCTCATACTCACAGAACCACTCCCTATGAGGAGTGAAGTGAAGGGATGCACTCGAGTCAATCAACCATGACTCATGATCTACATGTGTATTTGAAGAAGAAGCCAAATACACATCCCCACCTTCATCCAAGGTGGTTTTTGCCTCTGCAGAAGGAGCATCATTAGATCCCTTTCCTTTCTTAGGAACTTTAGATCTGTAGTCCTTTTTGTAGTGCCCTTCCTTTCTGCATTTACAGCACACCTTTATAAAATTTCCAAGAGATTTAGATCTCTCGCTCGAAACCTTATTCTTGTTTCTATTCTGGGACCTTCCTCGTACAGATAAGGCATCTCCATTCTGACCCTCCATATTTCTCTGTCTCATTTCCTCTAATAGCAAGGCTGAGAAAATGTCATCAAAATTCAAGGTAGTTATATCGCTACCTATTGCAATAACCAGACTGTCCCACGAATCTGGTAGAGAACACAACAAAATGATGCACTTATCTTCATATAAGATTTTAATATCAACAGATCACAGCTGACTTACCACAATATTGAAGGCATTCATATGCTTTGTCATCGATTCTCCATCCTTCATCCTCAAGTTATACAAATTTTTGTGCAGGAACAACTTATTCACTAGAGACATAGATTGGTACAGAGTCCCTAACTTGTTCCACAAGGTCTTCACCGTAGCTTCCCCAGATACATTCAACAATACTGAATCTGAGACACACAACCGTATTGTGCTCTTTGCCTTCTGATCCAGTTTCTTCCAGTCTTCATCTGACATTTCTGTTGGTTTATTACCCAGATCTACCGCGATCCACTGATATTTATCCACCAACAGGTCCTCCATATTGAGCTTCTACAACTCAAAACTCTAATCATTAAATTTCTCTTTCTCTATCTTCCCACCGCTCTCCATCTTCTTTCAACGCAAGAATCGATCCCGCAGATCTCCCATTGAACAGGGTCTACCTCAGGCCCGAAAAAAAAACCCCTCAGCAGTAAAGGCATCCCCTTGAAGCTGAAACTGATTCGATACCAAATGTAGGTTTTAACCTTGTACAGAAATTATATATGAATGAATCTTTAAAAAAGAAAATAAACAATAGCGAGAGCATAAAACATAAAACAGATACACATAGAGATTTTCCCCTGGATCCCAAATCGAGACGACTAGCTTGATTTGTCATTATATTCCTTTTAGTGTTACAACACATATATATACATGCCAAAGCATACATAAACCCCAATCCATTAACCCTGGATTAGAACATAACCATAGTTACCTTGACCGTATCTACAAAATAACAGGGGCCGAAAACCATCATGCCCCAAAACCATGTGCAAACCCATGCACAAAACCATGGGTGGGTCTGCCCACCGGAAAATAAGGACCAAATTTTTTTTTTGGGGCACTGCCCCAGACCCCGACATGGGGGGCTACCGCCCCCCCTGTGACCCCCTCGTACATTGCACCCAACGCAACGTATATGGGGGGCTATCACCCCCCCCTGTTAACCCCCCGCACATGACTAGTCATGGAAAGAATATACCACAAAAACAACATCTTCAAAGTAGAAGCCATCCCAAATTATCTAGAGTAGAGAGTAGTGTCTCACCACAGGGAAATGCCCAAGAGAATACATGACAACCCAAAAAAGACATCTGGTAGTGAAATTGGTTGAATATCAATTAATTGAAGGACAATTATACAAAATGGGATTGGATCACGTCTTGCAAAGATGTGTCCTGGACCATGAAAGAGAAGATATCTTGTGGGATTGTCATAGCGGAGTTGCAAGAGGCCACGTCTGCAAAAAACCCACCACAAGAAAAATACTACATGCAGGGTTATGGTGGCCCATAGTTCACAAATATAGTAAGGCATATCTGAAAAAATGCGATGTCTGCCAAAGAACAGGACATCCATCACACAACGATGAGTTACAACTAAAACCTATAAGAGCACTGCAGCCGTTTGAAAAATGGGTTTTCAACTTTGTAGGGACAATTAAACCAATGACACGACATTCATAGGCAACGTATATAATAACCACAATGGATTATATCACAAGATGGGTAGAGGTAGTGCCAGTAAGAGACTACACAATGGACACAACAACTATATTTATTTTTATGAACATTATTAGCAGATTTGGTTGTCCCAAGGGCCTAAAAATTGACCAAGATACACACTTCATTAATACAACAATTAAATCTCTGCTAGATAACTTTATGGTACAATATCACAAAATCAGCCCGTACCACCCTCAAACGAATGGAACTATTGAGGCATTCAACAATACCTTAGAAAAAGGAATAACCAAGATATGCAATGCCAACCAGGATCACTAGGATGAAAGGATACCAACCACATTGTGGGCATACAAGACAAACATAAAGAGGCTGCATAATCAAACTCCATTCCAGCTCTTATATGGAAGAGAGGCAGTCGTACCAGCTAAATTTATCATACCAAATCTCTTAATTGCTTCAACGGTGCATATGAAAGACGACGAATAAACCACTGAATGCTTCCATGAACTATAGGAGCTTGAAGAAGATATATTTTTGGTAGATTTCCATCATACAGTACAAAAAGAAAGACATAAATCCTGGCATGACCATCCCATCAAGCACAAAACATTTACAATCAGAGGAAAAGTCCTGCTATATGACAACAATTTCTAGAAGTTCCAGGGGAAACTCAGAATGCACTGGATGGGACCATATCATGTCATATAAATTGAAGACTTAGACGCGGTTTGACTGGCACAACTAGATGGAGAAATACTACAAGGATGGGTGAATGGCGCATGGCTAAAACCATATCACGAGTAAGTTCCACCAATTATTTTTTTCAAATAACTCTCACAACTGAGAGATGTCAGTAGGGTAGAATAGAAATAGATAGATTCAATAACTCTCTCGCACCTAAGATGAGACATAGAATTACTATAGTTTAAGATTTTTCAGCTATTAGAATAGGAATCCCAATAAAAATATAGTACAATGGTGCAATAGAGAAATTTCACCTGCTATGGCGACGTCTGCAGGTTAGGTTTCAACGTGGTCATGAGAGTCTATCATGTCAGATAGCCAAGAAAGTCAAATATCATTTATTTAAAATGACCCATCATACTATTGTCAGTTTCTAGGATCACCAGAATTTAAAAAATAACTGTCGTAATTAGTAAACCCCATACCGTAATAAATTTTCCATATTAAGCTATAATTATTACCCATCACGTATACCTAAATCCCGAAGCCACAATCAACAATGTCAGAATACACATCATTGCGGTAACTAATCACATGATTATAGCCGTGGGAAAGACAACAAAAAATTGATTAGCTATGGGGTCATATCAACCTTATTTGTACCAGTAGAAATACTTAACCCGCGTGAAAGAAGAAAAGGACCAAAATGTTGAAAAATTTCGAGTTTGAAGAAACAGAAATAGAAAAAAAAACAAAAATATTCCAGCAGAGGAAGTTCAAAGAAGCAGATCAAAAACAATAATTCACAGCAATAGACCAGCAACAACAATTCAGGTATAAAACAGAAGAACGAAGAAGATGAATATAGAAACATCAGTCGTCGAGCCCGAGCTCAATGAAAGAATTCAGAAGATAGAATCATTGATCGGAAAGTATGACAATGATTCGTTAATAGATACATATTTCATAGACTCTTATCAATTCTCGGGCATGAAGAGACAAGCATATATGGATAATTATGCAACAAAGGGAGGGGGTGAAGCAACAAGGATGAATCCAAAATTCATAGGTATTCAAAGGTCGAATATACTAAACCTTAGGAACCTCCTGGTATTTGGAATGATGGGAGTGGAAATGCAGTGCATAAATTTCCTGATGAGCAGAGTTTAGAACGGATCATTATGGCTTGGGAGAGAGATCCCCATCCATGCAGAGGAAATCAACAGACTTACAGGGTTATCAGAAGAGGGGAACGACGTCTCAACGACATTCTAGAGTGTGTCCAAAAGAGCCAAGAAGTCAGGGGATTATGATTATTACAAGAAGTATGACACCAGAAGAGGAGGGAAGGGAGCGAAGATCGACCTCATCAACAATCTGTTATAGTGAAAATGAAACGATGACCTGTTTCATGTAGAGAAATCCCTGCATGAGGAGGATATGAGGATCACAATTTATATAAATGCTAAGGTTGAGAGGGGCTTCAACAAGTGAACATGGGAGGGATTTTAGGAGCTTAAAAATTATTAATTATTGACTCCTCAATGACCCATACCACAACCTCATGGGATTTTAGCCCACTAACTGGGGTTACAAACTTCAAACATGAATATCTCTCAAACCGTGAATAATTACTTGGCGTGCCATATATCAATGGAAACATATCGACAAGTAGAAACTATCAAAAATATTCTTGACCCAGAATATAGTAATTTTTTAGGTAAAAATTACCATGCAATATCAAGGTAGCCCATATTGCTTCTTGGGTTGACATCAATGACAACCATTGTTCAACAATCTCCCCATTTGGCATTAATGGAAACAAAAGTACTCCCCCTGTGATCATGAAATCTCTTCCTACAAAATTCTCTCCCCCTTTGACATCAATGGAGAAGGGTAAATCCCCCTGACACAAAACCATCCTGCAGACTTGTACACGCTTCCACTCCCCCTTATTTTATGAATAAGGAAAATGTAATGAGAACTTGGGAGAATCCCAAGCTTCTGGCGAAGATAACCAAATTCTTCACGAGTACTCTTACGATAATCAACGCTTCATGCCCAATCTACATCTGTAAAGGCTGGAATAATGAGATTGTTACCCTTGGGATACCACAAGCCATATTATATTGTTCCCTTTATATATTGAATAATTCTTTTGACGGAAATAATATGTGATTATTTTGGTGCTGCTTGGAATCTTGCTACTTGTCCAAATACTTGCATAACATCTGGCTGGGAGGCTGTTACATATAGAAGAATACCAATCTTAGATCTATACAGCCTCTAATCCACATCCTTAGATGAGTCATCTATGCTCAATTTGAAACCTATTACCATCAGAGTAAGGACAGGTTTGAAATATTCTATTATGAATTTCTTGAGAATTTCCTTGATGTACTTGCCTTGAAATATAAATATTAATTTCTCTTGCTGATATATTTGAAGCCCTAAGAATTATGTCATCTCACCAAGTAAAGACATCTCGAACTCACTTTTCATATTTGTAGAAAATTTCTTACTTAGTCGATCATCAATTCTACCAAATATTATATCATCCTCTTGAGCTAGTAGACATGCTTTAGTTGGTTCTGTTAGGTCTCTGTAACAAGCAAGATTGGCAAAGTCCGATCACAAAGTTAACATCATTTCAACCAACTTTGGGATTCTAGGATCTAGCCCTCCTGAATCCGGAGAGGGATCTCTCCAATATGTACAAAGATGGATATTGTCTTTGAAAGCTTAGGGTAATGATATTAGGCTAGTTATGAGGTCCAAGGGTTTTGTTTGGTCTTTTCGGATGATTGAACATAATTTCTATCTGAGGCAGAAAGATCTATATGCAAATAGGTTCAAAGGTGAGAAGTTGCAAGCAAAAGAGTAAGCTTCGATCAAGAAGAAAGATGATGGCAAGTTTTCAATCCATTGGGCTATGGAGTCATAAGAGGATTTAATTGAAACATTCAAGTTCAAGAGTGATCTATGGGGCAAGTCATCTATGCCTAAGGATCTCTTTAAAGTTTGATTTATGGAATGGAATGATACAATAAGAAAGGGAAATGACATATGCAGAACAAAGAGCAGCCCAGGATCTGGTAAGTACTTTCAAACTAGCCAGCCTTTGACCAAGCACTTAAGAGAAACATAGAAGAAAACTAGGATCTGGTAAGTACTTTGAAACTATCCAGCCTTTGATACACTTCCAATAGAATACATATAAAAACAAAGGGAAACTTGAAGGAAAATTTTGGAGTAGAAACTAGCGGGCTGGGCTCACCATAATCCTCTCCTAGCTCTTATTTACTTAGTTACTTCCAAGACGATCATAGAGATAACACAGAATGGCCTAAGATCTGATAAGTACTTCGAAACTAGTCAGCTTTTAACACATCCTAAGGGAAACAATCAAATAGTTGAGCAAACAGGAAAGGGACTCAGGGCTAACCTTGATTTCCTCAATTCATCCTCACACAACATCTATTGAAAGTAACATTTAAAAATAACATTCAGCAGTGACAAAAGGATGAGGGAACGCCAGCATCCGTGTACTTAGACTGAATTAAATCATTTTCAAATAACACAGTTGAAAGAAAACATTTAGATAAAGATTTCTCAGCCAGAGAAGGTTACTGATATATAGTAGGTCCTAACCCTGTTTAAACTGTTCTTTACAGTGGAAAATGAAACAAATTGAAAACAGAAACAAAATACAAGTTACAGTGAGAATAACATCACCATCAACATAGACCAGGATCCCATAAATCAGCTTGTATTGATGCTTCAAACCGGTTACAATCTTCAGATCCAATGTTTTAATCCATCTCTCTTCACAACCTAACCTATCTGCTACAAGCAGAGCTCCAAGAGCCGATGAAACCACTATTTACAATCAAGAGTTTTCAGCTCAGTTACATAGAATGCTTCAGCAATTACATTGACAACCAACTAATCCAACCCCTCACTCATCTTATATTGAAGTATTTATAGAAGGATGAGGAGGTGAGATCTGATAAAAAGATCTTAAATACAATTAATGCAGAATTAATGTCTTCCTGGCCCTTGGAGGCTCGATGAAGAAATCATACAGGTGTTCCACTGCATTAATGTGTTTACACTTATGAAATAAGCTCGGAGGGAGCTTTGTTTGACATTTGAGGCTCTGCGTACTATTAGGGTTACTCTGCAAATGTTCTGTCATTAAATCTGGGGCAGAAATAACTTCTTTGGCTGCTTCGAGGCAAGATATCTGATTTGTTCAATAAATTCGGCCTCTGATTGAGCATTTTGAGGCAATAGGTGGCACTGTGGTGGTTGAGGAATCAATTTGCCTCAAAGTATGGCAGTGGAGGCAGTATGTCTGATGAACACTTTTAGGTTTTTCCTTTAATCTATGTTCTGAGTCGGGGATTAGGCTTTTGATAACCATCTTAGCCGTAATCCCCGCAAATCTGTCCGCTAATCTGCTGCTCTGGTTCATTGTTGTCTTCAATATCTGATACTCTTTCTCTGCGTTGATTTTGACGGTATTCTTCAAGTTTTACAGGGATGCGCGGAAACCAAGGCTCATGAAACCTCGTTGATAACATTGTTCTTCACCCTGTGGTCGATCCTCTAGATACATCGAAAGAACGGGAGTCATCACCCTCGTCTTTCAGATTTTCTTAAAACACGACGAAAGAACCTTAAAACCTGTAAAATACAAACAAAATGAGAAAATCCTGCGTTATATGGACAAATCTGCATTGGAGGGCGTGCGGGAAAACGGAGCAATTGGAGCCGTTGATCGTACTGCGATCAACGGTCGAGAGCGTTTCGGAAAGTCGGCGTAGGAAAAGGTGGACTGTACGATGGAATCGGGATTTTGTATAAGAACCATCGATTTGCAGAGATCGACGGCGGAGATCGGATTCAGAACGCGCCGGGGGAAGTTAACGGGTGGGCGAGTTCGTTAAAGGTCGAGCAGATGAGGCGATCGGAAACCGTCAGATGGGAGGGCCCAAATCCGACGGTGGAGGTGAATCTCACTGCGGGGCTATGGTCTGAAGGATAATGCACGGGCGATGTGATAGCGCGGCGGTTTTGGAACGGGGCGAAGGACATGTGTCGGCCAGCGTATGGAATCGCTGGCCGACGGAATAAAACCGCCACCCGGCGAAAAGTGGTGCGGGATGAAAACCATGGTTTTTGGAAACGGGCGCGGGGGAGGGGGGTCCACTAGGTGGGGCTCGCTCCGCTCCGTCGGATCTGGGGAGCAGATCGACGGCTGGGAAAGACTTGGGGCAATAAAACACGTGATTTAATATTTTACGCCAAAACCTTATAAAAGGTGGGTTTTTGAATGTTCAGAGGAAAAAGGACGGAGAGGGGTTCCATTTTGGCTTGGCGCCTTGAGACTGAGCGGTCGATCCTGGTGCTCGGGCATGTGGAGGAAGAAAAGGTAGGGGGTTTAGCCTGAGGGGCCTAAGCCTAACGCATAAAAACATGTTCTTTCTATGGTTTTCCAAAGAATTTCGAAAGGAAAGATAATTCCGATAAGGTTAAAAAATGGGTTTTTAACCTTGGGAAATGAGATTAATGAAGGGATAAGGAATAACATACGGTTTTGTGGGGTTTTTATGAAGAAAAGGAAATTGGAGAATGAAGGTAAGATGGAAGAAAGGGAGGGGAAAAGGATGCAGCAGTACTTGTCTAGGATTTTTGTGGAATATCAGAGGTTGGGAGAAGGAAAAGTATGAAGAACCAACCAGCAGTTTACGATTTTACCAACAGACTTCAAGCACCAACAACTTTCAGGACTGGAATTTTTTTCTTGAAGGCTGCACAGAAAATTTAGCCACCAGCTGATATAATGGAAAAATATAGGTGGCTAACAGTGGCTCCACTTGGGGATGGTGCCTTCTTGAAGGCGTCAAGAATTCAGACTTGATTTATCTGGGATGCTGACTGGTGGCTGACCCATTGCTTGCTCTTGCTTTTATTTGACAGAATAATATCAGTCATGAAAGAAAAATGAATTTCATAAATACAACTTCTACCTACCCAATCCTACTGATCTAAAATTTTTTCTTCATCAGAGAGCACTTGGATTGGCAAACTCTATTCACAACATTTTA